>JAKOGI010000140.1:741132-1083231 GCA_029747015.1 Carnegiea gigantea
TTAATTTAAACTGTTAATTTTAAATTTTCACTCCTTTTTTTAAAATTAATTTGGCTATTCGAGATACCAAATGTTAATTTACACGTAATTGTATGTTTAGGCCCGGTTCTTTTCGTTGGCAAATTCTAATTTATCAATTTCAACCAACTTCAATCCACTTCAACAACTTCAATAAAAAAATACCCAATTCAATCAATTTCAGCCCCCTTTCCACTATTTTAATTTTTAATATACTTCTACCCATCTTATAAAAAAAATTCAACCCATTTCAATCTACTTTAATTTAACCCAGTTCAATAATAGAATATCCACTTCAACCCATTTCAACTAATCTTAACCAACTTTACCCATTTTTCAACCCATATTTTTTAACGAAAAGAACAGGTCCTTAGTCTTATTTTTTAATAATTACAAACACTTGAATAATATAGAATTTAGTAATTTTTTTTTAAAGTGAAGTTTTGGTTTCGGTTAACCAAATTTTGAACGGACGAATCAAAACCGAAACCGAACACAAAATTTTTTCGCGAATTTTTCAAAAAAATCGAACCGATTAGCCAATTTTTCGGTTTGATTTTTCGGTTCAATTTTTCAATTTCGGACTTTTTTGCTCACCCCTATCGCTCACACGCTGCCCAAGAAACTTCCCAGGAGGTCACTTTTCCTTAGATTTCTCCTCAGCATTGCTGTGAAGTTTTTACGAATGGCTTCAAGAAAAGAAAAGTACACCTTTAATGATATAAGTAGTCAATTCAAATCATTTAAGCCACACTCAAAAAATTACAATTTATGTGTGTGTGTATATATATAGACAATAAATTTTATATTATTCGTAACTAATGAATTCTTCCTTTTTCTTAGAAAAACAAAAGATCTAGTACATACCCAAGGCAATTTGAAACGTGGATATGTTTTTTAGGAGTCTAGATGAACTAAAAAGAGGAAAGTGTGATTTAAAATTTGAATATAATATGCAGTAGAAAAATTTGGTGATGATGATAGACAATTAGCTCGGTAAGTGATCTCACAATTGGCACATAGTTATTCTTTTTTAAGTGCATACGTAATTATAGGTGGATGTGATCAGAGACTTCTAAATTTCTAATTATATATGTTAGATAATTCTTATTTAAAATTTGATCAAATAAGTTACTCCAGTGGATAATTGAAGACACTTCAAAATAATTATAGTTTCTTGCTAGCTTGGAATATGTAATTTGCTGCAAATGTCTAGCACAAGTGTCTGGGTAAAAATTGCATCCAACGTAACTAATTTTAGCATGTGAAGAAATATTGTTTTCACTTTAAGTTAGTGCTATACCAAAGAATTACTGAATCGGAATACCTAATTTGACTTGTTGAATACAGAATTAATGCAAAAATATGCAAATATTACAGCACTATTAACGTAAGTAAAGACTCAACTCAAATGAAAATATGCAAAAATATGAATTAGAAAAAAATTTCTTAAATTTAAAATATATAATTTTATGCGATAGCTATAGCGTCTCATAACACGAAAAACATATTTGAGAAATAGCTAAATGCAATAAGTTTTGCATGTCATTTTTGACAGGTAACTATTTGTCCTTGTTTGCTTAATGTTATCCCCTATTAACTAGCTAGGGTTATCAAAAGGGAGAGAAATAATCAAGTATCTGAGTCCCCTCCTTAATTTGTTATGGAGATATCTTGTTGGCTGAGTCCCCAGATTACAACACCATGCCATGTCACTGATTTTTAGATATAAGGAAGAAAAGACCAACACATAGGCTTAATGAATGAATAACTTATTTTAACTCGGCAGCTTTTATATTAAGGTTCCGGGTCTATAGATCTAAGACATGCCCAAGTGAATAAATCAGAATGCTCAAGTAGATATAACAAAATGCTTAACTCCATGAATGAGCTTAGGATAGAATAAT
Organism: Carnegiea gigantea; assembly: GCA_029747015.1. Lineage (NCBI taxonomy): Eukaryota > Viridiplantae > Streptophyta > Magnoliopsida > Caryophyllales > Cactaceae > Carnegiea > Carnegiea gigantea. Next base: position 743,058 of record JAKOGI010000140.1, read on the forward strand.
CAAAAAACAAAATGAGTGATGAAATCATGAAAACACCAAAATATCACCAAAAAAGATTTCCATCTCCCAACTAAAATCAACATAGATCCAGTAAAATGAAGCTGAAATCGAAGAGAGAACATCAAAAATGACAGCACCAAAAAAAAAAAAAGAAAAAAAGTGGTAAGCCCAAGTCCATAGACCCGAGCTTATAATATAATTTGTACTCCTGACCGCCCCCAGTTAAAAAAAGAGAAAAGTATTTCCTTTCAGCACCAAAATAGTTTTCCAATTCTTTTTTTTTTTTGAAATATCGATTGGATTTTTTTGGGTGGGGAGTTTAAAATTTGGAGTTTCTGATCTGTTTTATTGAGTAAATTAAATGTTTTATACTCACACGGTTTGAGAAAAATCAGACTCTGATTTTCTTGTAACCTTTTTTTTCCAAAAAATAAAGCATTACCATTGCTAACATTTTACCAAAAAAATTGTGGGCTCTTATTAACTGGACTATTTTCTTAAAATAACTTCTTTGCTAATCAATCCCTTATTGATTTAAGATTGAAATTGATATCATTTGAATTTTTGCAGTAGAGTTTAATATAAATTTACTCTCTGTTTGAACTTTATGACTTTTGAATAGCTTTCTACTGTAACAGGAAGCGTAAAAGTCAATATAAACGAAACTCGAACCAAATTTATGGTAATAATTTTTAAAAATCTAACTAATTGAACTACTTGATGTCAACTTAATTTTTGAATAGATAAGAATAGACAAGACTGATAATGATTTTCGATATGGGAGAAAAAGATAGAAAAGGAAAGAAATGAATTCACGCCACACGTAACGGGATAGCAAAATCAAGTAGGAGCTAAATTAAGAAAGAAGTTGACTGAAAATTGACCGCCATATTTGGTTGAGTTGGTCAATAGAACAAAACAGATTAAAATTATTGTAAGCTGATAATGATTAATTAATCCCAATTTTACGGCTCCCCGTTTTGACCCGCCTTCACTCACCTTTGTTTGCATGATAAGTCTCGCAGTCAAATGACGTCAGTTTTATCTTTCAGTGGAAATTTTTGAGGTTTAAGGCGTGTTCTGTAAAATCACTACTAGTACGGATTGAGTTTGGATTAGATAAATCAGATAATATTACAATTTAACAAGAAATTGATATCCATATTCGATTTTTTTGGATCGGATAATTCGGAGAAGGCTAAATTCGGGTCAAAATCGAATTCGGATAATAAAAATATAAAAAGGGGTGTGTCCGGATTGAAAATTCTGACGAAGAATTCATGACTATATCCGGTTTTTTCGGGTCGGACAAATTTAGGTATTCGGATCGGATAAATTTTTGCCAGCTCTAATCACTAAGTCATTCAGTAAGGGTGTGTTTGGTGGGGGGAAAATTATTTTTCGAAAAATAATTTTCTGTGGAAAATGTTTTTCCAAGAAAAATAATTTTCCACTTACATTTTATGCTATTTGGTGGGAGGAGCGAAAATCATTTTCTTTGCGTTTCATTTTCTGCTGCTCAGTAGAATGAAAAACTATTTTGAAGACAATAACTTTCAATTGTTTGCTACTAATAGGTTAAGCTAATAGATAACCAGTTAATTTAGTCATCAAACAAGTCTTACAAAGTCATAATAATATTTTTGTTTTACTTAACCTAGAAAGGGGAGAAAAAAAGGGGGGTTCATAGAGAGAGAAAGAGAGGGGGGGGAGAGAGCACACTCAACCCTAAGTCATGGCTATTCTGAAAATGCGAGAGGTAAGGGGGAAACAGAAAATGAGATAAAGAGAAGCAAAGAAAGAGAACGAAAATCGGGCCTGAAACTGAAATAGCAGAAAGTTAGAAAATGATTTTTCTCACTTTTTCAAAGGAAAACAATTTCGCTCCCATGGGGTGAAATGATTTTCTCCTGAAAATGAGTTTTTCCTCCGCTTTTTACCAAACAACGTAAAATAGAAAAATTATTTTTCAAGAAAATGATATTTTCTCCTACCAAACACACCCTAAATAAATATTGAGGTGCTGTCAAATGAAAAGTTAGCTTATAAGATTGACGCAAATATTCTTCTATAATAAATAAACAAATTACACTCTAATAAATTGAATTGAGAAAATCACCTCGTCAGGCAATTAAACATGACTCAATCCGAGCTTTTACAAAACCAAAAAAAAAAAAAAAAATGTCGACAATTCCTTATGATGTACATATCAATGATGACTCGTCAAGATCCCGTGGCTTTTTAACAGTACATTAGTTACATTTGTAATTGCCATACAACGTAAGCTACCATACACACATGACATGGCATAAGTAATGGCCTCAATATTTTTTTTTAAAAAAAAAAAATCTGATTTTGATTAATATTAATGATTGTCAAAGCAAAGTGTAAAGCTAGTATTGGGAGTTTCCCCGAGAGAACTCTCCATCACATTGAATTATTCTCCACGAAAATTTGTCACCCCTCATAATTAATTTGTCCCATTATAATGATTGATCACTTTGGTAAGCCCCATCCATGAACACCACATCTCTTCAGATTCCTTGCGGACAATCATTCACAGCCGAGGTGATTCCTCAAAGGTCAAACCAAAGAAATAATGATTGTAATAAGCTAAATAATAAATATCTTATTATAAAATACTTTTAATGTCGTATTTTAATAAAAAATGATAGGATTAAATAGTTGAATGATATTATAATTTATAAATTGTGCAAAAAAAATGTTTATCCCCAAATTTTCATATTTATAAAATACATATTCGTGGATAGGATAAGTTAATTGACTAGAGTGTCATTTGTACTCACGGTATGCATGGCTAACAAATACTCCTATTATAGCTTTATAATCCGTAATGGAATTATAATTATTATAAATTTGGTGATCTTAAATCATAAAACACATTAATTTAAGTTAAAATAAGATATTTAAGAATGTTTGACAGTAAGAGAGAGAGAGATATATATATATATATATATATATATATATATATATATCATAATGCAATAATAATTAATTTTAATTTCTTTAAAAATAATTAAGATTCAAGACTAGTGGAAGCCTGCAAGACTCAAATTTCAGAGCCAAGTTGCAGAGAAACCCAAGTTGGAAAAATTTTAAATCACTGGGCCACGTAATAGCTGTCTTCTTGCTTTTTTTAGTTCATCTTTTTTGTAATTTCTGACTTTTTAAAAAACTATAATGTTATCTTCTGAATTTTTTAACGTTTCTTTACTCTGTAGTTGGTGGCTAGACCCGGATCGTGTTACAAATTTTCATTTTAGTTGAATTGTTAAGATTACTATTGATCCCTTGTATTATCTTTCGTGACTCAATTCAGGCAAGATGGGAAAAAAAAATAAAATTGTGTAGAATAATGGAAAAGGTATTGCTTGGATAATCCCCCCAAAAAAAAAAAACAGTGGAAGTGGAACATCCAATATACGGATCCTAATTGTCGGGGGGGGGGGAATTCTAGTATATAGGTGCATGGGTACATCGATATAGGTAAAAACACAACCGAATGAGGAAGTTGTTATGAGAGAAGGGAGTTTACCTTCAAGTGATTATAATCATTCAACAAGGTAGACTGTAATCAGGAAGGTGTGATGATGAAAATAGTGAAATTATTGGACGTACGATTTAAGGAGAGTGTTTTGACTCTTTATTCCCCCCTCCCCCCCTTTGTTATCTAACATAATAATTTCTTATTCTCGACTGATTTTGATACGATTCTTACTCAGACTTACATAAAGCATATATAGCTTAATTTTTGAAACTAACCCATTATGCATTTGAGCCTTGGAATCATCAACTGACAAAGTCGGGTTAGGCCGCTTACAATTCACCCCTTGGGATGGGACCTTTCCTCAAACCCTGTGTGAACGTAGGATGCTTGTACACTGGACTGTCCTTTTTAGCCCATTATGCATTTGACCGAAATCCCAATTCTAATAGAAGTACTAATTCAGATCCTAGCTAGTTGACATACATTATGCAATCTTCTAAGAATCTCGGCTTCAAGCACTATATTAAGAATCCAAGTAAAATATATTTTATTCCTTTTTTCCTCTAGATTTGAAGCCCTCAGCTGCTATTTTTTGCATAGCTCTGACAGTATATGAGCATCTCTCTATCTCTCTAAAAAGGGGTGGCTCAAGTGATTATAAGCATTTAAAATTACTTTTAGCCGCCTCCAAAGTAATCATAGGTACATATAATTGGTCATATATATATATATATATATATATATATATATATATATATATATATATATATATGTGGAAAAATGCGCACCAAAAGAATAACCTTTTTGTATTAATTCTTAAATATATTGGATTGGAAGCACTCATCACACAAAGCCAAAATGAGTTAGAGTTGCAGCATGTTGATGTTGTTTGAGATCACATGTACTTTTTGAGAATTGAGATGATCTGTTTTCATGGTTGTGTTTGATTATTAGCTATATTGATAATCACTTTGGAAGTGGTGAGGCCCATGAAATGCTGCCTTCTCCCCCCTCCCCCCTCTACTTTTCCCGCGTGATTTCTTGTCTAGTCTCTTACCTAAAGTCATCTAACTGGCTATCCATATGCATGGACGGTGAACAGTACGTAGCGCATTATCCGATTGTTGAAGATTTGAGTTCAAATCCTGCGTACCTATGACACATACATTTCAATCTGAAAGAAAAGATGGCCCTTAGTCACTTTGCTAATGGCCATTCGAGATCATTTATTTGGTACATAGCCATGTCAATCGATATAACATAATGCTAACTATGAAAGAATTTGTACTCATAATGTCTCCTCAGCATCTAAGTGACCAGGAATAGGAACCCATAGAGTTGGGTAATAGGTCGTGTCGGGTCGGGTTCGTGTTCGTGTCGAACTTAAACGGGTTGAGAATTCCTCAACCTGAACCTAACCCGTTGATTAAACGGGTTGAAAAATCTTGACCTGTACCTATTTAATTTTTAAATGGGTTGACCCGCTTAACCCGTTTAAGATAAACAGGTCAAGTTCAATCGTTTAATTGACTATTTACGCATTTAATATCTTCAACTAATACGTAATTGCAGTGTTAAAAATTAAGTTTACAAATCACATTAAATAATCACTCTTTGAAATTTCCCAAATTCGTCATAATTCATAATTTCTAAAAATTTTTATATTCTTAATCATCTAATAAAAAGTAAATGGATAAATAAAAAATGACAAAATGAGTTGACTTATTTAACTCATTTAATTAAACGGGTTAAATAGGTACTTTTTCGTGTCGAGAATCTCGACCTGAACGTAACCCATTTAATTAAACTGGCTGAACGTATCAACCCATTCAATTAAACGGGTTGAAAATTTATACCCAAATCCACTTAACTTCGTGTTGGGTTCGGGTCGGTAATCGTTTCGGGTCAGCTTTTCCCAGCTGTAGGAACCCATAATAGTAAGCAAAGCATTGTTAATAAAAAGGAGAGCCTTGTTAATAAACCTAATAATAAGGACGACATTAGTCCTAATTCATTAGATTTCAAGTTCAATTTTCCACCCTCTTATATATAATACAAGATTTGTCACACTGTTACTATAATAATTGACTTTTGGCATTGTTTTAGGAATCACTTTAACCATTATTTTCTTACAAAATGCACATGGATTATTAGAGAGATCCAAGGGCTCAATTGGGTCAATACCAATGACAACAAATGCAATGAGGTTCGTTCTAAAATCATTTGGTAATAAGAAAAGTTGCCCACTACTCTTCTATTATGGTCCTTCTCTTTTTAGATTTTCGATGTGCGATTCCAACTCATGTGTAACATCTTAATTCATAACAATCTCATTCTCACACACATAAGTTTCTTCCAAACTACATCCACAAGCTCCCTCTCGAGCTGAAGATTTTACCAAGATGTCAAGTCATCGTCAAGACAACACCCGCACTATATATATCCACAGAGTCCACTTGCCACTCTACACTAGGTCTCGATACCCACTTTATTCTAAGATACAACCATGCACGCTATGTGTTCGTGGTGCTTTCCAATGATACCACCAAAGAGCTCACCCATGCCATCGACCCACGCTGTAGCATACATTAGTTTCATGGTTAAGGTAAGCAACTAAATTTTTTCAGAGTAAATGTTGAGTTCTGTGATGCAAAGATTGAACAAATTGATCGCTAAGGTATCTCAGTAAAAGACATTTCCATTTCAAATTGAAAATAATTCATTTGTTACTTAGGTTTCTTGTTCTTACTGCCCACATCAACAAACAAAGCAAACTAATTTCTTTTAGAAATCTAAAGCATGAGAATTTAAAATTAATTAAACAATAAATTCATTAGGTTCCTTCTAGAAAAAAAAGGAGTGTAACAATTCAAAATTAATTATCTAAGCAATTTTCCCCATCAAGCAATAACTAACCAGATTAAAAAAGACAGCTTGGAAATTCAGGGGGAGGGGGGCTGAGGAGTGTGGGGGGATTAAAACAAAACAAATGGGATATTAGGGTGCTTGGGGATTCAAACACGGGACAAGCAGCAACGTGCTGCCAAGATGAGGCGCTGCAAGCCTACAGACCATCCAGGCGTCAACCGGACTTGCTGTGCGCAGGGTCGGAATAAACCTTATATATTTCATATTCTTTTGTTTTCCCCAGAATTTCTCATAAATAAATTTTTTTTTTTCAAAAATCTTGGGTATCAAGTAACACCTATTGGGCCAACATAGCTCTGCCGTTGGCATACATGTTCCACTGGACGAACTACTATGTGTCATTCTACACCTTTTCACCCAGCCGAACTTATATCAGAACTTATACCACATGTGGGGAGATGCAAGGAGGGATCGAACCTAATTGAACTAGGAGCCATGACGACAAATCCAAGTGATATTCCTTCCTAAGATCAATTGGCATTAGGATGAGTAGCCACTAGCTGGCTTGTATCATAATTCTCTCTCTTTTTAAACTCCATATGTGATACTTCAACTTATGTGTGATGTTGTCACAACAAGAATAGAAGAAATACATTTGGTCACAACTCGTCAAAAGTTCAAACTGACTCAAGGTCCATAAATATTGACCAAAACAAATCAAGTATGACAGACAGAAAAGTATTGTATTAAATTTTACGACTCATCCGTACCAAAAAAGGGGAAGAAAATCGTATACTAAGTTTGCAAACAACATAGCGAATCAGGGGGTACTTGCATTAGATCTCCATAAATAAAATTTTTGAGATCTGAGTCCGTTGAAAATGCTCGATTAATCTCCTACTGCAACTTGCTAGACAACTTTTTGGTACTTTTTGGTTAATTAGTCTACAAGTAGTATGGATCTTATACTTGATGCAATCATTAATTAAGTTGTTAATGGGTGTATTAATCTCGGTCAAAAGACGTTTATATGCTTGAATTTGATTTATATAATCTTGGCTTTTGCCGCCTTCTAAAGATCATGCAGGTACAAAGCACTAGCTTACTTCATAGGATTAACTGGCCTTTGTAATGTTAACCCCACTCATGTGCACCACATTGTATATAATTTGACAACTTGCCATGCTTTAGATATCAAGGCAATTTAAGACTATATTTGATGGAAATTTATAAGTTTAACTTTTCAGTGCCGCCATATCAACTTCCTCCTCATATTTCTATATGCGAGGAAAATTCAGAGGTGGGATGGGAGAAACAAGATTTTATTAAAATATACGTATATCATCGAACGACCACTCGATAAAATATTCACTCTTCAGTATTGACTAATGTATATTTTGAAAGAAAAATAAGTCTAAAGACCTGTTTTGACAGGTTAGTCAAAGAAATATATGTATGTGTATAAAGGTGTCGTGTAAAGAATATATAAGCTTTCTCTTTTACTATTTGAATATTAAAACGCAATTTAATATGCTCAGATGTGATATAAAACTAATATATATTCTATCAAATTTGACAAAGAAGTATCTGTTAATAAATTTAGTTTGAAGTAGTGATTAATTGGGTGTCTTGTTTTTTTATTGTAATAATTTTTGTAACTTCTCCACTTATCATTTGCCACTAAGCTATCTTAGGTTCACCTCTTGAGATCCAAATTTTCATAATTGGAGAATGCTTAATAATCAAGATCGTGTCTATAATGAAAAGGTATTGGGATGTGCTAAACAAGCACATGCATGGCACAAATACATACGTTTCATTGTAAACGTCGATGCATGGAAAATCCCTATTTCTTTTTTCTCACGGGATGGTGGGGACAAAGGGAATAATCATAACGAATAGTCACCTTCACTTTTTTTTTTAAATTTTTGGGTTTTTCTTTTTTTGGAGGGGATTAGTAGAGCTAATCCGCAATCCGTACTAAGAAGTGACCCTACATTGTATTACCTTTAAGCCTTTCCTTTTTCTTTATATCAAAGATTAAAAAAAAAAAGAATATAGTAGTAGTACTAGCAGTCTTAACAATCGAAAGGTGACATAAAATTCTGATTAAGACTGCATCTATTCCATCTACTTTATACAAATCAAGAAAAATAAACATTATTAACAATTAATTCAAAATCTCGCAATTATCATCATGATTAACTTATAGGTTATATTCGTTTTTTAAGTCTTAGATCCTCAATTTTATTGGAGTCAAGCTACCATTAGTCCAATAAAGGGTACATCTCTCCCATTGCAGATTTTCTTCATTCATAAGACTCGAACCCGAGACCTTACTTAAGGAAAAATAAATATCAAACCACTTAAACCAACTTGTGTTGGTACTTATATTGGACACATAATATTGTGATAATATATTGTATCACTTGTGGTATCATTCTGATTCTATTTTCCTTAGTTTGTCTATACATAGGAGTCTATCTTTAGTAAACTACATCTTGTACAGCTGGATGTATCTTTTGCCTGATTTAATAAAAGGATGAGGGTGAGGAGAAGCACCCGGTGAGAAATTCTCTCCGAAGTCACCTAGTTTCTCATACTATCAGAGCTTGGTTGATAAACAAAGTTCTTCACAAATTTTGTGAAATTAAAGCCAAAACATGAGTGACAAGAACAACCAGGATCAAGAAAAAGAAACCAAGGCAGAGAAGCACAATATCAACCTTGACCTAACAGATCCCCAATCACCATACTACTTGTGTAGCTCGAATAGCCCGAGCAATATCATAAGTTCTGTAAGTCTTAATGGAAATAACTACTCAAATTGGAGCCGACTTACTATTAATGCTTTACAATCGAAGAACAAACTTGGATCTGTCGATGGAAGCATATCAAAGCCGCAAAATCTCTCACCAGAAGCTCATGCCTGGGAGAGATGTAACTCGATGGTCATAGCATGGCTTTATAACATCATTGACAAAAATATTCATGGCTATATTGCTTATGCTGAGACAGCCAGATAGATCTAGAATGATCTTGAAGAACAATATTCGCAAGGGAATGCAATCAGAATCCACCAACTCAAGACGGAATTGACCTTGAAAACCAAAGGGAAACACAGCGTGGCTGAGTATTTCACTAATCTGAAGATTCTGTGTGATGAATTAGAAAATTATCAAGCTATAAGAAGTTGTACCTGTGGTGCTGGGAAGGATATGAGCAGACATCTAGAAGAGGAAAACATACATCAATTCCTCATGGGGTTGGACTCAGACCTCTACGGCACGATACGATCCAACAGCTTCTCTCTAGAGCCACTTCCCAATTTGAACAAGGTTTATGCTTTCATCATTCAGTAGGAACGGCAACACGCTATGGCAAAAGGGATGGACAGTCGCAACATGGCAGAAGGGGCTGCATTCAAGGCGACAGCAAGTGTGAACAGGGGCGGCTGGAGCAATAATCAACCCAGAAACTCAGTTCGACCAAGGTGTGCCTACTATCACAAGGTTGGACATGAGAGAGACCAATGTTTCAAATTGGTGGGACATCCACCAAATTGGGGAAATTGAAGAGGTGTTCGGACAAATCAAAGATGAGGAAGAGGAAATTTGAAGCTTTGGAGCAGTAAGATGTTGCAGACCAAACAGGAGAACTCATCCCAAAGCCTATTAGATGAGAGAGCCCATTTAGTCTATAAATCCCTCATCAGTTGCCCATACAACCGATGTGGGACAAGTCCCATACCTTACAATTGGTCCAATCCATAATATTCGACCCCCTTTAAGGGCCAACATCCTCATTGGTCACGGCCACGTTGGTCACGGCTGGTTTTTCCCAGGCCACCACTCCGTGGGCCACCACTCCGAGTCCTCGTGGGTCACAGCCACATTGGTCACGGCTGGCTCCCCCAGGCTACCACTCCGTGGGCCCACCACTCCGAGTCCTCGTTAGTCACGGCCACGTTGGTCACGGCTGGCTTCCCCAGGCCACCACTCCGTGGGCCACCACTCCAAGTTGGCTCTGATACCAATTGTTACAGACCAAACAGAAGAATTCATCCCAAAAGACTAGCCTATTAGGTGAGAAAGCTCATTTAGTCTATAAATTACTCATCAGTTGCCCATACAATCGATGTGGGTCCCATACCTTACAATTGGTCCAATACATAACATAAGAATGGAGGTTGGAATGAAAGCCAAAGCCATGGCATGAACAAACAGAGAGCAGGCGAAGCGTTCTTGGCTACTGGAAAACAGCATGAAGAAGGAGAAGCAAAAGATCACCTCAGGTTCGGTAGGCTCTCTCCAGCCCAATTAGAAGAATTGTATGCCTATTTTAAAGAGAAAGAAACCCAGGAAAGAATGACCAGTAAGAGCTATGCAGTTATATCAACACAGTGGGTCCTTGACAGTGGGGCCACCCACCACATGACCAACAATATTTACTAAATTCAAAATCTAATTAAGTTGCACGAACCTATTTTTTATTACTATTGCTAATGATGTGACAGTAATGGTTAAAGAGGCCGGGATGGTGATTGTCACTCCTGAGATTGTTTTAAAAAATGTTTTGTATTCACCTGAATTCTCTTGCAATTTTATTTCCATTCTGTAGCTAACCAATGATGTTAAATGTTATGTCACTTATGGTGAACATTGTTGTCTCATATAGGACCGCACTTTGACGAAGCTGATTGGACTGGGTGACTTAAAAAATAAGGCTCATTGTTTGAGGAATGGCGTGGAAGGAGCAAGTTTCATGGTAGTTCATAAGAAAGGAGTCATTCTTTGGCATCAGCAGCTTGGTCACCCATCATATGGTAGCCTATCCACTTTATCTAGCTTATATGGTTTCGAGTTACATAAGAGACTTTGTGATTGTTGCGATGTATGTCATAAAGCCAAACAAACTAGAAATAGTTTTCCTCTCAGTAATTCTAAAGTTGTTCATCCTTTTAGGCTTATACATTGTGACTTGTGGGGACGTTAGCATACTTCCTCTTATTCTGGGTGTCATTATTTTTTGTGCATTATCGACGACTATAGTAGAGCTATGTGGGTTTTCCTTTTGATATAAAAGTGAACATATAAATGTCTTGTTAATTTTTGGTCCATGATGAACACACAATTTGGCGTTACAATTCAAAGGGTCCAGAGTGATAATGGGGCTGAATTTACTAATGGGCCATCAAGGGAATTCTTTGCTGAAAAGGGAATTCTACATGTGACTTCTTGTGTGAATACACCACAGCAAAACAGACAGGTTAAGCGTAAAAACAGACATATATTCAATGTAGTTAGAGCACTCAGGTTTCAAGCCACGCTTCCCATCAAGTTTTGGGGTGAATGCATTTTACTGCCGCATATCTTATTAACCACACACCTACAAAGATTTTGGGGTCTAAAGCTCCATATGAAATCCTCTTTGACGTTAAACCAGCTTATGAGCCTCTTTGGGTATTTGGATCGTTGTGTTACGCTCACAACCACTCTAGGGCACAGGACGTGGTGTCTATGAACATATTTTTTCATGGGCCAATGGACGAATAATGTGTACGCCTGAAACTGGTCATAATAATTTCTTTAGTCAGCCATTGGTCCACGAAGACACTATAAGCAAAGATGCCCAACAATCAGTCCATATGTCTGTCCCAGTTATACCTCAATAAGAGTTCATGTCTGGACCACGTCCTCCGCCCATATTTGATTCTAGCCCAGACTACAGGCTTGTTCAATCTGACCCCATAGATTCTGGGCTCAACTCACCTAGTGGTCCAACATTTGGCATTACACCAGCCTACGCGCCTGCAGTATTGGACCCACCTTTTGACCCAGTTTCACAAGTCCAATCTGCAGGCCCGGTGTGAAGCATAGGTTGTGATCTGCAGCCCACTACATCTAGATAGGGGGAGATTTCCCCCACTCAATCTGTGTCTCTTCTGCAGTGGAGTAGGCGTTCGCCCTCATATCTGAAGGATTGTATATTATTGCCTCTCAAGACCCCTCAATGTCACCTCTCCAAGATGCTTCTTCAGGTGCACCTTATCCCATTTTCAATTTTGTCTCTTATGATAATTTCTCTCCTTCTTATCGAGCTCTCTTAGCGGCCATCACTACACAAGATGAGCCTAAAAGTTTCCGACAAGCAGCTAGTCAACCTCAGTGGTGTGATGCAATAACTCAAGAGATCCGGGCATCAGAAGACAATAAGACTTGGGAGTTTACTCCCTTGCCTCCTAGGAAAATCACACTTGGGTGTAAATAGGTCTACAAGATTAAATTTAATGCAGATGGGTCCATTGAGAGGTACAAATCTCGATTAGTAGTTTTGGGCAATCATCAAGTCGTAGGCATTGACTACACGAAACCTTTGCGCTTGTGGCACGTATGGTTACGATTCATTGCGTTCTTACCATACCCATTTCTAAAGGTTGGGGCTTGCATCAAATGGACGTGTATAATACCTTTCTTCATGGCGATCTAAATGAGGACATCTATATGAAACCGCCGCCAGGTTTTGCTCCACCGTCTCCTCATTTGGTATGCAAACTTAAGAAGTCATGTTATGGGCTTCGGTAGGCTCCATGACAATGGTACTTCAAACTCGCCAAAGTTTTACAAGAATACGGGTTTAAACAATCGCCTTTGGACCATTCTCTCTTTGCTTATAATCAGGGTGGAGTATTTCTTGCCCTTTTTGTCTATGTGGATGATTTGGTGTTGACTAGAAATAGTTCCTCTCATTGTGCAGCCTTCAAAGCTTACTTGAATGGTCTCTTTAAGTTGAAAGATCTAGGCTCTTCGAGGTGCTTTCTTGGCATCAAATTTGCTCGATCCCCCAAGGGCTTATTCTTGTGTCAAAGGAAATACACACTAGACATCCCAATGGAAATGGGTTTGCTAGGGGCTAAGCCCTCTTTGTTTCCCATAGAACAAAAACTTTGACTCTCAGCTGACTCTGGTGCTCTCTTATCTGATCTGTCTCGGTATCAGCGTCTCATTGGATGTCTTATCGATCTTACCATTACTTGTCCGGACATTTGCTCAGTCACTTCATGCAAGACCCATGTCAGAAGCACTCAGATGCTGTCGTTCGTGTGCTACGTTGTTTGGAATTTAACCCGGGCTAGGTATCTTGTCATCTCCTGCTACTACTTTCAATCTGCAAGTATATTGTGACTCCGATTGGGGAAGTTGTCCTATTTCACGACGTTCTGTCACTGAACATTTTATTCAACTTGGCACATCCCCTATTTCCTAGAGAACTAAGAAGCCGGATACAGTCACACGATCGTCAGCTGAAGTAGAATATCATGCTATGGCCCATGCTACTAGTGAGGTTGTTTCGTTGCGTAACCTGGTGACCACTCTTGGTTTTTCTGTTCCTCTTGCTCTCTACACTGTGACACTCAGGCCACCTTACATATCGCCGCCAATCCCGTTTTCCATGAATGTACGAAGTATATCGAGGTGGATTGTCATTTTATTTGTGAAAAGCTAGTTTCTGGTGCTGTTGTTACTTGCTACACTCCTATCACGGAGCAACTTGTTGATATCTTCACAAAAGCTCTCAGTCAACGGCAATTTTCGTATCTCCTTAGCAAGTTGGATGTTGCTCATCCACACACTCCAACTTGAGGGGGAGTATTGGACACATAATATTGTGATAACATATTGTATCACTTGTATTATCATTCTGATTCTATTTTCCTTAGTTTGTCCATACATAGGAGTCTATCTTTAGTAAACTACATCTTGTACAACTGGATGTCTCTTTTGCCTGACTTAATAAAAGGATGAGGGTGAGCAGAAGCACCCGGTGAGAAATTCTCTCCCAAGTCACCTAGTTTCTCAACTTATATATTATATTATAACCCAAGCTTAGTAACTTCGATCAAGATTGAATTGAAACTGAAAAAACTGGGTTATGTTCTATCAAAAAATTTAGTTTGATCCCAAGGGCTAGAATGTATGATGAGACGGCGCATAAAACATTTCTAACAATATATGTGTAGTAAACTAGAGTAGAAAAATTATTAACTATAATTTTTCCCTTCTTGGAGATAGAAGTATATATACCTTACTTGGATTAGCAATAAAATATGATTAGATTAATCATATTGATCATAATTAAGTGGTGGACACAGAGAAGGGAAAAAAGGGAAGTATTAGATTCATGGTTCTAGCAATGATTAATTATCAATATCAAGTTATATTTGGTAAGTAGGAGGCACTTTAGTGGACTGATCAGTTTTGTCAAAAAATTTGATGAGGTGTAGGAGGAATTTAGGGCTATGCTTATTTCCTCATGTGTGAACGAAGAAAGGAACACATGCCCTTCTGTGGGTATAGTTTTTAAATTTGTGGATCGAAAATTGCCCTTGTAAAGGGCGCTCTATTGCTATATTTTGACAGAACAAGGAAAAAAAAAATGGAGGAAATAGAATCGTGCTAATATAGTTCTAACATCTGTGCACGTACCTTCTGATAAATCCTGGCCGTGCAATTTTAGGGAATTCTTACTCCAACTTCCCAATCAACTTTTTTATTTGTTCTACAATTTATGTATCATTAAGCATTGCATTGAGCAGTTTCATATTTGAATTTTCTTCTTCCTTGTCTACTTACCGAATTTTAAATTAATTGATTTGAAGAGGTGTCCCTAGAATCTACATATATTGCGTCCGATAATCTTTAAATCTTACGCTTATAACACAAGTAAAAATAGTCCATAATACACAACAATGTCACCCCAAATGACCCCCCAACCCAAAAAAAATCCCGTTCAACATTTGAAATATACAATTTGTTAGATGGGAATGTATTTAAATCACGCCAAAGAAAATCAAATTTTTTAAAAAAAGTGTAATCTAGATATATACATAGGCCAACGGAGCTAGAATTGTAGTAGAAACCCACCGGCATCATAGATCATAATGTGTCATATCCTTTCCACATTATATTGTATTAATAGTCAATATATTGATCTTTAACTATAAGATATAAAATCTCATGGGCATTATGCAAAAGACAGACAACTTAATTATCGCACCCATGAAGTTATGCCATCACTAATTTGGGCATAAGCTGGCATCTCTGGTGATTCTTGTCAATCAATACGGTCCAACTCCACTGCCAGGATCCAAGCCCAATGGGCCCTGGTCCAGGGGGTTGGTGTTAGAGAGCAAATTGTGGACAAGTACACAGGCCCAGCTCCAACTGAGTGTTTCTTTAATGGGCCATTTTTAGTCTTGTTACTTTTCTCTAATCTCTTGACCCCTTTTTTTTCCCGCCCGGGGGGGAGGGGGGTGTCAAATCTCATTATCTAGTTGTATGGCCCGACCAACTTCAAATATTTTCCACCAGAACTTCTCATGAAAATTGACCCCTACATGGTCAATTGATCCATTACCTATAATTTTTTTTTTGAACGGGACGCACATAACTTAAGAAGAATCGTACCCTAACCTTTCTTTTGGAAACCAATGATTCTACCGCTAAGCTATCGCCAAATTTTCTACAGAGCATAGTATTATGCGCACACAATATATACAAATATACCTGTGATCCATACTATACAAGAGAATTAGACATGACTCCGATCTTTTTTGGAGGCAATAAGTCTCAAGGAATTTATCAAGGGAGCTAAATTATAACACCCACTTCTTATTTGTGATTTAGTAATATAGATTTTCAGGGTTGTGACTTGTCAAAACTTGCTAGATAGTAAATACTCAATTGCTTACATTTCAACCATATTCATGCTTCATTTCACTCTTTCGTTATTTGGTTTTATATATAATTAAATAAAAAAAAAGAAGAAGAATGCATCGAGTGTCTATTCTTTTCGTTGAGAAAGAAGGATTGGGAAATAGGTGAAATGAGTTGAAGTGAATTGAAGTGGGTATTTTTTTGTTGAAGTGGGTTGAAGTTGGTATATTTTTTTTGTTGAAGAGGAAGAAGTTGGTTAAAACAGTAGGTTGAAGTATATATTTTTTTATTGAAGTTTTAAAGTAGGTTGAAGTTGATATTTTTTAGTCAAGTTAATGAAGTAGGTTAAAGTTAATAAATTAGGATTTACCAACGGAGAAAACAAAGCCCGAATGGGCATATTTTCATTTGTTTCGGATTACTATCGAAGGACTAAAGGTTTGTACTTTTCATCGGTCTTCACACAAATACCCAAAAAAAATATCTCGTCACATATTTTGAAACTATAGTATAAATGATGGGTATAGGAGGTAGGGCTGGCAAAAATCTGTCCGACCCGATTACCCGAATTCGTCCGACCTAAAAAACGGGATACGGTCACAAAATTTATGTTCGAATTTAAAATTTAGATAACCGGTCATGTCCGAATTTAAATCCAGATCGGGTTCGGGCTTAAGCATGCAGGTTCGGGTTGTCAGGATTTTTGAACCATTCGGGTTCGGACAAATTCGGACAATTGGACAACCAGGTTCGAACATCGGACAACTACGTTTATGTGTAATTTTAGTCCAAATTCTTTACAAAATTTTATAAAAACAACTTCGGACAACCTGGTTCGGACACTAAAAAATTTGGTTCGGGTTGGGTCATGCAAAATTTCGATTCGAATGTCCTAAAATCTTAACACAAATTCGGATATTCGGACAATTCCGTCCGGACATCGAGCACTCAGGTCCGGGTTCGGATCTGGCCTGTGTGCACGATTTATAATCCGGACAGGGTTCGGATATGAAGTTCTTGTCCGAAAGTCCAATTTATCCGGATCCGAATTGACCCGGATCCGAATTTTTACCAGCCCTAATAGGAGGTTGGAGATGGCCCAGTGATGAGGCAACAAAATTTATGGTATTATCGTTATATCTCCGGGGACAAAACTTTAAACAACTGCTACGATTATGTGCAAAGGAAATGAATAAATGAGCTATGCTGGAAAAATAAAAACAAAAAATAAAAAATGGGCATAAGAAAGTGCAATATTTATTACTTCTTATCAGACCTCCTTTATATTTCATGCATGTTCTTTTTATTGGAAAATATGGATTGATAATAGGTGAAGTTGGTTGAGATTAGTAGAAGTGAATTGAAGTAAGTTGAAGTGGATATTTTTTTATTGAAGTGGGTTGAAGTAGATTGAAGTTGGATGAAGTGGGTTAAAATTTTTTTGTATGACAGATAGAAGTTGATTAAAATCGTGGAAAGTCAGTTGAAGTTGGTTGAAGTTGGCTGAAATTAATATTTTTTTATTAAAGTTCATAAAGCGGGTTAAAATAAGTTTATATGGGTTGAAGTTGATTAGCAAATTTAAATTTACCAATGAAAAGAACAGAGCCTTCATCTGTCATTCAAAATGATCCATGATGTTACTTTGCTTCGCCCAACTCCTCGTTCAGCGAAGAAGATGAAGAAGATTTCTAATTAGGGGTTGTGGGGGCCAAGAAATTTCGTCTAACAGGAGCAAATAATTTATTTCAGGACCCAAGAAATTAAAGTTTAGTTAACAAGCGAATCAAGTAATTTTTTGGGGGGGGTTGGGGGGTCACCGTGTGTCTTTTGAACTTAACGTAATGACATCATGAATGGCAGTGGCACATATGTTTTGCACATAGGTCGTGTTCGGGAATAGTATTTTGAGTAGCATTTAGTATTTTGATCAAGTTAATGCATTAATTAGTCAATTTTTAATGTTTGGTAACGTAGTATTTTGACTAACATTTCAATTAGTGTTTAGCGTTTTAACCAGCGTTTCTGAAATGCTAACAGTATTACTTTTTGATATTCAGAAGTAGCGTTTCAAACCAAAAACTATATTTTGGAAATTTTATATTTGAAAATTGTCTATATTTTTTATGTCAATTTACATTAATCAACTAACCGAACAGCTAAATTTACCGAACACATTTATTTCAACCGCGCATCTAAATAGTTATCCGCTAACAGCTAAATTAGAAACACTATCAAGTATCAATTACCTAAACAATTATTCGCTACCTAAACATCTAATTTTTGCCGAATAGAGCTATACTCAAATCTTTTTTGTTTTCATTTTTAGCATTAATACATATTTGAATTTCTTATTTACCTAATATATTTTTAGGAAGGAAGTTGATATAAACTATTTGTAAGTTACCATTTTATCAAAAAATAACTATAATAGTTATAATAAAAATGTTGCTTCCTACAAATTTAAGCCGAAATTTTGTAACATATATGAGTAGGCAAAGTATAATATGGTCTATATCATACATCCAAGAGTATCTACTCTCGGAAGCCACATAAACAAAATATATATTAATAACCGTTGATATCACAAATACACATTAAAAAAGTATATATATGTGGAAATAAAAGTACATGCTTCCCGTAATATGTAATAATTTGTCGGCAAACTAGTATCGTTAATGATGTTGTTTAGGCCTATTAAGCTTAGCTAAATCAATAGTCACACTCATAAGTCGGCAACTAACCTCTTGTCATCTTTATGATTAAAAGACTTTAATATTATCATTGATACCGTGACGAAATTACATTTACCTTTATGTTCATTGTCCCTCCCAGGGGCACCTGCCACAAGCCATGTAGGGAAGGGTACAAATGTAAGTCTGCAATTCAGGTACATGCAAATGATTTCCAATTGTTTGTCAAACCACGACGCCTAAATAAATTCAAGAGCTGGTTTTATTCTTAACACCAATTCTAATTTACTCACACAAACAATCCCACTTGCTTGTAGGCAGTGACGAATCTAGAAATTAATTCAAGCGGGGTCGGACTCCAATGATTCAGTAGCCAATTTTTTGAAATATCTTTGTATTTTCAATTAGACAAAAAAGATTTAATTAGGCAAGTGAAGAATATTTAATAATTGTAACTAATCAGAAGAGAACAGTCGAATTGAACACCACATACAATTAAAATTGACAAATGATTTATAGTCAATTTTATCAAATGATTTCAACAATTAAAACTAATCTAACTATCTAAGTGGGTGTTTGACCTAGATTTTTAAAGTGTTTTTAGAGTCCAAAAGTTGAAATTAGGCCAAACACCTATGTTTTTGAAAAACAAAAATTGTTTCCCAAAAGCAGTTTTATGTAAAAATCACTCCATAAGTAGAAGCAGCATTTTGCTGCTTTTGATTCTCATTTCTTGCGACCCGCACTCGATAAACACGGAGATTGTTAATGAAAGTTTTCTTCCGGACAATTATGCCCCTAAAAATTGAAAACAATCCCGCAAAATACCTATATATACCCACGCCACACCTTTAGTCTCCTAGATTCCCTTCTCTCTCCTCAATTGGGAATTAAATCGGTGTTGTAGATAATTGTTCGCAAAGAGGGGGAGAGGGACTATCAGTAACATCTTGATTAGGAGAATAACTTCAATAGCATAAAATGGGAGGTGAGAAAATCAACGGCAAAGACTCAAATGACAAATGAATTACCACATTATAATTAATTCACAATATTGATTAGTTTCCCACTCTGGCTTTGCTTCATCGAAAATGGGTTCGGAGTCTCCGAACTTTAGTTGCCATTTTTTTGATCCAATAGCTAATTCCGCTTGGCTAGAATTCTTTATTTTGAATTTAGTTGGGGGCGGTGTTTGGATGGAGACAGAAAGCAAACAAGTAATTATTATCAGATTAATCAATAAGTTGAGCAGTGCCGTTGGTCCTTCATTTCTCATGGCTTAATTAGAAATATTCTTGTTGATGTAGTCAAATATATTGTATAGGCACTATAACAATCCATTTCACTGTGTCACAATATATAAGATCCTTGGATAATTCTCCAATCGAGATAAGATATGTAGTACATTGTTTTATACCGTGCTTTTTTTTTTTTATGGGCGATTAATTCACAAGGTTTTATTTTGAATCTTATATTTTAGTTATAAAATTCTTTTTTAATATATGTAATGTTGTTTCCAAAGTAGACACATAAAAATTGATAGCTATGAAAATGGGCAGTGTTATACTTCAGTGAAGATAAAAATAAGTTGACATAAGATTGATAAATGAATAAATTTGGGCAAAAAGTAAGACTAAAAATAAGAATCATAACACAAAGGAAAAAAAGGCAATGCAAATAAAACTAAAAACCAAAAAAAAAATCTCTTCCAAAAGCAAGGCCAAACAATCCCAATTGATAAAACAATTATGCAATAAGTTAGGCCAACATTTTATAATTTTTTCAAAAACAGCTTTTAGAGAAACTACTTTTAAGAAAAATAATTTTCTAAAAATTAGGCCAAATACCCTCTAAATAATTAAAGAGTAAACAATCAAAAATTTGACAAAGAAAAACGAAAATTAAAATTATCTGGGGTTTTAGAGTTTGTACCTTCAAAATTCAAATCGGTGAGGGGAAGGGGAGAGTCTCGCAGAATTTAGTCCAAAACTTGGGCCAAAAAAAAAAAAAAGAAAAAAGAGAGAGAGAGCTTGTGAATGTAAACACCAATAGCAAGATTTGAACCCGAGAAAAAGAGAAAGATGCTCAATTAGAGTTCCATGCCCACTCTACCACCACAGCAACCTTGTTTTGAAGCAACTAGTCCATCACAAACTAGCTATATATGTTAATTTTTTTTTAAATTTACATCCGAAACTTGGGCCAAAAAAATCAATAGATAGCTTGTGAGTGCATATGCCAGCCGCAAGACTCGAACTTGGGACGCACGCGGAGTGCCAGCCAAAGTTCCACACCCTTCCCACCATCAGAGCAATCTTTCTTTCATGCAATTGGACAGATCACAAATTATATATATCTCTTATTTATTTCTTTAACTTAACTAATAGATTTCTTTTTTTTTAAGCGGGGTCGGTTGACCCCACGTGACCCCACCGTGGCTCCGCCCCTGCTTGTAGGGTTATAGTTTTGTGGCTGGCTAGGTCTAGATTCAGTGCATTCAAACACAGTTTAATGTCACTATATGTGACGAACATAATAGGGGTAATACAGATTTCTCTACTTGGAGAGAAACCAGCCACATAGACTCTACTATAGTAAGATGAATTTTAGTGAAGTTTCAATAATTTAATACGTCCACACTTATATGATACTCTCAGGAGTAGGGACACATGATGGAATATTATTTTTTGGGGCTTGGGGGCAGGAGAAATTAAGGGGCATTTTGTGGATTTCCCCCAAAAAAAAAAAAGAAAAAAAAAGAAGCCTTGCATATTTGGAGCTACCCTCTTGGAATATGAAAGTGTTGCTGGATCTGAGGTGACTACAGTAGCGGGCTCCTGGCCTAGATCCGCAGCTGGGTTTGCGCTAGGAACAACTGGGGCTGCCTCATCCCAACCGGGCCCATCTGCGGCTTGGCCAGAAACAGGCCCGTCTGTCGCTGCAGGCTCAGCAACATCCTCATCATCGGTGGGCTGGGCCGAATCCTCCTCAAGATAGCCAGCCGTTTCGGGCTGGTTGTTCTTTTGGGCCAGCTCTTACGTATCTAGGAAGGGGAATATATCTTCATGAAATACAACATCTCGGCTTTTGAAATATTCATGAGTGTCCAAATCATATAATTTCCATACCTTCTTTCCATAGGGGTAGCCCACAAAAATGCATCTCCTACTTCTTGAGGCGAATTTATCAAGTCCCTTTAGACGGTTTGAAGCATAACATTGGGTACCAAAGACCTTGAAATGGTCATATAATGGTTGTTGCCTGAAGATCACTTCATATGGAGTTTTCCCGTTCAGAAGCTTGGTTGGTGTTCTATTATTAAGTGTGCCGCCGTTAGCACACATTCTCCCAGAAAGCCAAAGGTAAATTGGCTTGAAAGCGAAGAGCTCGAGCCACATTAAAGAGATGTCGATACTTACGTTCTACTCTTCCGTTTTGTTGGGGAGTATCTACGTAGCTCGGTTGGTGCATAATTCCTTTTTCACGATAGAAAGTCTTCATGGTCCCGGATGTGAACTCACTTCCATTGTCGGACCTCACGATTTTGACTTGTTTACCAAGTTGAGTTTGGGCCATGAGAATAAATCCTTTAAGCAAAGTTGCAGCCTCGCTTTTTTCTTTCATCAAATACAACCAAACTCCCCAACTAGCATCATCCACCAAGGTAAGAAAATAATGAGCTCCACATGATGCGGGGACTCGATAAGGACCCCATATATCACAATGTACAATTTCAAATAAATTATTGGCTTTATTATCACTTTCATGAAAGTGTAACCTAGTTTGTTTAGCACAGTAACAAACATCACACACATTATTTTTCTTCCCAACACAATCTGAAAAACCTAAATGTTTTGCAAAGTATGTCTTGACGCCACTAGATGGATGACCCATCCTTTTGTGCCAAAGCTCACTCGTCTTGACTGCATTACTTTGAACCTTCGACGGTGCCTCAACATGATAATAGAAGCCATCTTTTTGCCTACTCGCACCAATCGGCATTCTCGAAGTACGGTCCTGCATGATACAAGAATCATCATAGAATGTCACACTACAATTTAAATCCTTGGTAATTCTTGCAATAGAAACAAGATTACAACTTAAATTGGGGACAAAAAGCACATTTGTCAAATTGAGTTTTTCTCCCAAGGCCATGCTCCCTTGCTGTGTAGATACGGTTTGAGTACCGTTAGGAAGGTAAATAAGAATAGGTCTTGTATTTTCTAATTTCATCAACAACTTTTCATCACCTGTCATACGCATAGATGCTCCGCTATCAAGCATCCACTTAGGGTTACCTATTAGCTTCTCACTCCCATTCTTTGAAGTGTCAAGAAGGGCCATGAGACGCTGAGTCTACTCACTGGTTAGCCCCGGTGTAGCTGTTGTAGTGCCTTCTGTTGCCACTGAGTGTCCTCGGGTACGAGCTGGGCTGTCATGGTCAATGCAGCATAGACCGACTCATGACTAGCCCCCCTTCCTCGGCCACTGCCAGAGCGATCAGCGCAGCCCCCTGGCTCCTCGACCTCCTTGTCCACGTCCTCAGGAGCTCCATCCAGGCGCGTATCTAACTACCTCGAAGCAGTTGACGTCCTCATGGAGGAACTTGCCACAATGTTTGCAAGTTGGCCTGTCAACGTGAGTATTTTTCCCAGACACGGCAAACGCAGGGACACTCTCTGCCTGTCATCCCTATTCATCATAAGGTGCTTGTGATTTTCTTCTTGGTGCACCATGTTAAAAATTTTATCCAGAGAGGGTAGAGGCTCAATTGCAAGTATTTGGCTCCTAATATTAAAGTCATTCTCATCATTCAAGCCCATCAAAATTTGATGAACTCTCTCCTTGTTAGTAATTTTCAACAAGTATACGGTTTATCGCCGTAATACTAACGGGTGTCGATCCTTAGGGATGGTTGTGAAATTCGATTCGCAAAAATTCTAACCTAAATTAAAACTAGATGCCAAATTTAACAAAACTAAGGCCAAATTGTTCCACCAAACAAATCAGTAGACTAAATAAACAAGATTTATTCAAGAATCATGCACAATTATGTAGCTGGCAAAGCATCCAAAAGTAAAGTAGAGGCACCAATTTGCAAATAAATCAAGCCACCAACACTCTACCATGATTGTTCCTAGTTAACCAGAATTCACGATTGATCTTCATTTTTACATCTTCATTTTTACTGAAGCAGAGGAACGCAACCTTCATTCTCATCAAAAGAGGACCTTGGCCGAAAATCCAGCCCAAAGCTTGTAAATCTGATATGAAAACTAAATCACTCATTCGAATTAAACTAAACCAAGAATCAAGATTACACAAACATGTGAACTGTAACTAAATCTGAAAACGAAAATCAGTAAAAAAACAATGGAAAACTGGAAAACTCTACTCTACGCTACTCTCTTCGACCCCTTATCAAGACCCACCGGTGCTCTGCTTTCGAGCTCCATTAAAGCCCCTTGATGAACCGGTTTGTCGCCCCCAAAATAATTGCCCCTTGAATGCTTAAAACCGCTAAATTGATGATGATACTGAAAGGAACGACTAGGTAGAATTAATGGGATGAATAATGGAGGAAAATAAAAGAGAAGGGTGCGGCGATTATGGTGGAGGAAGATGAAGAGCCCTATCGTGCTCTGTTTTTTGATCTTTGCTGGGCTGGAAACCGAGAAGAAGAAGAAGAAAACTGATGGGGGAGGAAAGAAAGGACTCATGTGCCATGCACGTGATAGGTTAAATGAAGAGAGAGGCAGGCCGGCTCACGGAGGAAGGCGAAGTGGGCTGCGGCTGGGTTTTCCTTAATAGCTGGTTGGGCTTGGCCCAAGAAGAGAAGAAAGGGGAAGAAAACAGAGAGAACCGGTCCAGGGCCTAGGCTTGCAATTGGGCCCAACGTGAAGGAAACGATGCAGGCCCAGTTGCTCCTTACTAGCCTGTGTTTCTTCTCTTTGTCCAAACTTTGAGGACATTATTCATTTTTTCTTCAAATTGTCCAACCCCTACAAAATGAACAAAAATATTGTTAAAATTCTAATTAACTAATTTATTTCGAGTAAATATTAGGTAATAAAATGGCATAATATCTCATAATTTATGATTTAACACTCCTCATCCAACATCTTCATCAATTTTTCGCCTATTTTACATTCACACTTACCGCAAAAACATTGTGGGAACCTCACTTGATTCTCCAATTCACTCCACAAACCCATAAGTTTGGAATAAAACTCTACGACTTCCAACCCCCCTTGTTTGCACCCGGCTAGTTTGGTTTTGAGTTGGTGTATTTTTGGGACATTGGAAACTGCGTATCATCTTTTTAGATTTTTCCACATAAGTTCCGCAGTGTCAACATAGACTATGCTCGTTCTTAGCTTAGGATCGATGACATTCAATATCCATGAACAAATCATGGAGTTGACCATCTCCCATGCTTGCAATTCTAGTTGATCATCTTCTTCTTTCAAGGTGGGTTTCTCTAGGGTTCCCTCAATAAACCCTAACTTGTTGTTTGCTTTTAAAGCGGTTCTAACAGCTTTTTCTCACAAATCATAATTCTTCCCATCGAAAATCACTGCAGTTATTAATGCTACGGGTCCTTCTGACGGACGTAAAAAATAAGGAGAGTGATTCTCGACGATAAATTTTTTTCTGTCATGATTTTTGTTTTGGAACTAGGGTTTTTTGGGTGATGAGCGCCTAGACTCTAATACCATGTTAAATTTTTATGTCAATTGGATCATAAACAAAGAGTCATACATGTAAGCTCAAATGAGGTTTCATCCCAAAATCAATTGGCAATGAGTGAAGTAACTCACAAGCTTATATACTTGCTCAACCCCTTTAATTTCATCAATATAGGATAACACGCACTATCATATTAAAAGAATTTTATCAATGTAGGACAATATCCACTTTCATATTCCAACACCCTGCAAACGATACCAGGGATTATGGTACACACATATGCAAAATAGGATAGATCTCAACACACATATATGGACGCATGTGCACAAAAAAATGCACAAAAAAAGGGGAAAAGTAAATTTTCCCATAGTTAAGTAGAGATAAATTCAATTCAATGTCAAACGACATGTACATAGATGGGAGATATCTGGTTGCAAATGACCTTTACCAAACAAATCAGAGAGGATCTGCCTTATCATAGAAGTGGGGGGAGTACTCTTAAACAGAAGATAAAATAACAACTCAACAACTTCATATTAGGTGAGCGACCTCCCCTAGGGTCCCCCATGGGGGAGCTGACTAAAATAAAAGGAATTTCTTGTTTTTACAATGGTAAAATGGTAATAGAAAACACTGGGCATATTTTTTATAAGAGTCCGCTCATTCATATCATTTGTTAAAATTACTCCCAAATGTGTAGAAAAATATAAAACTAAAGTGAACAAAGTTGTAATGGGGTGTTCAAATTCGGATAACAATTTTACTCATGGTTTGAATGCCTTGTCTCAACCATGCATGGATATCTTCAAGGATGTTTAAAATTGGTCGAGCAATGTGACTCTATCCCCTCAACGCTTGGCTTGAATCACTACATGGTCACCTGACTCACCTTATATTATAAACTTGTTAAAACCTGCCTATACCACTACGTGTACTTTATACGTCTCGAAGTGGTCTAGCTTCTGCCACTAAAATGGAAGATTTTCCCTATTATGCCCCTTCGGCTTTGAGAAGTTTGTCCATTCTATTTGTGATGATAAATTCACGTGTTGAAAAGTTAGTGAGAGAATTGTCAAAGTTGATTTTGATGAATCCCAGAGGGGCACAGCTTATAAAATGACTCGAGATGAAAGGGAGAGCACAGTCCGTAAAAGAGTCATCAACCGACACCGAAGTTTAGATTTTTCATTAGGTGCTTACTTTTTTTAACTTGAAGTAAACTTACTAGACAGTGAATACTCAATTGCTTTCATTTCAACCGTATTCATGTTTCATTTCACTCTTTAGTTATGTTGCTTATAAAAAATTAAAATAAAAAAGAATGCATCGAGGCCTTGTCCTTTTCATTAGAAAATAGGGGTTGGAAATGGGTGAAATGGGTTGAAGTGGATTGAAGTGAGTATTTTTTTGTTGAAGTGGGTCGACGTGAATTGAAATGAGTTGAAGTTGGTATATTTTTATATGATCGGTAGAAGTTGGTTAAAATAGTAGGTTGAAATAGGTTGAAGTATGTATTTTTTTATTAAAGTTTGTGAAGTTGGTTAAAGTGGATTGAAGTTGATATTTTTTATTGAAATTCATGAAGTAGATTGAAGTTGTTAAATTAGAATTTTCCAACGAAAAAACAGGGCCCGAATGGGCAAATTTTCATTTGTTTCAGATTAGTATCGAAGGACTAAAAGTGTGTATTTTCATCAGTATAAATGTTGGGTACAGGAGGTTGGAGATGGCCCAATGATGAGCAACAAAATTTATGGTAGTATTGTTGATATCTCTGGAACACGACCTCAAGAACTGCCATGATTATGTGTAAAGGAAATGAACAAATGAGCCATGTTGGAAAAATAAAAACAAAAAATACAAAATGGGCATAAGAAAGTTCAATATTTATTGGTTATGATCAGAACTCCTCATTCAACAAAGAAGAAGAAGAAGATTTCTAATTAGGGGTTGTGGGGGCCAGGAAATTTCTTCTAAGAGGAGCAAATAATTATTTTAGGACTCAAGAAATTAAAGTTTAGTTAACAGGATGTTTAGTTGGAAGGAAAATGATTTTTCCGAAAAATCATTTTCTGTGGAAAATGTTTTTCCAAGAAAAATTGATTTTCATGTCACATTTTTCATTATTTGGTACAAAATAAATCATTTTTCATGAAAAGAGAAAAACATCAACTAAATTGTTTAAATGACGAAAAATATTAACTGAATGGTCGTAGTTGACATAAATGTTGATCAAATGAAGGAATTTTGAGTTTAAAGTTCATATTTGAGTTTTTGTCAATGCTTCCTCTCGGATAATGAAGTTTCGATCTAAACCATTGAAATTATTTTAGTGACAAAAAAATCAATTGAATTATTTAAGTGGCCAAAAATATCAATTCAATTATCGTGGAGGAGAAAAATGTTGGCCAAAAGAACGACGGTTGTGCCCAAAATCTGGATTTTAGCATATTTGAGGAGTTTCTATCCAATGATCAAGTTTCGATCCAAACTATTGGAATTGTTCTAGTAGTGAAAAATATTGATTGTACTGTTTAAGGAGCGAAAAATATCAATTAAATTGTCATTGTGGAAAAAAATGTTGAGCAAATAAAAGATTATCAAGGTCAAAATCTGAATTCGAACATGTTTAAATATTTTCTGTCTGATGATAAAGTTTCGATTCAATCTGTTAAAATTATTTTACTGGCGAGTCGACTGAATTCTTTTAGTGTCGAAAAATGTCGATTAAGTTGTCGCAGTGGGGATAACTGTCGATCAAATGAAAGGTATTTGAGCTGAAAATTTAGATTTAAGTTTATTTTAATATTTTCTATCGGATAGTCAAGTTTCGATCCAAATTATTAAAATCGAATTTTACACCTAAATTTAGCTGACCATATCATCAAAGAATTGAAGAAGGAAAATTAACTTTCCATCTTCTCAAAAAGGAAAATCATTTTCCTCCATTGGAGGGAAAATCATTTTCCTTAGAAAATACTTTTCCATCTTTTATTGGGCCAAACAATGAAAAATTAGAAAACCGTAAACCGTTTTTTGAGAAATTCATTTTAGCTCCAACCAAACATTACCTAAATGAATCAAGTAATTTTTTATTTTTTTTTTTTTTTGCGGTCACCATGTGTCTTTTGAACTTAACATAATGATATATTGAATGGCAGTGGCACACATGTTTTGTCACATACTTAAACTTTTTTTTTTAGGTTTTTAGAATTATACATAATTGAATTGAATTTCTTATTTACCTAATATATTTTTAGGAAGGAAGTTGATATAAACTATTTGTAAGTTACCATTTTATCAAAAAATTACTATAATAGTTATAATAAAAATGTTGCTTCCTACAAAATTAAACCGGCAATTTGTGATATTTATGAGTAGGCAAACTAGTATCATTAGTGATGTTGTTTAGGTCTATTAAGCTTAAGCTAAATCAGTAGTCATACTCACAACCTAGGCTCTTGTCACCTTTATGATTAAAGACCAATAAACCCACTTGCTTGTAGGGTTATAGTTATGTGGTTGGCTAGCTCTTTAGATTCCCTGCTTTCAAACACAGTTTGATGTCATTATGTGTGATGAATATTAGGGTCAATTCAAATATCTCTACTTGTACGGAAACCAGCTAGGTAGACTCTACTATAATAAGATGAATTTTAGTGAAGTTTGAGTAATTTAATATGTCTGCACTTATACGATAGTCTCAGGAGTAGGGACATATGATGGAATATTATTTTTTGGGGCTTGGAGGCTGGAGAAATTAAGGGGCATTATGTGGATTTCCCAAGAAAAGGGAGAAAAAAAAAAAAAGGCTTGCATATTTGGGGCTACCTTGCAAACGATACCGGTGATTAAGGTACACACATATGCAAAATACGATAGACCCCAACACACATACATAGACGCGTGCGCACAGAAAAATGCAACAAAACAAGGGAAAAATAAATTTTCCCATAGTTAAGGAGCTATAAATTCAATACAATGTCAAACGACATGTACATGCATGGGAGATGTCTGGTTGCAACTGATCTGTGTCAAACAAATCAAAGAGGATCTGCCTTATCGTAGAATTGAGGGGAGTACTCTTAAGCATAAGATAAAATAATAACTCAACAAATTCATAGTACGTGAACGACCTCCCCTGGTCCCGGGGGGAGTTGTACGCAAACAAAAGGAATTTCTTTTTTTACAATGGGAAAATGGTAATGAAAAACATTGGGCATATTTTTTTTTATAAGATTACACTCATTCATATCATCTGTTAAAATCACCACCAAATGCATAGAAAAACATAAGACTAAAGTGAACAAAGTTGTAGTGGAGCGTTCAAATTTGGATAACAATTTCACTAGTGGTTTGAATGCCTTGTCTCAACCATGCATGGATATCTTCAAGGATGTTTAAAATTTGCCGAGCAATGTGACTCTATCCCTTCGATACTTAGCTTGAATCATTACATGGTCACCTTCTGTTATAAACTTGTTAAAACCTATAAATACCACTATGTGCGCTTCATACATCTTGAAGTGGTCTGGCTTTTCCTATTATGCCCCTTTGGCTTTGAGAAGTTTGTCCATTCAATTTGTGACGATAAATTCACGTTTTGTTGAAAAGTTGGTGAGGGAATTGTCAAGGTTAATTTTGATGAATCCCAGAGGAGCAGAGTTCGAAAAATGATTCGAGATGAAAGGGAGGGAACAGATCCCCGAAAAGAGCCATCAATTGACACACAAGTTCGGATTCTTCGTTAAGTGCGTACTTTTTTAAAACTTGAATTAAACATGCTAGGGATTAAAAACATCAATTTTGAAAACATCATCATCATCATCCATGATCAACAGACCAGATTTTGTGGAGCAGATGTCTCCTCTCCAGGACTAGGCAATTTACCACTCAAGTGGAAGATTGAGGAGTTGGTTAAGTCGGGTTCTAGCAAAAAAATAGCAACTACCCTGATTTTGTGGGAATGGGAAGTCAGGTAGGGTTAGAATCTTGTGTATGAATGGAGAAGTGAGGGAGAGCTCTGAGCATCAGTTCATGAGCCATAAATAATTGTAATCTAGCTCTCTTTCAGTTTTCTTCCCCTGTTTCATATTTTAGTAGTTTCAGTGTTCCTTTCCATTGTTGGTTCAGGGGCCTCCGAAGCCAATGTTGAAAGATTTGAATAGTCGAACACCAGTTTGTCTGCTTTTGCTGAGATATTGATTATTGGGTTGAATTAATTTGCAAATTTTTATCCTATTTTCACCGGTTGGAATACTCTGTTCTTCGCCATTTTCGTGCCCTGTTTCTTTTTTTTTTTTTTGGGTTTAATAATAGCGTTACTCTGTTATGTCGTGCTTGTCTTGCTTTTGGTTTAATTAAATTATTTTATTTTACTCTTTCTGCTTGTTTCGTTCCCCTCGCCCTTCTTTCATTTCTTGCCTTTCTCTGACCTCTTGGAGTGGTTGTCCCAAGATCTGGATTTTTCTTTTCTTATGTCAGTCATCCCATCAATTTTCAAGTAGTGTTACTTTATGCTTTTTTGTTTTCTTATCAGACGCTCAGCCTCTGTTTTTTTTGTGTCTCAATTGTAATTTATCAATTTTAATTTACTTTAACCCACTTTAATCTATTTCAATCTATTTCAACTCATGTAAAAAAAAAATATCAACTTCAATCCACTTCAACCTATCTCAACTTACTTCAACCCACTTCAACCCACTTTAACCCACCCCCTTCATAATTTTAATAATTTGTAAAGTATCATGTGAGATTTAATCATTCTTGCACCAAAAAGTTCACTATACTACTTTTTTGTAAATTATCGTACTTTAGAATTGTTTTATTTTTTGTATTTTTGTATTTTTTTAGCTTTTTATTTTAAAATTTTAAAATTTTTAATTTTTAATTTTTTGTATTTTATTTTTTTATGTTTTTTATTTTTATTTTTTATTTTTTAAAATTTTATTTTCAATTTTTTGTATTTAATTTTTATTTTTAATTTTTAATTTTTTAATTTTATTTTTAATTTTTTGTATTTAATTTTAATTTTTATTTTTTTAATTTTTTAGTTTTTTTAATTTTTAATTTTTTAGTTTTTATTCTTTTATTTTTTATATATCATTTTTTATTTTTTATTTTTATTTTTGTATTTTTTAAATTTTTTGTATTTATTTTTTAATTTTTTATCTTTTTAGTTTTATTCCAAACAAAAGCTACAGAAAATTCCAAAAAATAAAAATAAAAAATAAAAAATAAAAAATAAAAAATAAAAAATAAAAAACAAAAAATAAAAATATAAAAATAAAAAATAAAAAATAAAAAAGAATGAACAGAAATTCCACAAAATTTTGATAACTTCATAAATTATCACACATTAATTACATTCTCATTATTGTAGCCCACTTCAACCCACCACATAAAAATATACCAACTTCAACCCACTTCAACTTACATCAACCCATTTCAACATACTTCAACCTATTTCAACCCACTTTAAAAAAAAAAAAAAACCAATTTTAACCGGCTTTAACTCACCTCAACCTACTTCACCCTTTTACCCACCCAATTTACCCACAAAAAGAACAGGCCCTCAGTTGCTTTAATTTATCTTACCATATTCTAGCCGAAGTTTGTCTGATTTTTAGCATTTTATTAGCTTATTTCAATTTCTGACACATTAGGGCTTAGAAGCCATTCATTTCATTATTTTATTGTCTTATTTCATGTTTTTCTTTTCCTAATTTAACGTAATTAGTATTAGCTTAGTATTGAGTTATTATTTTCTTGGGTCTTATTTAGTGAGTTAATTTCTGATAGTAGTTAAGCTAATAAATGCGTCAAATTTAATACCATCATCTTCGAGGGACGACCCATATTTACTAGTTCATACTATAAGTTAGACACCATACGCTTGCGGTTTTTTTTCACATCAACAATGGGCTAACTATGCATCGGATTTTGCATTCATATCTTATGAGCTCTTCAAACCCCAAGAAAAAAGTCCTTAGTGTCGTGGATAGAGATCAATCAATGTAGATGCCTTAATTTTTTTGTATGATGTTGTTGATTGTTAAGTGCTCGTCACAGTGTACGAACATTCTAGCCAACATCTCCTTGCTGAATTAAATCTACAAATTTTACATCAGAGTTTCGTCTGTTGTCCTTTGTTAAATCCAAGATTTCAATAATACTATAATTTTCTATCCAATTATCAAACTGCTGTAACCTTTTTGAAATGGAAGAGCAAATACTTTAGATGCATAATGCTTGCTAAAATGCTACCTTTATTAGAATAAGAAAAATATATATCTATTTATTAGAAACTGTAACTGAAAACCTGCCAATTACATTTATAATACAGAAAAGTATTTTTTAATATGCTTCCCAAGTTGCGCCTCCTACCTCTAAAGAAGATTGAAACCATGCTTTGACAATTAGAAAAATCTATTAGAGGTATATGTTGGCCTCATTTGACTAGTTAAATCATCCCAAAGAGTGGTGAATAGTGTGATGATCAAAATCACAAAATAATCAAAATAGAATTGTAGAAAAATAATTGTGGACAAAACACGCTACTTTTAGAAGTTCGGTCACGCCTAGTCCTCTATCCACAGGAACTCCTCACCGATGGGATTTTAAACCGTTTTCTTTTGTTAGGTCGGTCGATGACATACGATTCGCTAATCGTACAACCTACAAGGTGACCTTACAATTCTAGGTGTCCCAACATACGCATTGCTCCTCAACCGTACTTGGGTAGTCAACCCTTCGACTAATCAACCCAACTCAATACAAAGAAAGATAACAAGATTCACTTTATAACAAAGAGTAAATAAACACAATAGATATGCCAATATAAGCTCGATGTATCAAGTTTTCTCAATGTCTTCTTCTTGATTTGCAAGTACAGCTCTCTTTCTTCTATCATCTTCAACTGCAAATGTCTTCCTATTTATGGGCACTGATGTTGGAGAGGTTGAGGGAGTATTTGGAAAGTGACTGTTGCATCAATAAAGGAAAGTTGATCTTTAATGTGGTTTCAAGACCTTGAACCTAGTCTTTCAAGCCGTTGAAATTCATAGCCTTGCTTAACGTTCATTATTGAATTTCCAATAGCTACTTACCTTATTTTTAGCCGGAGATCTTTGCTAAGAGAATTATCTAGAAGCTGATTTTTAGTAGTACAATCTTTCACAATATAAGATCAAAAGATATTTTTATAATTTAGGTAAATCTTAACATTTGATAAATATAGAATCATAATATTATCTCAAGATTAGTATTAAAATTTGAATATAAAGATCACATATTCAAATTTGAATACTAAGCTATCTCAAAGATAAAATCAATCATATTAATATCAACGATAAATATTTTAATAGACAACTCCTTTTTGTATTCATCAAGACATATTAATAAAACATATTGTAAGATTGAGGAAACTAACAGCTTATTCCTCCGCAAGCACAAAATAATACAATACAATGGCCCTATTTGGCAGATAGTTGTTAGTATTTAACTGCTAACAGTTTGTATTAGTTGTTAATTATTAGTTGCTTGAATTAGTTGTTTGTAGGAAAAGTGTTTGGTGAACTGTTTCTAGCTGTTAGCTTCCTCAATCTTACAATGTCTTTTATTAATATATCTTGATAAAGACAAAAAGGAGTTGGTCTATTGATATATTCCTCCGCAAGCACAAAATAATAGAACACAATGGCCATATTTGGCAAATAGTTGTTAGCTTTTAATTGCCAACAGTTTGTATTAACTATTACTATTAATTTTTAGCTGATTGAATTAGTTGTTTGTAGGAAAACTGTTTGGTGAAATTAACTGTTTCCAACAAAGTTGTGAGACGAAAAGTTAATTCTTCAAAAAGCTATTCTAACAAGCTAATTAAATTAGCCTTTTCAAATTAGCTTTTTGGACCCAAAAAACTCTTCAAAAAATTATTCTATCAAACACCTAAATTAGCTTTTTGACTAAGTTAAACAGCTAATTTTGATCCAAAAAGCCCTTTTTAGCCAAAAATCTATCCAAAAAATTATTTACTAAACACCCCCAATATAAGTCAAAGTCTCCACTACCTCATACACAAGTACTTAGCACAACTAGTTTAACTAAACAACACAAAGCTCAAAATACAAAAGCCAACCCATGCCTATCTCCCAACAATCAATGGAGCGGCATTGGGGACTTTGTCTTTCCACGTTCTCGATCAAATTGACATTTCCCACTTAATTTTCCCACTTTGAAATGTAAATGAAGCCACAAGCAGTATCCATTTGGTTGTAATCGCAATCATCCAGCCAAGATTATATCCAAGTTGCCATCCTTAGTTTTAATTAATTTATGATCCACATTATACTACTTTCCTATTCTTTACCCTTTTTAACTTTTTATTAGTTTTTCTATGATCTTTTTAATTCCCTCTAACTCTTTCTAGTTTCATCGAACTTTAATTTCATCACTTCAAATTTTTCTAATATATTTATTTTCTATATAGTTCAACAGGAGAACAAGCCCAAACACCACTTTTTATACGACAACACTTCAAGTAGATGGTTTTATTTTTAAATGAAGTAGAATGGCTTCACAAGGTAGTCTCCAATCAATATAAAAAATTATGTTAATTGAGAACGATGAAGATACTAAACTTCACGTATGTGAATTTTATCTCTCGATAAAAAGGCATGGATTTTCTATGTATAGATTCTCTCGAGTAATTAGTTGAATAATTGTAATTTTGCATGGCTCACAAACACAAGAGCCAGACCTCCGTTTATTAGCAAATATTTTTGCCGCTTATTATTGTTGAGTTAAGTACATTATCTGTGGAAAGATGGAATATAATCCTCCCTCCTACCCTAAACAATTGAAAATTTATACAAAGATAACAATTTGTAGATGGCAAACATATCAATTTAAATTGACCCATTTTATTCGGGTCAAATTTTCTTAGTCATGAATGTAGTTTATATTTGTTTGATAAAAATATAAATATATATATATATACGTATATATATATGTATATATATATATATGTATGTATTTATATATATAGACACACATACATATACGCACCTTTCAAATTATATTATAGATTTGGGTGCAACGCACCCAACTCTCACAAAAAAAAGCGGTGTCACATATTTTTTTGCTTCTTTTCCAAAACACCCTCTATTCCCACATACCCCAGTGCTAGGTCCATTGGACCCAATGCACAGTATAAGTTGCACGCGCACACATATCTATAGAGAGAATATTCGTTAGGAAGTGCATATTAAATTGAGAATTAAGAACTATGGGTCATTAATATTAAGTCCAAGAGTTCCCATTTTGCCACATTATCACTCTCTTGTTGGCCAGGTAATAGATGCATAAACCAAACAACACGGTTATATATATATATATATATATATATATATATATATATATATATATATATATATATATATATATATATATATATATGTACATATATATATATATATATATGTACATATATATATATATATATATATATATATATATAATATATATATATACACATACATATATATGTGTATATATGTATATATGCATATATATACACATATATTATGTGTGTGTGTGTGTATATATATATATATATTATATATATATATATATATATATATATATATATCTATCCAATAATGAATTTATGATAAATTGTAACTACAAAATCCATGTGGATTTAAAAAAAGGGTTTCAACTTTATAAACCAATTATATTAGGTTTCGCTGAAGTCACAAGCTAATGTAATAATATGCATTCAGAATACTCTTAAATTGCATATTGTTACCAAATCGGGTGTCATTAACTCTCCTTATAGCATATATTTTTCATAACTAATTTATTTTAATTTGTGGAAGATATCAAGGGCTGCCAATTTTAGACAAAAGTAGTCTTCGTGTGACGATAAAAGAATGCTTTTGTCTCCCAAATGATTGAAGTAAAAGAAATTAAATATATATTATCATTTGCTGATTTACAAACGTTACAATATAAATTGTTCAAAAGAAACAAGAAATATATTTTGAAAGGTAGACAAAGAGGGACAGTAGAGATGTAAATTTTTATATATAATTTAGGAATTTTAACACTTTTGCTCCAGAAAAAACTAGGCATTATTTTTAGAGAGAAAACGGGGAATTGTTTTAAAGCATAGGTTTTTATCCTTAAATTTTCAGTATGTTAAATGGTATTAGTAATCAGGTCGTGCAAATATCGTTTCCCACTGCCTCAGCAAACTGTCTTATCTATTGAGTATTGATTGCAATATTTACATCACAATTGAATTATTATCGGTTACGCTAGGTTTTCATTATGGTTTTAACACTACTTAATGTATTTTCTTCATTTATTGGACCTTTTCGTTGGCAGTTTAATGAACAATGATGGCTTCTATATGTTGCTTTCTTATGGGTACTCCCTGTTGCTTGATTGGCGATGGAATGTTTGGTCCTAAACCATCTAATCAAAAACTAAAATTGTCATTGTGATATATATATATATATATATATATATATATATATATATATATATATATATATATATATTATATATATATATATATATATTCAAGAGAACAAGGCATTACTATAGTGATTTGAGTCCAAGAAATATGTTACTTGATTAAGAGTTTATGTTAAAAG
Source organism: Carnegiea gigantea (assembly GCA_029747015.1). Classification (NCBI taxonomy): domain Eukaryota; kingdom Viridiplantae; phylum Streptophyta; class Magnoliopsida; order Caryophyllales; family Cactaceae; genus Carnegiea; species Carnegiea gigantea. The sequence continues at coordinate 780,196 of JAKOGI010000140.1, forward strand.
TTGAATAAAATGCATGTCTAAGCACACTAAGGATGCCACATAAGATGTAATGTATGATTATGTTGATTATCTTGCTACATATGTTATGAGGTTTATTTAAGAAAATTTAATCCAATTAAAAAAGGAACCCAAAGAATGTGTAAATAGGAATTTGTGTATGCATGAGCGACACTTATATATGTTTATTTTCATTTTAGTTTGGTAGATTAAAAATGTATGAAATAATATATTTCTAAAAAGAATGAAAAAAACTTCAACAAATAAATTCATTTTTTAAATTAAAATTCATAACTACGTAGATATTGTAATATGTTAATAGAGAAATTAGGTTCTAAAACTTTTTAAATGAATCAAAATAGCAATAAAGTACATAAAGTAAAACAAAATAGCTAGATTTCTTTCATATTTCACAAATTTTTTGGTGAGACCATCTTACATAAACGTTATTGTAAGGTAGATTTTTTTTAAGGGTGACTTTTTAGAGGGTTTGGGCGACTAATAATATATTTTGGAGTGACTTTTTCAAATATAGGGCTTGACTAATAGTTTATTTATGTGTGACTGTAATAACAATCACCCTTAAGTAAATTAGTAGTCACTCCAATTAATTATCAGTAGTTAGTATAAAAATATTTGTCTCATGATATAATTTTTTTGAGAAGTCTCACATAAAGCTTACTATTCATAATATGGTTCTATTGAGATAGGAAATTTTTGATAACTGGGTGACATAAAACTGATTTACATTAAACCATAATGACAATATCCATTTTGATTTTTTTTTTAAAAAAAAGGTTTCAACAGTATTAAAAAATTTATATTATGTTTTGCTATCGTTACATACTACTGTTACATATTAAGTACCTGTTTGGCCTAGCTTTAGATAGTGTTTTCAGACCACAAAAACACTAACTAGGCCAGACACCTATTTTTTAAAAAACTAAAAACTATTTTTGAAAAACTTTTTTGAAAGAAACTGCCCCCAAAAATGGAAGCAGCAATTTGCTACTTCTGATTATAGATTTTCGTGGAGCGTGCCTTATAATATGGGGGGCACTTAAGTGTTATTTGGGGAGGACACTCAAATATTATTTGCATCTAGACTAATATGCTCTTGAGAATCAAACAAATTCCCACCCAATACCCATATATTTCACACGTATAAATACAACATATTCTACCCAAAGATTCTGCATATCTCTCTCTCCACTGCCTCCCATCCAATCGTATCCCAATAGAAAACAATCCTACTGCAACTTCCATACTAATTTTCATCTTACTTCTCTGTGTTGTCATTAATCATCATTTCTGTTTTTACTTTGAGTTTTGGATCCCTAATTATCCATGTTAAAGCCATATATCTCAATTTTCCATGCCATTTGCTAATTTAGGTTCAGAAAAATTAGCTAATTTTTTTATAATGATCAATTCATTCATCGAGAAACTGATATCAAACAATGAAGTGGAATACAAAAACATAGGGAGAGAGACAGAGGAGAAACAGATCAAGTGATTTCAAAATCATTAGTTTCTCTGACAAGACATATTCAATAGCTAAGAAACAAACAAATGCTAATGTAAGACATAAGTAAAGTATTTAATTAATTTTCTTCACAACTTAGGCTTTGAGCAGTGGGTGGCTATTGCTTCTCTTCATCTATCAAGTCCGAAAAAAGGTCAGAAATACGTGCTACTATTTGCAATTGATAACTTGATATTTCTCAAGACCAAAATAGAAAATGTAAAAAAATTTAAAACGAAAACAATAGTTTCACAAAAATTAGGCCAAACAATTCAATTCTTTTAAAGACACTTCTACTATAAATTAGGACAAACACTTTCTAATTTCTACAAAAACAGTTTTTGAAAAAATAACTTCTGAAAAATAAAAGCAGTTATCACAAATTAGGCCAAGCATGCTCTGATGTTGCCCCAGAATTAACTACTTGAATAACCATATTGTATTTTTGAATATCATTAAATAATTGACCATTATAACAAAACTTAAACATATAAAGCAATAATATAAACAATAAATTAGTTACACAAATTTAAAACTATTGTGAGGAATTTTCCCATTTCACTTGAAAAATAAGCTCTTTGTGTACATACCCAATCCTCAGCCAACAAACTTCCAGTAAATTCATATGCTTCGTCGCTTGATGTACTAAAATGCTATTGTGCTTGGTGATATTTTACAATTTTTTTGTTTAAAAAAAATTTATATACACAAATATTTTAATTTAAAATTTTCTTCTTAATGAGAGGATTTATGTGTGCTTATTTTAACTAAACATTGTATTTTGAACCATGATGACTAGGTGCGCTATTATTTATTATATTTGTAGATGCAGAAACTTGTAGCATTACATGCAGTGTGTTATATATTTTTTATTTAGCTTAATCTAATTTTATTTCTCCGTTGTTACTTCAAATTCAACCATTGTTTACCTACTACTGTATAAGTTCATGTAATTAGAGGATAATAAAAAAAAATTATTTTTGCCTTGAATCTTAATAATATAAGTTGAAAAGTATGATCAATTAAAAGCCATGGATTGTGGTCCATTAACTTTTGTTACGTTACGTCCTTGCACCATATAATGTAAACAAAGCAAATTCCTTTATTGATATGAGCATTTAGACAAAGCAAGAAGATTGCCTACAAATAATCTAAACAAAATTAGACCCAAACAAATAAAAATAAAACATATCCAAACTTAAAATTTAAACATAAAAACAAACCGAAATATCAAGTTTTCTCATAGACAATCGCAAAATTCTTTACAAACTCCATTGAAGACAGCAACAAGTCATCAATGTTCCCACCTCATCAAATAAAATAAAACAATAGCAATTAGTGGAGGAAGGTGCGCAAATGTGACGTAAGTGTGGATCAGTAGTTACTGGAAGTTGAGGGAAGCCATTAAATGAGAGGAAAATGATTATTGGTAAATCAAATTATAAGTAGAGGGCTGTCGTTTTAACCAATTCAATCAAGGGCTCCCAATTTTTGAAAGATTAAATCAATGGTTGTGAATCGATGAGGCGTCGCAAATCAAAGGGTATGGAGTCAAACTGATTCTTCTTTTATCATAATAATAGATGCAGGAGCAGATCTCTTACTAGAAGAGGGGTGTCCATGGACACTCCTCTCTCAAAAAAATGTTTAATGTCTTCTTTTAAAGGTGATGAAAGTAATATATGTGGACACCTTTAAATTAGTATTCAAAAAATTAATGATACTCTTTAAATATATGTAGCTCACATAGTGATATTTTTTTAAATTTTTCTAAATATCAAAAGTGCAGTTATAAAATTAGAGTTTGATAGAAAAGTAAAATAAAATTAAATACACATAAGTTCAAATTTCTCTCTCTCCCAGCCTCTCTAATCTAAAGTTCAAACTTTAAATGTATTCTAATTCTAATATCTTTGACTCTCTTTTATTCTTATTATTTATTTCTTCGATGGTTTAGTTACAATGTGTTCTTGATTTAAATTTTTCTTTAATTTGACACTAATGATTGATTCGAACTTGATGCTATTTATTTTTCCTTCTTTTAGTGCGATTAACTAGTGCAAATTGCTTAATCGTAGTTGTATTTCATGTTTGACATGTTCACTTCATATCTCAATTTTTTTTTTTTTTTTTGGGTTTTATTGCTTGGCGTTGATGATTTATCTTTTGAAACTAACGGTTTTAGTAAATGCTTCGTAATCGTAATATTTTGCGATTTCGCACAATTTATATATCAAATTCAAAATACGAAAAACTGCAAAGAACAAATATAGTAGTAAAGATACCATAATTTTTTTTGGAATAAAAAAGTGGGTATATTATTATTACTTGTACAAAATAAACTACCATAATATATATATATCATATAATTTCTTTTTTTTTTTCAGTATTGTACATAAGCGATGATGTTAAATAGATGGACACCCCTACTCTAAACATCTAGATCCGTCACTGAATAGATGTGGAATTGTTTTTGTGACTTATTCATTGTGTTAGGATAACTGATTACGATCTATATAGATGTTTATCTATAAATTTCTAATATATATTTATTGGTATCATAAATTCGGTTGTGGCTATATCACATCCTTTTTACCCCAACAAATTGTCTTATCTATTAATGACAATTGTTAAGTCATAATTAATTTGTTATTAGTTAAACAAAGATTTTCATTATGATTTTAGTACTACTTAATGTATTTTCATCGCTTATTGGACCGTTTCTTCGGGAGGTGAATGATGGCTTCTATTTGTTACTTTTTTGTAAGTACTCCCTACTGGTTAATATGTGGTCCTAATCTATTAATGACAATTGTTAAGTCATAATTAAGTTGTTATTAGTTAAACAAAGATTTTCATTATGATTTTAGTACTGCTTAATGTATTTTCATCGCTTATTGGACCGTTTCTTCGGGAGGTGAATGATGGCTTCTATTTGTTACTTTTTTGTGAGTACTTCCTACTAGTGATCAGAGATTGAATATTTGGTCCTAAACCTTCAAATCAAAACTAAAATTGTCATTGAGATTTATTATTATTATTATTATTATTATTTTGGGTCTTAAGAGAACAAGCCATATAATTACATTGATATCAGTTCAAGAAATATTTTGCTTGATTTGGAGAGTATATTAAAAATTAGATAGAATGCATGTATAAGCGACACCTAGAACGTCACATAAGATGTCATGCATAATTCTCGTGCCACATACAGTCGATGTTTATTTAAGAAAATTTAATCCAATTAAACAAAGTAGGTAACTATTTTGGTATTGTGGAAGATATCAAGCATTGCCAATTTGGAGAAAATGTAGCCTTCATGTGATGAGAAACGAGTGCTTTTTCTTCCAAATTATTGACATAAAATTATTAAATATATATTATCATTTGCTTATTTATAAGTATTACAGTATAAATTGTTCAAAAGCAAACTTATATTATGAAAGTTAGGAAAAAAGGGAGAATAAAGACATAATTTTCTTTTTATAAATTTAAGAATTCACATACATTTAATTTGCTCAAAAAAAAAAAAGAAAAGACACAACACTTTGCTTATTTTTTAGAGAAAAAAAACATGGAATTGTTTTAAAGTATTCTTCAATTAACTTAATCATTGTCTAAATACAATGCTACATACTAAGTACATGCCTCTCTCAAAATGTGAAATGAGATCCAAAAATTCGTGAACTAGCCAGCATGTCACGCATAAAGAAGTTGAGAATGAATTAGAAATATCTTATTTGTCTACTCAATTTTCATAACATCTACATCAATATTTTGCATGAAATATTGATTATGGTGATGTTAAACGACATGAAAATCTAGTAAAATAGAAAGTGGTGCGTACCACACTAGACTATATAAATTGATGCAAGTTTGTGATCCTAACATATATATACCATGTGGTGCACAAATATAGTGGATGATCAACTTGTATGCCAAATCATAAGTTACCTTGATGTATAGTGTATTAATTTAAACTACGGCGAGCGAAGTGTTTACCATGCAGAAAGCAAGTATGAGAGATTATTCCTCTGGAGTTACAATCTTCATTTCAACATCTTAACTACGATATTCTCCTTGGAAAATGTTTCCATCAAATACTCTGTGGGCGTAATTCATAAAATTAGCTGTTTTAGTAATAGTTAGCTGTTGCCAGTTTTACCAGTGATTAACTGTAACTCACTGGTAGTTAGTGGTTAGCTGTTCAACTTATGATTGAAAATAAATGTGTTTGACAACTGTAGCTGTTAAAATAGCATATTTATACAAAATGACTGAAAATGTCCAATAAATAAAGGTTTTTAGTAAATAAAGAGAATAATTTTGTAATTCACAAAGCAACTACTAGCCAGAAGTTCTTAAAAGTTACTTTCTTTAGTTTTTGAAAGACACTACATAAACCTCTAACCACTAACTCATCTACGACTTTACCAAATACTTACAAGTAATGGCCCATAATAGTTTGATCATAAAAAATAACTAATCTTTACTTTAACCTCCATTACTGAATACAACATTTCTTATGATAATCCACGTTATTCACAAAACCATAATAGGAAATACGAGAAACTAACTGAAGTAGAATGTGATTTGTTGCATGAACCTCTATTACCGAATACAACCTTTCTTATGATACTCCACGTTATTCACAAAACCATGATAGGAAATATGAGAGACTAACTAAAGTGGAATGTGATTTGTTGCATGCATCAGATTCATTCAAATTTTCTTTCTAATGTGTCAAAATTGTAATGAGTTTCAAACAACATAGCTCCAATTAAAATTTATGTTGATTTTGAGATTGGAATTAGTATCCTTCAAATCAAATAATAATCAACGATGTGATTGGCCTTGGCTCATCCTGTGGGCTTTAATTAGCCGTCCTTATAACTATAACCGCAACACCTAACCAATTTACTCAGCTCTACCAACTTTTAACGAAGTTGGTCATTGGATTTGGATATGAAGATGCGTCATGGACGTTGCATGAGTGTTCATCTGAAATTGTCTTTATTTATTTTAATTTTTGGCCCCTACGTAAATGGAGGAAAATCTATTTGTCTCAACTTTTTTTATTATTATTTGTATGTTTTTTTAGATTATGGGTGTTGGGCAAACAAGAGTAGTTTGCTATTCTTAGCTTTGACAATATTTTGTCCGACTTATATGAGTTTATTCCACTCAAAAATTAATGTGATCGTAATTTTTAATGGTCTTTTCAGTCAGTTCTACTATGTGTGCCCTACTTGTCGATAAGATGTGGAAACTATTTATTGATTGCGATATGGATAAAAAGGTTTGAAAGCTAGCTGTGATTGATGGATTTCCAAAATGTATTTTTCTGACCATGGTGATGACCTTAATTAGGCAAGAACTTAATCAATTGCGTTATTGTAATGATAAAGATATTGCTAAAGTTATTCTCTTACTTTGAAGTATGTGGAAAACTTGAAATGACGATAATATTTAAAGTGAAATTCTCTTCTCATTGATGTGGATTTTATGGCCTGTTCTTTTTGTTGGAAAATATGAGTTGGAAAATGGGTGGAGTTGGTTAAGATTGATAGAAGTGGATTGAAGTGAATATTTTTTATGGAAGTAGATTGAAGTGAGTTGAAATAAGTTAAAGTTGATTGAGGTTAATACATTTGAATTTATCAATGAAAAGAACAAGACCTTAATAGCAACAAAAAGGTATTGGACAAAATGGAAGTCCAGGCCAAGGTTTAGCCTTCAAGATCTTTCTTTATCTTTCACTTCTTCGTCATCCCATCTTAATTGCACTCAGATGGAATTCCTCACCTATATTGTTTCGTTAAAATTAATTTCGATGGATCGAGATCTTATCAAGGATAGATGGCAAGATTTGTTATCAGAGACTATCGAGGGGTTTTTCTGGAAGTTGGTGCATATAATTTGAGTGATGTATCTATTCTTATTGGAAGCCACGACGATCAGGAATGCTATTTTGATTACGATTCAAGCTGGTTTCACGCACTTTATTGTTGAAGGAGTAACATGATTCATATTAAAGCTCTTAAAAAGGGAGATTCATCTTCCATGGAAGGGTCACTTGTGCATGACACTCAATACTTCATTGAACAACCATAGAGGGTTCACATTTTGCATCAATTTCAAGATGGTGATGTGATTGCTGATTGGATGATTAATTGACTTTTTCACTTCCACTGTATAAGGTGTCAAATCATAGTTCTCCATCTCATGAGTTTCTACTTTCTATCCACTTAACCTTTTCAAGATAACAATTAAGAAAAAGCTCTGCAAGTGCTCCTAAATGCATGCCATCTCCTTTTATTTATTTTTTTTTTAAAAAAACCATCTACCCTATCGACTTTTTTCCCCTTCCTACTGGTAGATAAAAAAAATATTAATTTTGTACGCTTTTTCTCACCAAAGTGACTCATATTTTAATATGTTATAGAATATGGTTCGTATTCTCTAAACATACACAATATTCCTACGACGGTTGCCTATGATCCCATAAGTTATATGATGTTTTCTATATAGGCAGTCACATAGGCAGGTTTAATGTGTTTGTACTTCTGTAACTTGTACGAGTACATATTTATGAGAGTATGATATAATAATTATTTACCAACTTATATACAAAAAAACATATTCTCATGAAGTTCACATATTGAGTTGGAAAAGAAAAAAACATTTCTAAAACACAGTTTCCCAAAACTTTGCCAAACAACCTGTCAATTTTCAAGATACTTGTATTTTTCCTTTGAAAACAGATCTTTCCTCATAAGAAATTACTCTCTAAAAGTAGAAAGAAATTCAATTATTTTGGAGTTGGATTTCCTAGTGGTTGCGAATTAAATACCATCCGACGTTGTAATATGAGTCATGTGAATTCATTTCAATTTTACCCTACCCTAACTAACAGCCTAACGTTTCTGTTTAAAAGGCCCCGTTATTTGGTGGTTTGCTTTAACCATCTCCCCAACTCCTTCATTCATTAATTGCATTCACTTTTCCCTTCCCTCTATATATGTCACTCCCTCCCCCACTCCCCCTTACACAAAAAAGAACATAATACTAGTTACTAGGGATAAATAGAGAGGGACCCAAAAAAGCAATGGAGGTGACTTTTGAGAATTACGAAGTTCTTTACATGTCAATAGTTGTGACAGTATTTTTAATTATTACTTTGTACTTGAAGGTCAAGACCAAGACGGTCTACCTCCTAGACTATGCATGTTGCAAGCCTCCCCCCTATTATAGGGTTCCAGTACCCAGCTATGTCGAACACTCGCGGTTAATCTATGACCCAAAGTCAGCCCGTTTTCAAATGAGGATTTTGGAACGGGCTGGCCTAGGGGATGAGACCTGCCTCCCCCAGGCCATGCACTACATTCCACCTCAGCCCACCTTAGCCTTGGCCCGAGAAGAGGTCCATCTAGTCATCTTCTCTGCAATTGACGAGCTTTTGGCCAAGACTAGGCTCAGACCCAATGATATTGATATTCTTGTCACAAATAGCAGCCTATTTTGTCCTTCGCCTTCTTTGTCATCCATGATAGTTAATAATTACAAAATGAGAAGCAACATCAAGTCCTTTAGCCTTTCTGGAATGGGTTGTGGTGCGAGCCCAATTTCAGTGGACTTGGCTAGTAGGCTTCTCCAAGTCCACCCTAATTCAAATGCCCTAGTAATTAGCACCGAGATTATCACCCCTAATTGCTACCTGGGTACCGAACGGTCCATGCTAGTTCCTGGATGCCTCTTTCGATTGGGGTGTGCCGCGATCCTGCTCACCAACAAACGAGCCGAGCAGAGCCGAGCCAAGTATAAGCTCCTACACATAGTCCGGACCCATAAGGGCCGCGAAGATAGGGCCTACAAAAGCGTGACCCAAGAGGAAGATGCCGAGGGTGAAACTGGAATTTCTTTATCCAAAGAATTGATGATAATAGCAGGAGAGGCCCTCACATCTAACATCACCACACTAGGGCCACTAGTCCTACCCCTGTCCGAAATGGTCCGATTCGCCATCAATTTCTTGGCCCAAAAGATTAGCCGGTCCAAGAAATTAAAGCCCTATGTACCCAACTTCAACCAAGTCTTTGATCACTTTTGCATCCATGCGGGCGGGCGGGCCGTGATCGACGAGCTCCAAACGGGCCTCCAGTTATCGGACCACCAAGTGGAAGCTTCTAGAATGGCCCTCCACCGGTTTGGGAATACATCGTCATCTTCGATTTGGTATGAGTTGAGCTACACTGAGGCAAAAGGGAGGATGAAAGAGGGAGATCGTGTTTGGCAAATTGCATTTGGAAGTGGGTTTAAATGTAACAGTGCAGTGTGGAGATGCAATCGCGATATTAAGGTAAAAACTGATGGATATGGACCCTGGAGAGAGTGCATAGCTAAGTATCCTGTCCATGTTCCAGAACTCTACAAATGGTAAGGTTTGAAAATTTTCACCATACTCTTTCCTACTCACCTCATTACCTTTCCATACCAATTATTGAAACATTAAGACATTCAACCTTATTTTCTTTCTCTTTTAAGCTCTATGTTCTAGTATTGGAACTACTTTTAGCAAAGTAGTTCCTCTTGGTCCCTATCACTTTTTATTACTACTCCGTGTAGTGTAATAAGCCCTTTTTCTATTTTCCAGTATCTTTTTCCTGCTCAGACGACAATAAAAATTCTTTTAGAACTGGATTTTAAATAATTTTTCTTAGGTGACATTGTTACACTAGATATCAATTGTAAGCCGAAGTTCCAAGGGCACATAAATGTTAAATTTTACATACTATTTAATAAAAGCAGCCTTTTCTATAACGGTCTCATTTTAAGTCGTGAGTTTTATTTTTTTCACTTAATGTATGACAAACGACAACTCAAAATCTAGTGATCTCACATTGTACTTTTTTCTTTTTATACTGGTGCACTTATCCACTCAAGATTACACTTATCCACTCATAAGATATTAAGATGTCCTAGTGTAAGAAGGCTTGACAGAAAATAGGTATTAACTTAAATCTAATATTGTCTACCGGTAAAGCTGGACAGGTACTTTAATGAGAATAAAGATTAGAAGGGTGATGCCACATATGTGGTAGCCTAACCAGCCCTACAAAATCCGTCGGTGGTGATCTTTCTTTTTTCATTATAAATTGCTAAACTACTTGTGTGGACTTATGGTTGATTCACCTGCTGAAATTAATGTCCACCCTTCCGGGGAAGGGGGGGGGGGGGGATATCAAACATTCTAGCATGTAGATTATTGGAGGCAAGATTTTGTAAATGATAACTAATGTTATTGTCTAATTGTGTTATATTATATATGTTTTTGTTACAATTAAATTACTGCAAGTGCACAACGAAACTGTAACTAGCAATCAGTGAGTACGGATCCATCCCACAAGGAACTCACTTTCAATTATCAGAACTAATTTGGACATTCTATCTAGGAAATCGATTGTAGAGATTCGACTAATAACTAAAGAAACGATAATAACTAAAACTGTGATTGAGAAATCAGAATATTAAAACACCCAAGTTGAAACTAACAACACGATTACACTTGTGAATCAATTACTACACACCCATCAAACCTGCCCAAGCTTGCAACATAAATGAATAGATTGTCCATTTAGCCCATCTCCTCCCTCTCTCAAGGGTGGACGACTAATCCCAAAACTATAGCCACCTATTTTCATGGGATTAAAGCCAAAGGATTACAAGATCTACAATCTCGAATCACAATTAGAACTTCAATTATTTTTAGGTCGAAATCATAACCGTCTACTAGTTCACTCTAGATAAAGATTTCGTCTTTCGACATTCCTGTAAACCCTAATAGCAAAGGATAAATGCTCTTTCAAGCAATATAATTCAACGAATATGTGATAAGCAAAGTAGAAATCATAAGCACGAATATGGGCCAAGTAAGGGTTTAGGGCTAAATCATGATTCAACTAACATAATTGGCATTAATCCTAACCCAATTGTGGGATTAGCCATGAAACATATCAAATCAATCCCTGGAATAGCAAACATGAGTTCCGCAAAAAACCTAGAAAACAATCATAAGAGAAAAAGAGAATTGAGAAGCAAACTTGAATTAATTGTAGCGGAAGTAGCAAAACAATCTACAACGATGATGAATTCAATCCACAAACAACTCTAAAATCTCTCTACTAAACCCTAAAAATCGATCTAAGAAAGTGCTACGAAAGAAAAGACAAGAAGTGCCCGAAAAATTGGCCAAAAACTGCTTCAGTATCTCGAAATCTATGGGGCACACGGCCTTGCTTCGACGCACGGCCGGCTGTGCACAATTTTTGGGCTCAGGACACATGGTCGTGCAAAAACGCACAGCCAGCCATATAACTCTACAGGTACTTTCTGCCTCTGCAACTCTTAATTCTTGATTGTTTGGTCTTCCTGCCAACTCCTCGAACCTCTTCTTTGTCCAAAACTTCACGCCTCACTCATGTTCCTTACAATTATGACCAAAATACCTACAAAGAGGGAAACTAGCCCAAACAAGGCGATTACGAGCAAAAGAAGGCAAATATGATCACATTCCTAAATAAATCAAGGAGATATCTCGTGGAAAGCAATGAAATCAAGGGCCCAAAAATAACAAAGTTAGAAGTTTGTCAGTTTTTATTGTCTAAATTGGGAGAGTAAATAAGAGGTGTAAGATATGTCGTCACCAACGTTAACTTTTTTTGATAAGGTTCTCAACATTAAGTAGTTGTAAGTTGTATGTCACTGAGATATGATGAAGATGTACCACGTATGTCAATCTAGTAGTTTTAAGAGTTGAGACACGAGTAATGCATTTTTCTCCCCAAAAAAAAAAAAAACTTTTTTTCTCAGATTGAAAAGTTAGACATTTTAGATTTTTAAGGAGAGTTGAATTAATGGGCTAGAAAGCTGAGGCAGAGCACATATCTCAAATCTACAATTGATGGAAACTAGAGTTGATTGTACGTCAAGTACTTCTCTTTATAAGAAAGAATGTTTTCATCATAATGCAAACTTCGACCATCCATTTAGAAGTAATTAAAGTTATCCATGTCGCTTTTGCTAGAGTTTACTAGTTTAGATTTTGGACTTGAAACCTACCTATACATGTGTCTACTTTTATCCATCACATCACTGTTTGGGTTTCTTGTACTTCTAGATAGATATATGGTGAACTGCGTTGTACTCCTACAATTTAGGGCCTAATTTTTTTGTTAGTAAATTTTAATTTAGAAATTTCAACCTACTTCGCAAATTTCAATAAAAAATACTAATTTCAGCCCATTTCAACTAATATCAAAGTACTTTAAACCTTATTTTAACTAACTTCTACCCATCATATAAAAAATATACCAACTTCAATGAAAAAATAACTACTTCACCGACTCTCTAACCCCTATTTTCTAACAAAAAGAACAGGCACTTACTTATTCACGGTTTGATTACAAATCTTCTCTCTTTCCCACAATCAATAGAAACGATGTATTAGATAACATTTTCTGAGAAATTTGCATATCTGAGCAGGACACTTATTTTTGGATGAAGGGACATGTATATGCGTGTAAAACCCTCAATCAGTGACTAAAGATACAATATTTTAATAATTGATATTCAAAATTTTCAAAATATAAAGAATGTAATGCAACATCTATTCATGGCTTAGATGTTCCCGAAAATTAATGCATTAACCTTCAAAATTTGTTTATTAAGATTTTCAATAAAATTTTGTTCATTTATCTTAATAAGCTTTTGTATTTGCCGATGGCCATGCATCGTTGTATTGAACTAATCCAAATAAGGCCATGTTTGAGCTGAAGAAATTGAACTATGATTTAGGTGTGAGATCGTCTAGGATCATTTTCAGTTTATATCGATTTTAAGTCAATTGATATTTGATATGACAATCTTGAATTTCACAGAAAGCAACAAAAAACTCATTTCAAGTTCACGTAGAGTCAATTCAAATTTTAAATATGAATCGAGTTATCCTATTTGAAGTATCAACTTAGATACAAATTCGCGTAGAGTCTCATGACAATTATGACCAAGTCTATAAGCGGTTCAACAATGAACAAAATTAAGTAAGATTAGGATTCAGTAGGCTTTGCTCAGAATTCCTACATACGGTTGCTCTAACAGTTTGACACTAACTCCCCTTCAACAAGGTTTTAGGTTCTTGTAAATGGAGAAAAATCTGTGCTGCGTTCTGCATAAAGTACTTTCGACGAATGATAGAGAGAGGCACATAGAGAGTGCAGTGGGATTTTCAAAAACCAACCCAAGCCCAAGCCCAAGCCCAAGTCTAAGCCCAGTTGGATCTCTTGCTTCTGGGCATGAATGACATCGCGCGTGCTGGTTTTGTGGCTCTAAAATCTTAATGAGTTCCACTGAGTGGGCTCTGTGTATTACCCAAACCCAGCTTCGACATCCCATTTTCAGGCCCCGCCCTGTCATACGGGCACATTGCTCCTGAGAATAAAAAATACGAGTACTTCATCACCTGTTCCAATGCAATTTCTCAATGGTAATAACAGTTAATGCTGTAGGCCAATAGCAGTTAGAATGACACCCTGAGTATACTAGATTTCTGATTCAATTTTTTGTCTGTCTTTTACAATACAATTGTATCATACTACATTTTGTAATTTATCTTAACATGCACGCACACAAAGGTAATGTATATATACACCTAAGAGTGTGTACTCCATCTTGTTATATATATATATATATATATATATATATATATATATATATATATATATATATATATATATTCCAACGTGTATTTGTCATATAGACAGTTTTTAATATGTGATGCCGACGTGGCTTGTGGGAGTTTATACTCTTAGAAGTATGATATAGGCTTTGCACACAAAAATACGTTCTCATTTCACGCAAACTAGTGTCTCTTGCATGTGCAAGGCGCACACCGCTTAGATTTATTATATTTTTAAAAATACTTTTTACATATAAATAATAACTTAATTAACTTTTTATCTAATTTAAATTGTAGTAGTTATTAATATATACTTCAAGATAAACAAATTAGCAATGTAAGCACCTAGTATTTATTTCACTTTTGGTGAGAAATAGTTATGATTAAAATTGTGGATATTATAGATTTTACTGCTAATCTCCCTCTCACATTTATTATGCATCTATGCTGCCATTTTTTACTCAATTAAACCTTAAGAAAAAAAATACAACTATCATTAATATGCTACTTAAATTTAATGCAAAACTAAAGTTTTGTTATCTCTACAATGATATTTGGTTGGATGTAAATAACCTTGTAATGCAAAAGTTTGTAAGGCCCTGTTCGGCAAAATTAGCAGTTCAAGTAGCGGATAGCGGTTCAGGTAGCAGATAGCTGTTTAGGCAGCGGATAGCGTTTCTAATTTAGCTGTTAGCGGATAGCTGTTTAGATGAGCAGTTGAAATAAATGTGTTCGATAAATTTAACTGTTGGATTAGCTGATTAATGTAAATTGACATAAAAGGATATAGATAATTTCCAAATATAAAATTTCGTAAGGATATTTTTTGGCAAAAAATATGAAACGCTACTTTTAAATGCCAAACGTTAATACTATTAGCTTTTCAGAAACGCTGCTTAAAACGCTAAACGCTACTTGAAACGCTAGTCAAAACACTATGTTACCAAACACTAAAAATTACTTAATGAGTGTATTGACTTAGTCAAAACACTAAACGCTACTCAAAACACTGTTGTCGAATACGCTCTAATTGTATTTTCATTATCTTGTTTGATTGCATAAGAGTATTGCAAATAAAAACTACCTTGTAATAATAATTGTCACAAATTATATAATCATGATTATTATATTCAACCAAACATTAGTTAAGAATACGCATCTTTTCCTATAATCCTTTTTGCAATAGTTGTATTAACCAGATATCAAAGTCAATCCAAACTAAGATTTCATTTTTTATCATCATCCTTAAAAATACTTAAGAATTTCACACAGAAGTGCAAGTAATATTTTAGTCAAGGATTATTTTGGACTTCATTCTTCTATTTAGAACCTGAAATCCACATCTATTTAAGCCGAGATCTAAAATGGGACCAATCTAATTTGAACTAACCTATCCAATTATACTCAACTTGAATTTGCCTATAACTTCTTTTGCAATGGTTATGTTAATCAACTATCAAAGTCAATCCAAACTAAACTTTCATGTAAGTACTGATAATCTGTTTATATAAACTAAAACTTGATCTAAGTTACTAACAATATATTTATATACGACGATGTGTTTCTATTCCATCTGTTATGAAAAACACACACACAAAAGTACACCACTTTGGCACTTTCACCCAAAAAAAAAAAAAAAAATCTAAAAGTGGAAGCGTGAAAAAGTCCTATGCAAACTAATACTTTAAACCATTCCTTTAAATTTTTGGTTGAGATGGTTCTTGCACAGATAACAATTATTATGTAATTAAAAAATTAGGCTGATAAATTCAAGAGTCCTGTGCAAACTAATACGAAGCCTTTTGTGATGTCTTCAATTTTGACACAAACTTCATTATCATGGAAAATACAAAAATAAAAATATTTGGGTAGGTTTTTTGTGTCTTTGATCATCTAATGATGGAATTAAGTTGTCATAGATCCATAAGATAATAAGTTATCAAAATTTTCCCATTCATAAAAATGAAATCCAGGACTTTACTTATGAATTACAAGAATATGGTCTACTTACACCACCCTATGTTAATTGAATAGCTAGACGCCACATAAAAAGATTATAGGGTGTATAAATTAAAATGACTTATAAAATTAGAACTCATACACTCCATTAAAGCATAATTACTTTTATGGATGTCCCAAATTATTTGCATAGCTTCTACATTAGTACAATTAACCATTTTTCATTTAATACACCTCAAAATAATGAACAACAAGTAATAGTTGGTGTGCAGAAATCAGAGTTTATTTGCATGTTTTTAGATATTTAATTTCATGACTAGTTGTTTGACAATGACTATGATTTTGACTAAAAGCATGTTTTATCAAACCACACAAACAATATCAGACAGAACGATTATAAATTTCTATGGACTTGACAATGACTTAGATATCAATACATATGTAAATGTATCACAGTAGCTATTGTCTTATTGCTTAATTAATTGTATCGTATATATGATTTATTAGTGGTGCAATTGTCAAAGAAAAATAAATTAGCAAGTTAAAATTAATTCACCACAAGGTATTATTATTATATGATTGAAGTTACCTCCTGCATTTGATTAGCTCGTGTTCAATAATATTTCAAAAGTAGATGAGATGATTTTATAGAATTCTTCTTATTAACTTCATTCATTAGAATATCAATTCTCTACTTTACATTGTAAAATTTAAAATCTATGAAAAAATAATTCAATTATATACGAATAAGAACATATCTAACTTTATAAGGCCCTGTTCGGCAAAAGTAGCTGTTTAGGTAGCGGATAGTTGTTCAGATAGCGGATAGTTGTTCAGATAGAGGATAGCGTTTCTAATGTAGCTATTAACAGATAGCTGTTTAGATTAGCGGTTGAGACAAATGCGTTCGGTAAATTTAGCTGTTATGCTAGTTGATTAATGTAAATTGATATAAAAGGATATAGATAATTTCCAAAGATAAAATTTTTAAAGGATATTTTTTGGCTAAAAAATATGAAACGCTACTTTTAAATGTCAAATATTAATACTATTAGCTTTTCAAAAACGTTACTTCAAATTCTAGTCAAAATACTAGTTTACCGAATACTAAAAATTAACTAATTAGTGTATTGAACTGGTCAAAACGTTAAACACTATCCAAAATACTATTGCGGAACACAGCATAAGTTTTCATAAAAACAGTTTTATTAAGAATTAGCATTGTTATTACTACTTTTTAGAAGTATAAAACCTCATTTAATTAACAAATACTTCCAGTAAAAAGACGACAGACACTAGCTAGCTTGTGTTGGGTAGGAATATGTAATAGCATTTAATAGGACACCTCCCTACACACTTTTTATTTGAGTGTGAAATGTTATGGACCTTAAAATTTTAAGGGTGCCCCATATTTATTATTTAGATTAAAACAATATGCTTGCCAACTGCCATATGTTATTTTCAGAGTTCATGAACCATCACCTTCGTGATCAGCTATATACAGTCATCCTCAAATTAAATGGTGTTACGTAGTTTAAGTCTATGACATTCGTGTTATGTGATGGACTGATGGGGCCATAACTAAATATCATGAATAAATCTTAAATTTTTTACTGTAGTTTTCAGCATCTCAATTAAATATCTCGTTAAAATTGTATTTTTTAGGCTCTGTTTGATAAAATAGCTATTTTGATAGCGGATAGATATTTAGATAGTTGATAGCATTTCTAATTTAACTGTTAGCGGATAAATCTTAAACTTTTTACTGTAGTTTTCAGCATCTTAATTAAATATCTCGTTAAAATCATGATTTTTTAGGCTCTGTTTGGTAAAATTAGCTATTTTGATAGCGGATAGATATTTAGATAGCTGATAGCGTTTCTAATTTAGCTATTAGCGGATAACTATTTAGATGAGCGATTGAAATAAATGTATTTGGTAAATTTAACAGTTGGATTAGTTGTAAATTGACGTAAAATATTTTCAAACATAAACTTTCTAAAGGATATTTCTGGCCAAAAATTATGAAACGCTATTTTTAAATGCCAAAAGCTAATGCTGTTAGCTTTTCAGAAACGCTGTTTAAAAGCTAACGCTAATTGAAATACTAATCAAAACACTAGATTATCAAACATTGAACATTAACTAATTATATATATATGTGTATATATATATATATATATATACATATATATATATACATATATATATATATATATATATATATATATTATATATATATATGTATTGTATATATTATATATATATATATATATATATATATATATATATATATATATATATATATGTATATATATATATATATATATATATAATATATATATATATATATAATATATATATATATATATATATATAATATATATAAGTTAGTTCGCACACTGCGGTCATGACACGTGTTCTCTGAAACATTTATTAAGATTTTATTTTTAAAAAAATTTAAACAATATATAATTTAAAGTCATCATAATAAATAGTGTCTTTAAACTACGTCAATAAACAAAAAAGGAAAATAAATTACAGATATGATAATGGTCCTGTTTGGCAAACAGCTATTAGCTGTTAGCTGTTAGCTATTTGTATTAGCTGTTAACTATTTGAATTAGCTGTTTGTAGAAAAATTGTTTGGTGAAATTAGCTGTTTCTAACAAAGTTGTGAGATAAAAGGCTAATTTTTCCAAAAGCTCTTCCAAAAATCTATTCTACCAAACACCTGAATTAGCTTTTCACTATGTCAAAGAGCTAATTTTGATCAGAAAAGCTCTTTTTGGCCAAAAAGCTTTCTAAAAAGTTGTTTGCCAAACACTCCAATATTATTCTTTCTGAAAATTTTAATTATAAGATTAATTAAAATATTTTTAAAAATATTTTAGCAAAAATTTTAAAATAAATCGTGCGTAGCACGAATTTAAAAGCTAATATAATAATTATATATATATATATATATATATATATATATATATATATATATATATATATATATATAAGTTGGATACAAACAATGTATAAATGACATGTGGCATCTCACATGGCACAAAGTAATGACTTGGTAAATTGCAATTGGTTGATGTTAGTTGAGACATATTAATCAACATTAATGCTATTAATTAGAATTTATTATATGTCATTAACTTTATTATTTGTTACATGGTATTACACTCCTAACTTATTTTATTTTTTGAGTTAGTCTTCATATGGTTAACTTGGTATGCAATAGTTGATTTGTTTGCATTTCAAATTGATTCATTTTATTTTTCAATATTAAAATAATAAAATTAGATAAGAGGATCAAATTTTACCTTAATTTTATTTGTTACTACTTATTATTTTTTCTAAGGTTAGATCTTAAGGTCATTGTAAATGAGTAAAAACTTATTACCTTATAAGAATTTAATCATATAGGACAATTCATGAATGATACATAAGACGTAAAGGTTGTGCTAGATTAGTTGACTACATGAACATTCTTCTAGAGTTGAAAAGTGACTTTTTATATATCTTATATAGAGTAATATTTAAGATTGCAATATAATTTTTATGCAAGTAAGTTAAATTAAAATATAGTCTATTTAACTCCTAAAAAATATACATCACAAATTAATTAGACGTGTGATGAATCATAAAAAAAGGGTAAATGGTAAATCATGATCATATGAAAATAAAAACAATTTGGAGTGATTTAAAATGAAAAAAAAAACGAAATAATAATTATGCTATTATAAAATTGTTAATCTACTTTTAAAATAATATATTTTTATTAACTATTCATACTAATAATATTAAAATAAAAATTAACTAACGTCCTTGCACCGCAAGGTTATAACACTAGTATATATTAAAAGTTGGATACAAGTAATGTATGCATGACGTGTGACAATATGACGTGGCGTAAATAATGACTTGGCACGTCATGATTGGTGGATGTTAGTTGAGACATATTAATTAACTTTAATGTTATTAATTAACTATAATTTATTATATGTTACTGATGTAATTATTCGTTATATTTTTTTACACTTCTAACTTTTTATTTTTGGCTAAGTCCTCATATGGTTAACTTGATTTGCAATAATTAATTTTCATATTTTTAATTGATTAATCATTTTTAGCCTTAATTTTGAATGTTGTCACTCCTTTTCTTTTAGATTTGATCATGAGGTTGTTGTAAATACAGCTAATGGTCATACAATAATGTTAGTCCATATTAAACATATAGAACATATGATAACATGTAGATAACATGTATAATGGCCATGTAGAATTACTTGGATATATACATGTCGATATAGGGTTGAATTAATATAATACTAGATTGAATTAAAAGAAGTAGTTTTTATATATTTTATGCAGTATTATAATTCTTATGAATTAATTTAAATTAAAATATAACCCATTTAACTACTAAAATAAGCCCACCAAAAGACATTGGGTGGTTCACATAGTACAGAATTTTGAAAAAATAGTAAATAGTATATCATTATTGTTAGGATATGAAAACGAAAGGAACTTAAAATGATTTAAACGAAAAAAAGAAAGGCAATAATAATTATATTGTTATAAAACTATTAATCTACTTCAAAACTGATATATTTTTGTTTCTTATTTATACTAATAAATTTAAAATAAAAATTTAGTAATATTTTTACATTACAAGAGTATAATACGTGTAGAAGATAAAGAGTGATGGTGTCTTCAATAGACAACGATGGAAGTTGACGAATTGGATTTCCACAGGGAATGCCAATCTCGGATGTCCGTAAATGATAGCCAACCATAATTAATTGGCAATCCCTGTTTTGCATCAACCAACTACTTCGGTACTAAATTCTAATTAGCATACATTATCGACACGGAGGAATTAAAGAGGGTAAGCTGCTTTTGTATTAATTAATAACTCACAACAAACAGGTTAGAGGGAATATTTGGTAAATAGTTTATTGAAGAGGTTTTTGGTTAAAATGAATTTTTTTATTAAGATTAGCTGTTTGACCAAGTAAAAAAAGTAATTTTAGTGTTTGGTGAAAAAAAAATTTATAAGAATTTTTTAAGTCCAAAAAGCTAATTTGAAAAAGTTAATTTCATGAGTTTTTTGAAGAACTTTTTGATGAACTTTTTGATGAATTAGCTTTTTGTCTCACAACTTTATCAAAAATAATTAATTTTATCTATTAATTTTTTAATAAACAGTTAACTTAAATAGTTAACAACTGACAGCTATTTACCAAGTAGAACTAAAGTCTCTTAACATTGTTGACATTAAAGATGAGTGTAGGAGTCAGGATTTTTAGGCTTTTAGTGCAACAAAAAAGAGAGGGAGAGAGAGCGAGAGGGCTCCCAAGTTAGGAGAAAGGACAAAGTTACACCCGGCCCCCCTCTCTTGGTTCATCGTCCTTTTTAGGGGTTGTGTGTTCTGCCGTTCACCAAACATAAATGCTCCCAGGTGTCTTAATGTGTCAAATGCTTATTGTTATGTCTAAACGTTCCCAACCAATTCCAAATGTTTTCAACAGCTCTTAAATGCTACCTAATTCTTTCAAATACTCCTAGTCGCTCCAACTGCTCCTAAAGCCCAAACGCTAGTCGCTAAACATAAAAGTTGTTAATTGCTCTCAAACTCTGCTAACCGCTAATTGTAAACACTGAAACGAACAGGCAATGGGTTTCGGAGGGTAGGAAATTTTTGATAAGAGAAGTAATTAGCATGTTAAACCTGCATATGCTTCAATTTGTTTCAATTTGCTCAAATTGCTCTTACCTGCTTCATCATGCTCCTCCCTACTACAACCTCCTCATAAAATTATTCTAAATCTACTGATACCTACTCTTACATGCTCAAACCTATTTCAATCTCCTTGAATTTGCTCCAACATCCTCTAACCCGCCAATCGCTCCTCCAACATGCTGAAAATGAGCGGGCCCTAAGAAGCTAGGCTTATACCATGGGAGAAGGACCTTACTTCTGGTGAGATTTGAACTCCCAACTTTTTTTTACTAAAGTAGTATTGACCAATTGTTCAAGTGATATTTTTTTATTCCTGTATCTTCTATTTACTTACCAGTTTTCTAACTCAAAATCAGAATTATATACTAGACCTATAAGGTATCAGTTTCAGATATTGTTATCATTTACATTTATATAAGAAAATATACATGAATATCATTTTCTTTTAATCCCATGTTAAATTTATTTTTAAATTGAACAAAAGTAACAAGTGGAATCAAGAATCATAAAAAAATACCTAAATTGTTTTATTTTTAATCATATTTTCGTACCATTCCAATTTAGTTGGACTAAAACAACC
Source organism: Carnegiea gigantea (assembly GCA_029747015.1). NCBI lineage: Eukaryota > Viridiplantae > Streptophyta > Magnoliopsida > Caryophyllales > Cactaceae > Carnegiea > Carnegiea gigantea. Next base: position 802,733 of record JAKOGI010000140.1, read on the forward strand.
CCTTACCAATGTGAAAGCAAGTAATTAAATAGTCGCATTCGTGACAGTCGACAATTAATATTTTATACCGACGAATGTAACAAGACGTTTGATAATCAAGCGACCACTGCGGTGTACGATTGAATACTATGATTTTTCATAATAAAAAAGCATGCCTGTACTGTTGACGTTTCTAATGTCCTCTTCCTTCAGTATTTGTTTAATGTAACCAAAAAACTGTCCACACCTATTATACATACCATGCTTACAAAGTACGCACTTTCAGGCAAAGATTATCCGCGCGCAATTGCCATACTGTAGAATTCATGACAAATTCATTTCCTTATGGGGTCCATTCTTAATAAGACCACAATTATAATAAATCTTTCTTTCTATCTAGGTAGTATTTTTTAAAAGATGTGACTTTTTAAGAAGTTTTTCAGAAAGTAAGTGAAGGTAAAGTATTCTGCAAAGATTTATAATGATTTGCGAGGTCAATTAACTGTTTTATAGATTGTTGTTATATAATTGAAAGTTGATAAATATGAGCAGTTGAATATGTAATCTTGAGAGCAATAATACAATTAGCAAATAATTATCACCTCATAAATGGAATACTAGTAGGAAAAAGTACAAATATTGTTAATAATATCTTGTCTTACCTCTTGAACAACCCTAATTTAAGTATCTGACGTGGATATAAACGAATCAGAACCATGGAAGTTAGCTTTGAGAATGCGAAAGTCCTTTACATACCAATATTTTCCATACTCTTTTTAGCCATTTTCCACTTCTATAAGTCTAGGCCCAAACCCATCTGCCTCCTAGACTATGCTTGCTTTAGGCCTCCCTCCTTCTATCGCGCCCCATTACCTAGATTCCTCGAGCATGCCTCCATTGTCTTCAAGGACAAACCAAAAATCACTCGTTTCCAAATGCGGATCCTAGAGCGGGCAGGTCTAGGACCCGAGACGTGCCTCCCGCCAGCCATCCACTACATTCCCCCCGAGCCCACCACGGAATTGGCTCGTGCGGAGGCCCGACTTGTCATCTTCTCCGCCATCGATGAGGTCTTTAGTAAGACAGGGCTTGGACCCAAAGATGTCGATATCCTTATAACAAATTGTAGCATATTTTGCCCTTCGCCCTCCTTATCGTCCATGATAGTTAATAAATACAAAATGAGGAGTACTATAAAGACCTTTAGTCTTTCAGGAATGGGCTGCAGTGCAAGCCCAATTTCAGTGGACTTGGCTAGTAGGTTCCTACAACTACGCCCCAACTCTAATGCCCTTGTAATTAGTACTGAGATTATCACCCCCAATTGCTACATGGGCAACGAGCGGTCCATGCTAGTTCCAGCATGCCTTTTTTGATTGGGATGTGCCGCGATTTTGCTCACCAACAAACGGGCCGAGAGAAACAGGGCCAAGTATAGACTCCTCCACGTAGTTCGGACCCACAAAGGGTCCGAAGATAGGGCCTATAATAGTGTAGCCCAAGAAGAAGATGTCGAGGGTAGATTGGGGATTTCACTGTCTAAAGAGTTGATAGTCATAGCAGGAGAGGCTCTCACATCGAATATCACCACTCTTGGGCCGTTGGTCCTGCCGGTGTCCGAAATGGTCCGATTTGCCTACAATTTTATAGCCCGAAAAATATTAGGGTCCAAAAAAATAAAGTCCTACGTGCCCAACTTTAACCAAGTCTTTGATCACTTTTGTGTGCATACTGGTGGCCGAGCCGTGATTGATGAGATCCAAACGGGCCTTCGGTTATTGGACCGCCAAGTGGAAGCTTCTAGAATGATCCTTTATCGGTTTGGGAACACATCATCATCTTCAATTTGGTATGAGTTGAGCTACATTGAGGTCAAGGGGAGGATGAAAAAGGGAGACCGTGCTTGGCAAATAGCATTTGGAAGTGGATTCAAATGTAACAGTGCAATTTGGCAATGTAATCGAAATATAAAGGTGAAAACTGATGGATATGGACCTTGGAGAGATTGCATCGATAAATATCCCATTTGTGTTCCTGAAATTTTAAATTGGTGAGATCGAGGATATCTTTCTTTATATTTTACTTGCCTTAGGAACATTTTATTAAGTGTTGGAACATGCTTGTCTTTTATCGTTACGCACCTATTTACTACTCTTTTACTATAATTTTTCCACAGAGGGTGCAAATATATAGGCCTGCGCTACCCAATAAGGCCCTAAAGGCTAGTTGATCTACATCCATATTGAGATGTGCATTTGTCTTTACGTGATATCTTGATATCTACACACTGTATCAAACTAGTTAATGAATGTCTTTCCTCCCTTATACGAACATCCTCTTGTTAATTTCATCCTTTTTAGTGCTATTCATATTATTTTTTCTTTGCTGCCTCATTTGCACCGCAAAATCATTTTATCTTAGGTAATTGTAAGGTACTAAAAATATGACTAAATTAATCATAAAAGATTTCCCTATTGAATTAGACATTTGATAAAATAATTAGTGACATTCTCTTATAAAAAGAGTCACGGGATAATCGACCAACAATAAAGATGAGATTTTTCAACATAAATATCAAACATGCTCTAGTTCTCATGTAAAAAAGGAAAACTTAAATAATTAATTTCTTGTTGCGATGCGCAAAGCATGTGTAGAAAGGGACTCATAAACTAAAATGAATAATCTGGAAGGATAACATTGAAATTAACCCAATTTTATCCAATTTATAATACTGTATGATCAAAAAGAATTTACCTACAAACAGTCAAAGGGGGTCTTGGCTGCTCTTTTAATTTGTTTAAGATTTTAATTACCTTAACTCTATGTCGCTTACTCATTGTGGTTGGCCCACTCAGTACTTCACCCATGATCGACACATATGGCACTTGTAAGATGTTAGCTATGCCAAGAAGAGTATGAATTAATATAAATAGTTAGATGGAAGTTAATTAAAAACCCTACGGACGGCCAAGGCAACAAAAGCTAGCCAAGAAGTAAGAAAGGGCCACTTCAAGGGACCGCTCAGTCAATGCATCTGATAGTATAAGACCTAAGCTAAAAGGGGGTCCCGGACTTTGATCAAAACAGAAAATCTCAGGTTCATAATGTCAATTAGGTTAAGGGCTAGCAATGGTGTAGCGGAACGACATGTTCATATTGGCTACCACTACAAGTTGTAGGTGGTAGTTTCCTGTTCTTTAGAATTTTTGAAACTTTTCTTATGAATTCATTCTCATTTACAATTTGATATCTAGTCATCCTATTTAGAAATCATCTCAATTAATAATTTCAATTAATAGTTGAAGGCTTAGGATTATTTTTTAGTTCAACACCCCTCACATGAATGCATTTTTTGATGCTGCAAAAAGCTCCCTAACCTTGCACAATAATCAATATGAGGACTATTGAGATTCAAACTTGGGTTTTTTTAACTCATAAAGGCTTTGACACCATATTCAAGAACCAACTCAATCAAAAGTTAAAATTAATGGTTGACGGCTCAGGAATAATTTTACAGTCCAACACATTCACTCGGATTCCAAACCATCGCAACAAAAAAACGTGAGAGAGAGAGAGAGATAGAGAGAGAGACAAATTATGCGCATTTTAAATTCTATTTATACGATTACACACATGCGCGTGCATGTATACGTGTGTGTATGTGTGTGCGTAGGAGTGTATTTATATACACACACACATATACATACACACACAAACTCGCGCGCACGCGCGCGCGCGCACACACACACACACACATATACATACGTGGAAAATGATTTGTCTTGTTCTAAACAACGAAAAATATGACATGAAAATGAATTTCCCTGGAAAAACATTTTTCATGAAAAATGATTTTGTAAGAAAACTAATACTGTATAGAGGACAAATATGTAATCTTTGTATTTCCTGATTAGTATATATACACTGTCAGGCTCTCCAATTGGGGTAGAGCCGTGACTTACTCTCACATGGTATCAGAGCCACGAACGTAACCCTATTTTTTTTTAACTTCCTCTCCAAGTGACAAATTGTTTTCGTACCTCTCTATCTCTCCTTCGAACCCTACCCACTGTGCCTGCTGCCTTCATCGCCACTACCTCATGTCGGATCCTACTTCTCCAACCACTTTGCTTCTGACTTCTGGTGGTTTGACGTGCAGTCCCTCCCCATCGCCGGTTTCTTCCTTAGCAGCGGTGGCGTCTTCCTTTCCTCCACCACTGCCGTCACCTATTCCTGCGCGTACTTCCGGTGTTTCTTCGCTACCGGTGTATGGTTCGATTCCTTCTTTTGGACTGGCGTCTCCGACCGTCCCCTGGTCTCTGCCGCCTGTGCCTGCTGCCGATGCCTACGCAACTCCCAGCTACAATTTGCCCGTCGCCTTTTCTTTCCCTCCACCGTCATCGACTGTTTCGTCCTTTGTCAGCTCCTCCGCATCTGGGTTTGCCTCGCCACTGCCTGATCCAACGCTTCATCCATGGCTGCAATTTGGTGTTGCACCTATATTTGATCTCATTTTGGCCCTTGTTTGATCCATATTTATCACTATTTTTATGGCAAAGGTAGATAAGAATGGGTCTAATTTAACTTCTTGGATTCAATTATGCTTACAATGTGAATTATCTTTACTCACAGGAGGAATCTTGTGGTTTTGATGAGAAGGACAGATTTTGAGGTGAATACAAGGAAGAATAGAGGTTGAATAAAGCCCCCGGAGTGCCAAGAGAAGCGGAACCAAAGAAGCACGACCGTGCACCGGGACACACGGCAGTGCTGCAATGGTCGAAGCCATGCCCAGGCGGCACACCCGTGCGCCTGCGCATGGTCGGCCGTACGTCGAGGACACGGTCGTGCGTCAACCGCCATCACACTATTTAAGTGGCTTTTCGGCCAGTTTTCAGGGGAGGCTCTTCCTTTTTTTTCCCGAGCACTTTTCCTTTAGTCTTTTCTAGGCTTTAGGTTAGCCTTAGAAACCCCATTAGGAGGTGAATAATTTAGATTAGATCTTTGTATACATTGTACAAGATTCGATTTTGCAATTTAATGGCTAAGTTTCTCTTTTCCCTTCCTCTTCAAATTCATGTCTCTCGTTTTGTTTATTAGTATTGTTAGTTCTTGTTTTGCTTTGCTATTGAAAGTTTAGTCTTGATTGAAATTTTGATCTTTGATTGTCGTTTGTTCTTTGATGACTAATTAACCTTGTTTAGGCCCCAACCCTACCTGGTTTATACCTAGAATTTAGAGTTTTCTTTCACGCCCGTCAAGTATTCGATGAAATGCTTGAGAGAGCTTTCATCCATGTTTTGGGGCGATCGACTTATGCTGAGAGGTGAGGTTGATTGTCTAGTGTGGGTAGAGAGAATAGTTGGGATTGGGACATAACAATAGTCTCGTCACTAGTTAGATCAAGGGTTGTCAATCTTGTAGTTTAGTTGAACTAATCCCATAAAAATAGGATGTTAGAACAATTATACTAGCTCATGACCCTTGAGAGAGGGCTTGGGTGGTTTTAATGATGCAACCGACCATCTTTGAATACTAGTATAACTTGGGAAGGTGAGAACTTGACTTGATTACTTGGTTTATCTTAGGTCTAATCATAGTTCTTTTGTTTTCGCTTTAGCAGTTTAGTTCCATTTTCTGTTCCTTCAATTTTGCCTAACTTGAGACGCTTTAGTTAGATCTAGTAGTTGAAAACACAACTCTTTGTGGACGACACGCCAAGTACTCAATGATACACCTTGCATTTGGGGTTTATAAATATTAAAACTCTGTTCTTCCCCTAACATTTGGCAGTAATCTTCCACCTCTTCATTCGAGCTTATTCTCTTTGAATATCAAGAATTCACTACTGTTCTTAGTGCTGTGGAGGACTTTCTTTCTTGGCGAACTCAATTCATCGCTTTCCTTGTCACCCAGCAACTTAGAGGATTTTTTGATGGCACTATTGAAACTCCACTAAATTATGTTCTTGATGTTCATGGTATTCAACATCCTAGTGCCACATATTCTGTTTGGCTTCGCTTGGATCAACTTATTCGGTTGTGGCTGTTTGCTACTATTTCTCCTGAATTATTGACCGAGGTGCATGATGTCATTCATTCCAAACAATTCTGGGATAGGCTTTCTCGGCGGTTTAATACTGCTTGTTTTGCTTGGGCTATGGATCTTCATAGAACTTTAACTAATCTTTCGAAAGATTCCAAACAATCTATGGAGGATTATCTACAGCAGATTAAGCACATTGCCGATTCCTTAGCTTCTATTAGGACGCTTGTTTCTGACATTGATTTGGTTTAACTTACTTTGAACGGCTTGGATGAGGATTATCATACTTTAGTGACTACTCTCTCTTATGGGTTGAATTTGATCACTTTTTTTGATGATCTTCGTTCCAAGTTAATTCATTATGAGCAGCGTCTTAAGTTTTAAACGTCCAAGGACACTCTTCATGTGCAACATCAAGCTTTCGCCACTTCTGTTATGACTACTAAATCTGGTGCTCCTCACCGTAACAATAATCGTGGACATGGAGGCAAATGAAAGGGGCGAAACAACAACAATCGGAAGGGAAATAAGAATCAAGGGGGTGGCAATAGCAGTTCCAATCTAGTTTAGCAACATTCTGCTTCCAGGAGTGTGCCTACAGGAACTGCATCTGGTAATATAGTTTTTTCATGGTCTAGTATTCAATGTTCATCTCCTTCTTGCACTGACATTGTTTCTGCAGGTAACAATTCATCTGAAGGGGTCTTAGGTTCTCACCCTAATATTATCTGCTAGATTTGTTTCACCCCATGGCATACAGCTATTGGTTGCCCCCCACGTTATACTTCCTCTCACTCTTCTTCTGTTCCATAACATGAAGTCTCGTCAAGCACAATTATTTTAATGCATTACTAGTGTAGCATTTACATAGTTAGGGTTAAAGTTTATTATCCCCGATCCTGGTTTGGTTTGAGTCTTGGTTGGCATTGATTTTAGTTCATAGGAAATTTTGGATTTGTTTTGTTACTTTGTTAGTATTTTAGGGTGACTTTTGAAATTATAGGTTCCTCGTTTATTTTCCTGGAGTGATGATAAATCATTCTGAAAAACAAAGCATATACACACAAAGCATTAAAAGCATAAAAGCCTTCATTATGGTGTTTGATACAGTGTACAATGATGAAGATCAAGTGATCAACTACGATCCATAATGATAAAGATCTGTAGGGAAGAGCATGCCTATTTGCAAGCTCCATATAATTAAATGCTTAACGGTTGTAGAACACAAAACGTTACATTTCTTTTATAAAATACACAAATATATCTTGCTTGATCTCACCACTGGAAAATTTCAGGAATATAAATGGGATACTCATTGATGGAATCCCTCCACGGTCCACATCCATCAGTTTTGACCTTTATATCTCGATTACACTTCCAAACTGCACTGTTGCACTTGAACCCACTTCCGAATGCTATTTGCCAAGTACGATCCCCCTTTTTCATCCTGCCCTTAGCCTCAATGTAGCTCAACTCATACCAAATTGAAGATGACGAAGTGTTCCCAAACCGATACAGGGCCATTCTAGAAGCTTCCACTTGGTGGTCCGAGAACCGAAGGCCTGTTTGGAGCTCATCAATCACGGCTCGCCCACCAGCATGAACACAAAAATGATCAAAGATTTGGTTAAATTTGGGCACGAAGGGTTTTATTTTCTCAGACCCTAAGATTTTTCGGGCTATAAAATTGAAGGCAAAATGGACCATTTCAAACACTGGCAAGACCAACGGTCCAAGAGTAGTGATATTTGACGTGAGAGTCTCCCCTGCTATGACCATCAACTCCTTAGAGAGTGCAACTCCCACTCTACCCTCATCGTCTTCTCTTTGGGTCACACTATTATAAGCCCTATCTTCGCCCCCTTTATGGGTCCGAACTATATGCAAGAGTCTATACTTAGCCCGGTTTTTCTCAGCCTGTTTGTTGGTGAGCATGATCGCGGCACAGCCTAATCGGAACAAACAGGCCGGAACGAGCATGGACAATTCAGTGCCCATGTAGCAATTAGGGGTTATAATCTCGGTACTAATTATAAGGGCATTAGAGTTGGGGTAGACTTGTAGGAGCTTACTAGCCAAGTCCACTGAAATTGGGCTAGCACTACAACCCATTCCAGAAAGACTAAAAGTCTTAATACTACTCTTCATCTTGTACTTATTAACTATCATGGATGACAAAGAAGGCGAAGGGCAAAATATGCTACAATTTGTTATAAGTATATCGACATCTTCAGGACCAAGCCCGGTCTTACTAAAGACCTCATCGATGGCCGAGAAGGCGACAAGGCGAGCCTCATCACGGGCCAGCTCCATGGTGGGCTCGGGAGGAATGTAGTGGATGGCTGGGGGGAGGCAAGTCTCGGGTCCTAGGCCGGTTCGTTCTAGGACACGCCTACTGAAACGAACGAGTCTGGGGTTGTCCTTGAAGATCATATAAGCATACTCAAGGCAACTAGGTAATGGTGCACGAAAGATTGCCGGAGGCTTGAAGCAAGCATAGTCTAAGAGGTAGATGAGTTTGGGCCTAGACTTATAGCAGTAGAAAATGGCTAAAAAGAGGGTACAAAATATTGGCATGTAAAAGACATGGGCATTCTCAAAGTTAAATTCCATTTGTTTTGGGGGGTGAAGGGGCAGTTTTTGCCTTGGAAAATTTTGTGTGAACGGATGGAAAGCAGGTGATGCTATAAATAGAAGGGAAAAAGCAATGTGGCAGGTTTTCAACTTTTTGTTTTGTTTTTAATTTTTTTGGAAGGGATATTTTGTTTTGTTTTGTTTTGTACTGTGGAAGGAGGGGTTAAACTCATTAATATTGGTGTAGTGTAGCAACGATGTATTCACAACAAGTAAGATTCCTTCTATCTCATAATGAATAGGGGTGGCAATGAATCTTAAATCCGACCCAAGTCCATCAGATCCGCCCCTTTTGGATTAGTCTAGACCCATTGTTTTTGAATCCAATGGATCTCAAAAAGGATATGGATCTTAAAAGAGTCCAAATATAGGTCCACTGCTTAGATCCAGATTTGATCCGTTGGATCTATGGAGCTATTAATCTTGTAACCTAAAAATCCGACAAACAAGTCTTTTAAACTTGCCCTCCTATTTATTTGTCCTTGATATATTGTATATTACTAGTCTCCATTTTTAGGAACGGACATGTGTACCCAGTGAATAATTATCCAACCCTACCCACTCATTCCATATACCCGTGAGTAATACTAAAGGATAATAATATTGTTGTATAATAAATAGAATTGAAATAAATCACTTTTCAATATATTTCTTGTAATGTCATTTGGAATTTAGTAGCAAAATTCAACTTCAACAATTTAGATTGAAACTTGACTACTAATAACAAATATCAAAAGAAGTTCGAATCTGAATTTTGCACTCAAAATGTATTCATATATTTAACATTTATCTTCACTACAATAATTTAGTCAATATATATCTCAACTATAACAATTGTCAGTTATTATTCATTCTATGGATCTTATGAACTATCATGGAACTTATTTTTAGTATTTCGATAGCTGAAATATGATTTTGAGGAGACTTGGTCGTATAAGGTACTATTGTAGTTATGACGTCTCATTAGTTGATATACTAAAGTTATTATTATCTTATATCCTACGTATTGGTGTTGTCTTTATTGAAAATTGTGTTAATATGTTTATTAAATGGTTACTACATACCTTAAATAAAGTTGTGGATCCATTTAAGATTCCTTTGAGATCTATAGACCCAATGTGTTTAGGAATGGATCCCAACTTTTAAGATCCAATGGCTCTAGACTGGATCTAGATCCAAACCCAAAAAATTAAAACGGATCTGAATTTAAATAGATATGATCCAGAACCTATTCATTGCCACTCCTAATAATGACTGTCCTAGTTGAAAAAACCCTTATTTTAAGAAATGTTTTATCGTCTTAATTTATCCATAACAAAGAATATGATCTCTAGATTAACATTATTATCTCTAATTTTTTACACCAAAAAAAGCATTAATTGAATGTTTAACCATTCAATATTTCGATTTATTAAGGTAAAGTTCTCCAACTATGTAATTTTTTAATTGAAGTAGTTAATACGGCAATCCTTTTAACTAAACCAAAATAGAAACTTTATTACAATCACAGTGCAACGAAGGGAGTAATAATAATAACAGTACTGTTGGCCTACTCGAAAACCATTTTTTTGACTTATGATTTGCTTAGAGTCATCCAATTGATGATCAGCAAATCACTAAACGTCGCCCAAAGCGTACTCGTTTGCCGGGTAATTGAAACCTCAAAAATTAATGATCAAATGGTGATGTGTATAGGGCCTCTACTTGTATGTGATTTGCTTCTTCAACTTCCAGCTCCCAAGTTCCAGCAATTTAATGTAGGGTAGGCAATAGATCGGATGGGATCAGGTTATGATCAATCTGTTTATAAAGTGGGGCGGGTCGGGTTATGATCAATTCATTGACGATTTAACCCGGGTCCGGCCTTTTATATAAAAAAATGGGTTGGGTTGATCCAAGGACGATCCGCTTTTGGCCCGTTTAAAAATGGAACAAACTTGTATAAAAATTTGTGTATAATAGTCATTATTGTGTATAAAGCATTAGTAATAAGTTTAACTAATTACATCATATCAATTAGTGTGGCACGTAAATTGAAAAAGTAACATGTCACTAAACAGCTCATTAATGGGCTAACCTGGTTCGATCTGTTAATGTGCTTTAGCAGGCCGACCCACTATTGGTCAGGTCCATCATTGACCCGATCCTTTATTGACCCTATTTTAAACAGGTCGACTCAATGGATACTCGACTCATTGCCTACTCCTAATTTAATGTTAATTGACTAGGTTTATCCATGCTCTGTATGAGGTCTCCATTTCAATTTTTATTCTAGTGTTTAAAATTTTATTGTATTTTCACATCTCATTATTTGCTTTAAAAAAAATGATAATTCTCATAAGAATTTGATTGCAAAATATTTGTATCAATTGAGAGAAAAGATTTAATAAGATTTTTTTTGTTGTTGTCGTGGAACGAAGTCAAGTAGATTCATTTCTCAAAAATAGATAATTACTAATTAAGAACTTTTCAATTATAAGTTACTTTAATTTGTTCTTGTAGTATATATTAGTTTATTTTTATTGATTGTAACAATTGTGATACAATTTATTATAAACTAAAATTAGGGTCATATGTAACTTTGATTTAGAATCCAACCCTCTAAGAATTTGCCATGTAGCAAATCACAGGTTCATGGCATTTATATATAGTTGGAATTTTCTTAATATAATGGGAGGTGGCATTATTAAATCCAACTGCAAACTAATTGAAAGACATATATCCACAAATGAGATGATGGGGGAATTAGGGCCGTCTAATTCTATGGAAGAAAAAAAGGGTATGCGCTTGTTTTCAGCATTTAGTAATGGGATTAATCAACAACTACTTAGAGGTTAGAGATTGGGACTTGATCAGAGAAAGACTGCCCCTAATTGAAGCCAACAATTTTCACGATCAATCCACAAACAAAACGTTAGTGTCGATGATGTTAGCTCTTAATTACGCTACCATTACTAACTGTTTTTTGTTAGGGTAATCTTATTCGTGGATGTTCGATTATTAGTTTGAACTTTTGAATCGAGATATTTCTTGAATGTGGTATCAGAGTCTTTCTGAACGAGAGGGTTTAGATTCGAATCTCAAAAACCTGCAAGTTCCAACTTCATTGCAAGAGTCAAGATTTCTCAATTATATGATCTAATTGTCCTCTTCTGTTCTTCATGACTTGCAACTTCATTGCAAGAATCAAGATTTCTCCATTAAGACAAAAATTTCGACCAAGTAAATCTTGTAGTTATATCTAGCAAAAGTGACCTGAATGAGATGACCCTAACCGAATGATTTGAAACTATACGCGAACCGACATTCGAAATAACTAACCCTAGGTTGACCCAAATTTGAAATGACCCAATCAAAATCCTAACCCGAAGTCAAACCGATTCTTGTTGATCCGAATATGACTTGATACAAAACTGCATTGAATCATCTGTTTATTAGGTCTACTTACAGCATGCATAACATAACTAAAAAGAATGTTTTTTTCAATACACAAAAGTTTTAATTTCAATACACAAAAGTTTTAATACAAAGTACTGACATCTGCTGCCAATGAAATCCTTTCGTGTAAGTACGAATGGGTATTTGGACACACCGTGTATACAGGGGTAGTTTCCCACTTCTTATATCTATAATTATTACATCATCTCGACCATCTATGAAAACAGTTTCCAAAAATTGAGATTCAAGAATATTGGGTGTATATTTATAGATCGTGACGGTCGAGTTTGATGATATCGTTTTGAGTAGTGTTTACTATTTTAGTCAAGTTAATATATTAATTAGTCAATTTTTAGTATTCAGTAACCTTATGTTTTAACTGACATTTCATGTAACGTTTAGTGTTCTGGGCAGCGTTTTTGAAAAGCTAACAGTATTTTAGTTTGACATTCAAAAGTAGCATTTCATATTTCTGGCCGAAAAATATTCTTTGGAAATGATATATATATATATATATATATATATATATATATATATATATATATATATATATATACCTTTCAGGCTAATTTACCTTAATCAGTTAACCCAACTGCTAAATTTGTCAAACACTAACTGCCCATATAAACAGCTATCCGCTAATAGTTAAATTAGAAACGATATATTAGCTAACTAAGCAACTACTCGCTACCTGAATGTTATACGCTAAACAACTAGTTTTTATCGAACATGACTGTAATAGGCTATATATAGTTCTCAAATAACGTTGGTTGAGGACATCTAACACAAAATTTGTTGCGTTGCGGGGCATAAGAGAAGAAAATTGAGCCATACATGTATGATGTATCTATTTTTTACATGCACATTTTTTCATGTGAAATTTTGTAAAACTGTTCCATACGATCCTGTCTTATTTTTCTTTTTCAGGCAAATTGGTTTTAAAAAAAAAAGGTTGAGGGTTTTGGATTCATACAAAAGATTTGGCATTAAAAATAAAAAAATAAAAAAATAAGGGTACACAGCACAGGTTTAAAATCAGGCGATACTGACCCCTTTAGCATGCTGTTGCTGGGATGTATAAATCAAGCAAATAACCTTCTGGATCATATTTGGGCCTTACCAAAAAGGCTTTGAGCACAAGCCTAATGCCACTACTGAAGCTTAAATCCAGGCCTCCAAGATCTCAGGAAGTAGTTTCTAACGTTTTGCCACCTACAACGGACTAAATTGAGTTGAGTTAGACTTAATAAGTAGTTGGGTTGGCTTTTTATTGCATATAAATGGATTTGATCGCGAATCATGCAAAATCAACTTTTGACTTATTCTAAAATAGATCAAATTTACACAAAAAAAATCTGTGTTGCATATAAAGCAAGTGGTCCATATAAATTAACAAGGACATGTAAGTTGATGAATTTATTAGGTCATTAAATAAGTTGTTAATGGTCCTATCCACCCCAATCTGTTAGATGGGATGACCCATTATTGACCTAACCCCACATTTTATTGACCCTAATTAAATAGACCAGTGTATTAAACTTGATTATAACCCGACCCATTATCTACCCTAACTTATTGCGCATAAGAATTTTCCGAATTAGGAAATTTTGTGACCCACATACCACAAGCCCCAAACTCAGTAGGGTAATACAAAACTCCAACGCAATATGATTGGACCAACAATCAGCTAATATCCTTTCGATATACATAAAAAGACTAGGAACGATTATTAAGTTCATAAATATGGAGTTTGAAATTTCTTTTTTATGCTTTCAATTAATTCAATTAATAAAACATTTGAATCTTGCCAAATTAACCTTAATGTTTTCCTTTTCATATCAATAGGAAAATTCCCCTTCTAACTTAGATGGTATTCCTCTAAGAGTTCAAAACTTAGTTGAATGTTTTGTGATTGTTTGTCTTCAAGGTTTACCGAGGTATGGAAATAGTAGATATCAAATATGCTCAAGAGTACTTTATGTCTACTTAGGGTCTGTTCTTTTCGTCGATAAATTGGGGTGGATAAAAAGGTGAAATAGGTTGAGGTGGGTTGAAGTAAGTTGAGGTGAGTTGAAGTAGGTTGAAGTGGGTTGAATTTTTTTTATGTGATAAATTAAACTTGGTTTAAATAGTGGAAGTAGGTTAAAGTAGATTGAGGTTGATGTTTTAGAATTGACCCACGAAAAGAATAGGGCCTAAAGGCAAGGCTATTGATCTTTATTTACATGAAATATTGTATAGAACTGATTTATATCGATTAGTTTATTTTGTATAAAAGTTTCATTGTGGTAATATGGAGCGGATTTGTAGAGCATGTTACAAAATAATTTTCAACTTGAAGCAACCATTTAAAGATTCATTTAATCTTTAAATATCATTTCTACATAATAATATAGCTATTTGAGTAAGGCATTCAGTTTAAATTTCGACAATCTCATGTTATGTTTATTGAGTACTGAAGCATAGAGGAACTTATGCAAATTAAGTTTATACTCCAACTTAAGCTTTTGATCGAGAAAATTAGTGAATAAGGTTAGCAGTTTCGAGTTGAAATTAGATCATATCCATGGATGTTTATATTATAAAGCATAACACGGAAGATAAGGGTGATGATGCCCCAGACAGAGGTCCACAATCCAAAACCATGGAAGTTAATGAATACGACCCAAGTAGAAGAATCTACAGCGAATGCCATGTGTTCCCCATTCGGAATGTTAATAATCTACCACAATTAATTGGCCATTCGTACTTCGCACCCACCAACTACTTCCATAAATCAAAATTGGTTAATTTAAGCGTTGGCACTTATTTTTCCCAAATAGGATCTCCAATTTAACTCTTTTTATCCATATATATTTATCATATGAACAAATGTTAATATGCAAAATGATTAATATCGTGATATAAGATGCTTTTTTAAGTGTCTTATATTAACATGAAAGTTATATTGTTATCATTTAAAATTAAAAAAAAGGATATAATTGAATAGTAAAAATGTGTTGCAACTTATACATTATGTAAAGTTATTTTTTAATCTATAATCTTTTTTTTACACGTATAAAATAAAACGTGTCATATGTCTTTGAAAATAAGGATGATCTAATTAGAAAATATTTTAGCTTGATAATTCATAATAATTGAAAATTTAATGATTATAAACTATAAAACATATTGACATAAGTTGAGATAGGATATTTAAAAATATTTTATAGTAAGATATCTTATATGACTTATGGAAAAAATATCTTTCATGATATGGAGCATAAACCACAATACCCTACTAACATAAAATATAGGTACCGAAAAAGATGGATATATCTGCCATGGTGTCGGTCTAATTCACTCTTAAACAAGCCTATTTAAGATTCCAACATTGACAATAAGTATAAACCAAGGGCAGGCATCCACGCGTTGAACACTCGGGCTCATTTGGAGCCTTCAAAGCTCTCCACACCCCCCCCCCCCCCCACAAAAAAAAAAAACAAAAAACAATACAAAACAAAATATCCCTTCCAAAAAGATAAAAAATAAAACAAAAAGTTGAAAACCTACCACATTGCTTTTTCCCTTCTATTTATAGTATCAGCTCCTTTCCATCCATTCACACAAAATTTTCCAAGGCAAAAATTGCCGCTTCCCCCTCCAAAAAAAAACACAAATGGAATTTAGCTTTGAGAATGCCCATGTCTTTTACATGCCAATATTTTGTACCCTCTTTTTAGCCATTTTCTACTACTATAAGTCTAGGCCCAAACCCATCTATCTCTTAGACTATGCTTGCTTCAAGCCTCCGGCAATCTTTCGTGCACCATTACCTAGTTGCCTTGAGTATGCTTATATGATCTTCAAGGACAACCCCAGACTCGTTCGTTTCCATAGGCGTGTCCTAGAACGAACCGGCTTAGGACCCGAGACTTGCCTCCCCCCGGCCATCCACTACATTCCCCCCGAGCCCACCATGGAGCTAGCCCGTGATGAGGCTCGCCTTGTCATCTTCTCAGCCATCGACGAGGTCTTTAGTAAGACCGGGCTTGGACCCGAAGATGTCGATATACTTATAACGAATTGTAGCATATTTTGCCCTTCGCCTTCTTTGTCGTCCATGATAGTTAATAAGTACAGGATGAAGAGTAGCATTAAGACTTTCAGTCTTTCTGGAATGGGTTGTAGTGCTAGCCCAATTTCAGTGGACTTGGCTAGTAAGCTCCTACAAGTCTACCCCAACTCTAATGCCCTTGTAATTAGTACCGAGATTATCACCCCTAATTGCTACATGGGCACTGAATTGTCCATGCTAGTTCCAGCCTGCTTGTTCCGATTAGGCTGTGCCGCGATCATGCTCACCAACAAACAAGCTGAGAAAAATCGGGCTAAGTATAGACTCTTACATATAGTTCGGACCCACAAAGGGGGCGAAGATAGGGCTTATAATAGTGTGATCCAAAGAGAAGACGACGAGGGTAGATTGGGAGTTGCACTCTCTAAGGAGTTGATGGTCATAGCAGGGGAGACTCTCACATCAAACATCACCACTCTTGGACCGTTGGTCTTGCCGGTGTTCGAAATGGTCCGTTTTGCCTACAATTTTATAGCCCGAAAAATTTTAGGGTCTAAGAAAATAAAACCCTACGTGCCCAAATTTAACCAAATCTTTGACCACTTTTGTGTTCATGCTGGTGGGCGGGCCGTGATTGATGAGCTCCAAACGGGCCTTCGGTTATCGGACCACCAAGTGGAAGCTTCTAGAATGGCCCTGTATCGGTTTGGGAACACTTCGTCATCTTCAATTTGGTATGAATTGAGCTACATTGAGGCTAAGGGCAGGATGAAAAAGGGGGATCGTACTTGGCAAATAGCATTCGGAAGTGGTTTCAAGTGCAACAGTGCAGTTTGGAAGTGTAATCGAGATATAAAGGTCAAAACTGATGGATGTGGACCTTGGAGGGATTCCATCGATGAGTATCCCATCTATATTCCTGAAATTTTCCCGTGGTGATACCGAGTAAGATATATTCGTGTGTTTTATTAAAAAAACATAACGTTTTGTGTGCTGTAACCGTTAAGCATTTCATTATATGGAGCTTGCAAATAGGCATGCTCTTCCCTACAGATATTTATCATTATGGACCCTAGTTGATCGCTTGATCTTTATCATTATACACTGTATCAAACACCATAATGAAGATGTCTTTTCTGCTTTCAATGCATCGTATGTATATGCTCTGTTTTTTCGAATGATTTATCATCCCCCTAGTAAAATAAATCCGAAACCTGTAATTTCAAAAGTCACCCTAAAATACTAACAAAGTACTAAAACAATTCCAAAATTTCGTATGAATTAATCAATGACAACCAAGATTCAAACCAAACCGGGATCGGGGATAACAAACTTTAACCCTAGCTATGCAAATGCTACACTAGTAGTGCATTAAAATAGTCATAATTGACGAGATTTCATGTCATGGAAGTGAAACATGTTATCATTTTTGGATACATTTTAATGTGAATATCATCGTTAAGCAATTTTTACTTGTCAAAGTTGGAGAATGAGTCAGCAGGGTTAACAAATGCTCCACAAGAAGCAACTTCGTGCTCGCCTCAGGAAAGCAACTATTTAACTCTTGCATATGCATAACAAAAATTGTGTAGAACACATCGACACAAGGTAACATGGAACCTCTATGTTTTTCTTTTATCCCCAAACAATACAGAAGTTTCATGCTAGGAATATCATGCTTTTTAACAAAATGAGCACACTTCCAATCAAAGAATCCCATCCTTCCTTTGTTGTCATATAACAATTTTCTCTCAGGCAATATCAAACAACGATATAGAATTGTCAATGTTTTGATCTCTCCTTCGCAAAGCTCGATATACTGTATTTGTAATATCCAACACCAGTTTGATCAAATGTATCAAAAAAGCAAACTCAAATCTTTGCCCCTAGTTTTGATACATCTCATGCATTTGCCTCACAAAATTGCTCCCGTGACACCGATGCATGCAAGAGCTGCTAATAGTCGGCTCAGGTAATCCTTAAATTAATTAACCTTGTCGCCTTTATATTTTTGAATCAACAACAAAGATGTCCTAATTGATTGCCTCTCTATTAAAAATTATAATTCATTTTCAGGGGTAAAATTGCTGACAATTTATTAATGCTCCAATTGAAGTAATTAAATACGACAATTTTTGAAACAAATTAAAACGAAAACTATAACAATTTTTGTACAATCAATTGTGGTAATATAGATCTTCTAAATTAGAGATGATCAATCAAACATAGCTTGCCTAATAATAGTTATCCTTATCCATCACTAGGGGTAGTTTGGAAGCCTTATTTCGCATTCCCATCAAATGGGGTGGACTTTTAAATTTTATTTATTGGTGGCAAACGGTGGGTCCGTTATTTCTCCCATCCCCTCTTCTCCAACATGGCAGTTGGAGATTCATCAAGAGGTCATTTTAACTTATTCTTTTTTGGGGGGACTCTCCATCGTTTTTGTAATTATTGACCTAAATGCCCTTGGTCGAAAAATACGAATCACACATTAACAACGTTGTAACTAACTGATCTCAATGTCCGCTATATTCTAAAAGAACTATCTTATAATTATAATTATTATAAATCATATAATTTTAATTGCATTATAAAATTAATTGTATTACATTACGTACATTCAATCAAGTATGGGATTAAAATCAGCAGTATTGAAGTTGAACCTAACCAATTGATTGTTGAAATAACTAGTCCTTTAGTACAGCGTGGGAAATTTTAAGGGGCTGAGTCCTGTGGGAGAAAGTAGGCTATGCATTTGTTGTCAGCATTTAGTGATGAAGTTGATCATGACGCTGCGGAAGATTTACTACGATGTTGTTGGCGGTTGGAGGTGTCAGATACGGGCTTGCTTCAATCAGAGCCAATAGTCTTCATCTTTTAATGTATTTGACCAATTACAGTCTGTATGAAATTTGGAATATCGTAGTTAAGTCGAGTTCGTTCTTGGTCCAACTGTTTCTTCAACCACTCCACAACTTCATTGCCTATCTCAATTAAGACGAACTTCTAGCAAAAAATAATAAAATATATAAACACTAGATCTTGTAGCACGCACAAATGAAAAAAGCATCCTTTTTTAATACATTTGTAAGTTTTGGACACATTACGTATAAATTTTTGATAGTTGGAGGGATGTAACCTGAGAAAATAAAAGTGTCAGAGGCACAATACAAGCAGCTGCTAATCTAAGTTAACCAGCAATACAAGATGATCATAGAAATCGACAATAGCTCATGCTTCTAATTAAGCCAACTTTTAAAAGTACCAAATATCGATTTATTAGTCAAAAATGCCACTTGGAATCTCGATAAACATATCTGAATAAAAATTGCTTCAAGTTTTCAAGCTATTTCTTCAAACTTCTTGTGATTCTTTTAATAGCTGGAGTCTCGTCCTCAATGACCACAACGCCAAGTTTCTTTCCTAATTCTAAAGCTTCTCGAGCAATTACCATTGGAGTGGGACAATCTTGTCTTGCTGTTATTTAATTTCCTTATCACGACTTGGTGTTTTGGCCACTTTCGTCAATGAGTCTTTCTTTCTCGTTCTCTTCTCAGGAGCATGAATATTTGACTCAACAGGATTGTCAAAGGGATCAGCATATATTCGAATATCTCTATCAATATCAGTAGAAGAACAGTCATCACTAAGCGAACTGTTAGGCTTTTGAGGAGAGAATCTTGCAACAAAGATTGGATGGCACTCAGCATTTTCAATAGGATAGAAATTGTTTTGCTACTGTGAGAGCAAGGTCGAAGATCTTCATTGGAAGCCTCTTTTGGAGAATTTTCCTACTTACCAATTGGTTATTCAACAATATTTTCACTCGAGATGCCATCTTCTTCTCGTGCAACTACATTGCCATCCTTTGCACCAAAACTACGTCGCGATCCTTTTTAACTCTTCTGAGAATTCGTCACCACTTATGATTCCTTTTTCAGGGTCTTTTTTGAAATTTGGCCCCATTAACAGAACAATTCTTCCCCATGTTTCGCATTGCCACTAAGCATATTTTGTCTCTTCGAACACCTCCGATAAACTTTGGCTGCATTATGTGTACATGCTTAATTTTTCATCACTTCTTTTGTATTTACAAATATTGCATTATCTCAACCATCTATTATGTTCCTCAAATGTGAGATTCACGTATGTCAAGAGGACATATTAAACCATATATATATATATATATATATATATATATATATATATATATATATATATATATATATTTGTAAAAGTTTGTTGAGACTATCTGATACAAAACTTATTGTGAGACGCTAAAGATCAAAATCCAACCGCATATGTTTCATGAAACTGTTATTAAAATCCTATGTTTTATTTCTATACTGGGCAAATTGGCAAAAACAAGGGTTGGTTCCATACAAAGTTTTTACTTCAAAAAGGTTCACACAGCACAGGTTTACCATTGGGCCGCACGGGCCCATGTGACGTCTTTTTACTGAGATCAATGGATCAAAGTAAAATAACCTTCTGGATCACATTTGGGCCGTATTACATTGCAGAAGCCAACATCCAGCCCAAAATCCAAAGAACTAATTTTCATTTTTTCTGCCTCTTATAATATGCAAATTCACCCATAAAGTCTCATTCGAATTATTTACGCATCAAATACTTAAAAAATAAGTATATAGACACAATTGACATAAATTGTCAAACAATAAATACACACTGGTGAAACTAGTGATTCATAAAATTCTTTTAGAAGCAAAAATAAGTAATTCGTCAGCTCATATTATTATGACTAAGAAAAAGGCAATACGTTTCATTACTTCAAATTTACTAGTACATTGCACAACTAAAATCGAAATACATACATCACACCTTAAACCATTTATTCTCCCCTTCCCCTGCTCCCCCCCCCCCCCCCAAAAAAAAAAAAAAAATCTTCAAACTAAAAGCTAAAACAATAGGAAGGGCTGTCTCCTTGATCATCCAACCAAACCATTCCCCATCAACAACCAATCAAAACTATGTACTATAAAAGTTCACAAGAATCAACCCTCCAAATTTAATTTCTTTTTTTTTTTTTTGAACCTCTAGATCTTGACAACATCAGGAATATGGACCGGGTATCGATCAATGCAATCGGCCCAAGGCCCATAATTAGGAGCCTTAACACTTCGAATACACTTCCAAACTGCACTGTTACACTTAAACCCACTTCCAAATGCAATATGCCAAACCCGGTCCCCCTTCTTCATCCTCCCTTTGGCCTCAATGTACCCAAGCTCATACCACAGCGAAGACGACGACGTATTCCCAAACCTATGCAAAGTCATTCTAGAAGCTTCCACATGGGCGGCGGAAAGTTCTAGATTCTTCTGGAGCTGGTCAATGACTGCCCTCCCACCAGCATGGATACAAAAGTGCTCAAAGGCCGGCTTGAAGTCAGGAATGTAGGGTTTCCATTTAGGGTTGAAGATTTTTCGACCAATCAGAGAGAAGACAAAGAGGAGCTGCTCAGATGCGGGCAGGACCAGGGGGCCAATGGTGGTGATGTTGGATTTTAGGGCTTCCCCTGCTATGGACATGAGGTCTTTGGAAAGTGAAATGCCGCATTTGCCCTCGGGGTCTTCTTCTTGGTAGACACACCGGTAGGCTTTGTCGTCTGAACCCTTGTGGGTTCGGACTACGTGCATGAGCTGGTACTTGGCTCGATTCTTCTCTTTCGCATTGTTGGTTAGGAGGATCGCCGCGCACCCCATTCGGAAGAGGCAGTTGGGGAGGAGCATGGCTCGCTCCTTCCCTTGGTAGTAGTTCGGGGTTATGATCTCTGTGCTGATCACTAACGCGTATGATTTTGGGTGTACCTGTACATGTTACATCAACATTGTGAGTACAGTCGGCGCGGCGGAGATTACTCAAAATAAATCGATACTAGAAACCTTGTTTTTAAGCGTATAGACGACAATCAAATTGCGTTATACAAAAGTTAGTTTAATAAAATTTAAAAAATAATACTAATTGTCTTTCTATGTCACACCTTATTCGAGATTATTGTTGAATGTGATAAAGGTGTGTATAATTTTTAACTTTTTTAATCTTCAATCCTCCATTTCACTGGATTCGAGTTACTGTTGGCTTAATAAAAAGTAGAACTCACTCATCACAAATTTTTTCCATTCACAAGACTCGAACCCGAAACTTTTATTACTTAAGAGGAATAAATATCAAACTACTTGAACCAATCTGAATTGGTAAAAGTATGAATAATATAATGAAATGGGCATCAAGTTATATCTCTCATTTGACTTTTCAAATATGAAAATCTCAACTATATTAACAAATAACAAGTCCAAATTCCTAGCAAGCTGGCTAAAAGGTCCTTGAAACATGAGGCCGGCAAAGCATTTAGTTAGGTTGAGGACTGTCCCTACCTTAGCTTATTAATTGGTCCACACACCACACTACTGAGAGGTGTCCCCTTAACTTCATGTTGATAGTGATCAATGGCAACATTTTTGGATATACACCAATCTCCAAAGTTTCCAAACCAACGAAAATAAACTACAATTACTACATTAGTACCAATATCAATATTTCTATGTACTTTATGCAAATGATCACAAGTCATAACTATTGATATACATATGTGTGAGTTTTAAATTAAAAAATATTATACCAATTTTTAAACATTTAAATGAGTTAACAGGCACAATAGTGATGCCAATATTATCCACATCAGCATATGGATATCTATGTTGATACCATAACACCAAAATTATTAAATTGTAGTTATTTTGGATAGAAATTCGATATATATAAATAGTAAATATACATTCTGTTTGTAATATCAAATTATTATTGGCCCGTGACGTATGAAGTTATAGCGTATACCAATGTATATTTTCTTCATTTACGAAATTTAAACACGAGACCTTACTTAGCACTAAGTGATCGACTTGTGTGGGTACTTTTAGTCATACATTTGCATTCGAAGATTTTATTTCACAACATATGATGAGAGTGAATCATACACAGCATTGCAGTTCGCCTTTTAATGGCAGTGATAGAATGGTTTTGTTGGTTTATAAGGGATAAAGTTATCACATATTGAAGTCCCCATCTAGCTGGCTGTAGGTTGAGGCCGGCAATGGTTAGTGAGAGGATTGTTCCGGCCTTTTTTCCCCCCGATTATTTAGTTGGGTGTGATGCTTACAATAATAAAGGAAGACAACAAAGCCACTATACTGCTTATAAGAAAAACAGCTACTACGATCTACGGACTGCAAATCGCTAACAAGTAAGTTGAAACAAGCTGCTAGTTACAAACACATACAACAACTAAAACAGCCACCGAAGAAAGCCTAAGAACATCGCTCTTTAGTTTGTCGTTTGTTTTCTAACTCTTTTCTCAGATTTCTTGTGATTCTTCTAATTGTTAACATCTCATCTTCGATAACAGAAATACAAAGTCTTTTACCTTAATTCAAAGTTTTATTCGTAATTTCAGTATGGGTAGGTGAATTATGATTAATTAGTCCCTAAATCCAAGTATGTCCTCGCGTTATTAAGGCGTCCCTAAATACCAAGTATTTTCCCTAAATCCAACTCTATCCCGGCCTTTTTAATTCTTACATTCTAAGAAGTTATTTTCTTAAATTTACATTGGTGTTTGGTCACAGTATTTTTGACTAACGACACCTCTATATAACCCCCCAAAAAGTTACTTGTGACTAATGTCAAAATCAATATGTACATGTGGAAAATGATATTATGTATCATTTGGTTTTCAGTCTTATTTATATATTAATCTTTCTACATGTAGAAAGATTGATATATAAATAAGACTGAAAACCAAATGATACCTAATATCATATTCTAAATTTTAACAAGCTGAATTACCTAGATGAAAATATCAATATGGATAATGAATATTGATAGTAATATTTGCACCATGAAGCCACCAATATGTATATTTATGTAGTCATGACTAATTACTTTTAAAGGTAACCTTTAAACTTGTGTTATACACGTACGGGTTGTTTTTAAATTTTAGCTACAGTATGTTTAGAGATATTATAATTAATATTATAATTTTAATTTTTAGAAATAATAATATTAACATATCTATAATTTATTTTTCTTTTTTCTTAATTAAAGTAGTTGAAAAAATATTATTCATTATGATGACTTTAAATTACATGTTATTTAAATTTTTATTTTTAAATAAAATCTCAATAAATGCTTAAAATGTAGTTGTCACAACCACAATGTTCGAACTAAGGCCCTGTTTGGTGAGAAAAAATGGAATGGAATGGAATCAAGGGATGATCCCTGAGAGATGAAGGGTGAAACTTGAATCCTAAACTCATGTGTTTGGAGAGAAAAGGAATGGAATCAAGTTTCAATCCTTATTGTTTAGCTATAGATTATAGAATATAGTCAAATCTATTTTATTTAAAAAACAATTATGATTAATAATGATTAATAATAACAATAATAGTAATATTAATGATAATGATAATAATAAATATTATTATTGCTATTAATAATAATTATTATTAATATTAATAATAATTAATTATTAATTATTAATATTAACATTAAAAATAATTATTGTTAATATTATTATTAAGTAATATTAGTAATTAATAATAATAATAATTTATAATTTATAATAATTATAATCATAATAATAATTATTAATAATTGCTAATAACAATAATTAATCAAAGAATTATCAATAATAATAACAATTAATAATAATAAATACAAAAATAATTCTTATTAATACAAATAATAATAATCATAATAATTATTAATACTAATATTCATATTATGAATTATTATTAACTATAAATATTATTAATAATAATAATTAATAATAAAAATAATAATTAATATTATCATAATAATTAATAACATTGATATTAACATTAATATTATTAATTATTATTAATTATAAATATTATTGATAATATTAATTAATAAAAAATAATACTTAATAATAATATTAATAATTATTATTATTACGAAGAATAATTAATAATTATAATTATAATTATTAATTGATATTATTAATTATTATTAATTATAAATACTAATAATAATAGTTGATAATAATAATATTAATTATTAATCATAATTATAATTATTAGTAGTAATAATTAATAATTAGCAGTAATTATTAATAATAAAAATAATAATTATTAATAATAATTATAACTATTAATTAATATTAGTAGTAATAATTAATAATTACAATCATAATTGTTGTTGTTATTAATCATAATAATAATGATTAATATTATCAATAATATTTAGTAATTATAATTATAATTATTAATAATATTAGTAATAATAATTAATAATTATTATTATTAAATAATACTTACAATAACACTTAATAATAATAATAATAATAATAATAATAATAATAATAATAATAATAATAATAATGACGACGACGACGATGATGATGTTGATTCCAAAAGGTTGGGGACTTGAACTCCCTTGAAAATGGGAGGGTTCAAGTTCCTTAAAATTGGGGGGAACTTGATACCCCTAGGTATCAAGTTCCATCCCTTTAAAATGCCCACCAAACATAAAAGAGTGAAACTTGATACCTAAAGGATCAAGTTCCATTTCATTTTATCTCACCAAATAGCCCCTAACTATATATATATATATATATATATATATATATATATATATATATATATATATATATATATATGACCACGTTTAAACATATATTTGTAACCGGTGAGGGTGAACCATGCAGAGTGTGGCAATATTCACCATAATATTATTGATTGATTAGTCAAAATGGCTTGAGGACAAAATTTACATATTGATGCTTGACTTAAGCGGTTGAATTGAAATTGATTAATACAATCAAACAGCCAATATAATTAGATCAATTAAAACTAGCTATTCAATTAACAAAGTCCAACATGGAATAACAGCTAATATAATCAACTAACAGTTTACAGTGAATTACCTGCAAGAGCTTCCGAGCAAGATCAACCGATATTGGGCTGCAACTGCAACCCATTCCAGAGAGATTAAAGCTCTTAATGTTGCTCCTCATCTTGTACTTGTTAACTACCATGGCCGAAAGCGAAGGAGCAGGAGAGAACAAGCTACAATTCACAATCAATATATCAATGTCCCTAGGTTTAACCCTAGTTTTGCTTAACAAATCATCAATGGCAGTGAAAATGACCGCTTCAGCCTCCTCATGGGCAGCCTCCATAGTAGTTTCAACCGGAATATAATGAATAGCTGGGGGCAAACACGTCTCTTCACCTAAACCGGATCGCTCGAGGATCCGCATTTGAAACTCCACGCTTTTTGGGTTATCCGGGAGGATGATTCTAGAATGTTCCATGAAGGTGGAAAAGGGAACTCGGCAAACCGGGGAGGGTTTGTATAAGGCATAGTCAACCAAGTAAATGGGTCTTGGCTTCGACATTATGTAAACAGTAAAAATAAAAATCACAAGCAAGGAAAAAAAAAGGATATGGATAGGGTCTAGGTGCAGGGAGCCAAGGACGGCTAGGATCTCCTCCGTACCCATCCGGAGGATCTCCACCGTCGAGGCCCACGTTATGGGGACTAATAGTAGCCTAAGGAAGTTGTTCACCAAGTATGTGTACCCTAACCTCACATATTTGAGCCTCACACTATCCATTTTTTTCCCTCTTGTTTTTCAATTTTTTAAATTTATTTATTTTTGAGGTGGGTTGAGGGGCGAAAATAATGTTTGGTTGTGTATGAGGAGGAAGGAAAAAATGAGGGGTGAAGGGGGATTATAAAGAGAAGATTTGTGGGTTTTTTTGGGGGGGGGATGGGACGAATAAATAGAGGTATCAGAAGGGGGATTATAAAGAGAAGATTTGTGGGGTTTTTTTTGGGGGGGAATAAATAGAGGTATCAACGTCAAACAACGCTCACTTAACTAGGTGGGCAGATTAGAATTTATTGTGGCTTTTTATTTTTTTAAATTAGTGGTATGAATATTGTTTGCCTATTTGGTGTAGCATTTTTGAATGGCCTCTTAAGCTTTCCATACCATCACAACCGTGTTAGCGTGTTGCATGAGGTGTGAGAATGCTAGTTGAACTTAAACTTTGTGGTAGTTTTCTTATGTGTATATATAGTTTAATTAAATTGATTGGTGTATTGTTCAATAGTTTATGAATGAATATGTTTTGCCGTCTTGAAAAAGCAAATGCAAGTTCCATTTGTCCATTAATATCTGTGTTTATTGCTTAGCAGAAGAAGGGTAATTAACCAATACAGATTGGTTCAAACGGTTTGGTACTTGTTCCTATCTCTTAAGTAAGGTCTCGAGTTTGAATCTTGTGAATGGAGAAAATCTGTGATGGGAGAGCTATACCTCTGATTCGGCCAACAGTATCTCAACTCTAATGAAATGGAGGATCCAAGACCCCAAAAAAATAAAAAAGGTGATTAACAAAGGTCTAACATCAAGAGCATGTAAATAATATTTGTAATCTTAGATGAAACTCTCTCATAATAAGCGTAATTAAGTGAGATAACAAGCAATCAATATGCACGCCTAGTATTTTTTTTCCCTTTTTTCTAACAAAAGTGACACAATATAGATACTTGACAATAAATTTCTCCAAAATAATCGCGATCTCTCTTAAGATAAACTAGATCGCATTGATCCATCATGACCAAGAGTTTCAAGACCCTATCTCGAAGCATCAAGTTGGAAAAGCTACTAATAATTTATTTTCATATTTCAAGAAAATGCCCTAATTAATTAAGGAAAAATAAGTTTTGAATTAGTAATACAATTCGCCCATACATAGCAAGTGGGAATCCTCATTAATTCAAGAAATAATTTCATCATCAATTGCATATAAATAGTATGCCATTTTCGGCAACGGAAAGGGCCGAAAGACTATGTATGGTTCTCATTCAAATCAAGAAGGAAATATATGTATTGAGAATTATTTTATGTGTTGTTCACTTGTGCTATACTTTAATGCTCGTCGTTCATAGCCAACGTTCATATCCTCTCTTTCAAAAAAAGAAAAAGAAAAAAAAGGTCACGCCACCGCCTAAACTGATTTAGGAACCAATCCTCCAAATCATAAAGGCTCAACCACCAAACTTGGATTAAAGAGAACCACTCTAATTTAGCAACCAATCGAATTGATAAAAGAGAGATCTTGAGAGTGTTTGTGTCAAAACACGAAACTGGCGTTTTCATTCATGAATTTGTTTGAATAATCAGCCAACAAGCAAATATATACGTTAGTATAAGCTATCAAGCAAGCAAACTGCTCCCTTGATGCTTAGGAAACCGTGAGCATGCTTACGCTAACTAAAATGTAAAACAAGCTTAGTCTAAACTAATTACAAGTGATAGTCTAGCAAAGTCATTCTGTTTAAACTGATCCTTAGCCTTTATCATGCTTAACTAGTCCTAAGTAGACTACTTGCACATGGAAGAGAGAGAAATGGTAGGCTGAAGTGACTTGCTTTGCGGCTGATTAATCCAGGTGCAAATTGATGACAAGCTCTTCTCATTGGTCAAGTGGTCTTCCAAAGCTACTACAGTGACAATGATCATGTTTCTGATATCCTCAAGTTGCCAAGGAAGCAAGTAGGCAGCTAGCAAATCCTCTCCATTAAGGCAAGTAGTAAGTAAAGCAAAACAGATTGTTTAAGCTTAAAGAACCCGGGTAAGCACTGAAAATGATCAAGATGGCTTATAAGCCTATACTTGATTTAGAACTTATTTTAATGCTGGATGTGATTCCTTAGAATGTTAATAAGCACCCCAAAAAGAAAAATCAACTCTAAATCAAGTTTAGGTGAGCTAACCAAATAGAAACTCAAACTGGGTCTGAAATGAGCTCAAACTGCAACGGTTGACAAAATGCAGTTGAATCACCATAAAGAATATGTCATGGTTTGGTTTCCTCTTCTTGGCTTGATACCTAGCATGTTGGTTATTATCCCAAGCACAATTACTGGGCCTAACTCAAGTGTTAGGTGGTGATCCACCTAATCTTCTAATAGGGGTAACTGGAACTGTCTCAGCATATCTTCACTGTTTGGATCAATGTAGCAGAATGTCTAATACTTAGGGCAAAATTGAGTTTTGTTAGTGAAACTAAACACTTTAGGGAATCCAATAAAGTAGTGTAGAAGGAGAGATAGAGAGAGAAAGAAGGAGAGATAGAAGCAGAGGAAATTTCTTGTTATTCGAATGAATGTAATGTTGGTGACGGTAGTATGTATATATACAGGAGCTAGCTATTACTTTATCTAATACAAGATATTTACACTTCCATCTAATATCTTGATATATGCCTGATATATCTCTACATCTAATATATCTCTACATCCCCCCTCAAGTTGGACTTAGTGGAAATACAAGTCCCAACTTGAGACTGAGTTTGTGGTGATGTGGTGCTGGTAAAGGCTTGGTCATGATGTCTGCTAGTTGTAATCTGGAGTTGATGTGAGAAGTTTGCATGAAGCCTTCTTGTATTTTGTCTCAAATGTAATGACAATCGATGTCATTATGCTTTGTTCTATTGTGGAACACAGGATTGGCAGCAATGTATTGAGCAGCTTTGTTATCACAATGCAGTGTTACAGGAAGTGAAATATGAACCTGTAAACCTCTTAATATACCAGCGACCAATTCAGCTGTGGTGTCAGACATAGCACGATACTCTGACTCAGCAGAGGATTTAGATGTGGTTTTTTGTTTCTTTGTTTTCCAGGAAACAAGAGAGTTTCCCAAAAAGATGCAGTATCCAGTTATGAATTTTCTCCTATAAACACATCTGCCCCAGTCTGCATCAGTGTATGCTTGCACATTAAAATGAGACTTAACAAGATATAATAGGCCAGTATTAACTGTACCCTTCAAATATTTGAGTAGGTGGATAGCAGCCTGCATGCGAGGTTCCCTAGGACAACTCAAAAATTGGCTTAGGTGTTGAATGGCATATGACATATCTAGTCTTGTGATGTTAAGATAGAGAAGCTTTCCAATAAGTTTTCTATAGGATTCTAGATTTGGGAGTGGCTCTCCTGAGTCAGTGGAAAGCTTTTAGTTTGTTGGAAGGGGAAATGATGTAGGCTTGCATGTTGTAAGTCCCATGTCTGTGAGTATGTCTGTTGCATACTTTCTTTGCTGCAAAATGGTACCTTCAGCTGATCTTAACACTTTAATGCCTAGAAAGTATCTCCGTTCTCCTAGGTCGTTGATGGTGAATGCTTTATCTAGGCCTTGCTTGAGCTATATGATGCCATTAGTGTCGTTCCCAGTGATGATCATATCATCTACATACACTAATAATGCAATGAAAGAAGCATCCTTGCCTCGAGTAAATAGAGAGTAATCTCTTTTGGACTGTTGGAAGCCCTGCTGCACCAAGAACTTGATGAATTCCTTGTTCCATTGCCTTGATGCTTGCTTAAGTCCATATAATGATCTTTTCAGCTTGCATACTTTACCAGCAGCTTGTGAGTAGCCTTATGGGGGCATGATGTAAACTTCTTCATCTAGAAAACCATGAAGGAGTGCATTGCTTATATCTAATTGATGCAATGGCCATTCCTTTTGTGTGGCTAATGCAATAAGGATTCTTACTATAGACAATTTTGCAACTGGGGAAAAAGTATGCTTAAAGTCCTTGTCTTTGATTTGGTCAAAACCTCCTACTACAAACCTAGCTTTGTAACTTTCAATGGTCCCATCTAGCTTGAATTTGATTTTGAAGATCCATTTTGAACTTATTACCTTTTTGCCCTTTGGAAGATCAGTCAACTCCCATGTATCATTTGCTTCCAGGGCTGCTATTTCTTTGTTCATGGCCTCTACCCACCTTGGGTTGTCCTTGGCCTGACTGTAGCTTGTAGGTTCAGGTATGGAGAGAACATCGAAGAGGAAGACCTCGTATTCATGCTTTAAGTCCTAGAAATCTTCAGGCTTGAAAAGAGGATAATTAATTTCCCTCGTTGAAGATTCCATGGTAATGTTATTACAAGTAAAATCTTGCAACCATTTTGGTGGTTGAGATTCTCAACTGCTTCTTCTTACTGGCACAATTACAAGCTTCTTAGGCAATATTTGAGGTACTGCTGGGTCTAATCTTTCTTCCTGTAATGTAGGTGCTTGTATATTGCCAGACCCTGTCCTATCATGACTTATTTCCTGAGGTGTATCATGACTTTCATTATCTTCAGGTACCATTTGGACCGCAGGAAACAGCCTTTGTCCATGTGATAAGTCCTGGTTGCTGTTGTGCTTGTATGGTAGGATGTGCTCTATGAACTTGACATCTCTGCTGACAAATATTTTGTGTGTTCCTAAGTCATACAATTTGTATGCTTTCTGACCTTGTGGATACCCAATGAACATGCATCTTCTTGCCTTAGCTCCAAATTTTTTGTTTGATTTAAGTCTAAGGCATAGCAGAGACATCCAATGACCTTTAAATTCTTCAGATCAGGTACATAGTGAAACAGCATTTCATATGATGTCTTCTAATTTAGGACAGTAGATGATAACCTGTTTATAATGTAGGTTGCAGCTAGGATGCAAACTCCCCAGAATTTGAAGGGCAAATTAGCATAAATTCTCATGGCTCTTGCTATCTGAACAAGGTGCCTATGCTTTCTTTCTACCCTCCCATTTTTTTGAGGTGTCTTAGGCACACTTCTTTGATGCTCAATTCCATGTTGTTTGAATAATTCTGAACAAAAGTCTTGAAAGAACTCTATCCCATTATCACTTCTAATACACTTGATTTTCCCTTTGAACTGGTTTTGCACATATGTAATGAAGTTTTGAACATGAGTGGGCACTTGCATCTTGTTTTGCAAAAGATAAACCCATGTGTATCTAGTGTGATCATCTACCACTGTTAAGAAATAATTGGCTCCTGTGAGATCAGACACTTTGTATGGACCCCATAAATCCATGTGAACTAATTCAAATACCATTGATGCCATTGATTTACTCACTGAGAATGGTTGCCTATAAAACTTTGCAAGAATACATGCCTCACAGGGAATATCTTCCTTATTCACATGCTCACTAATACATGCAATGTGTGCTAGCTTTGTCATAGAACTATGTCCTAATCTAGCATGCCACATTAAGTAATCTTCATTCTTGGACGTCTTTGGCTGGTTTACTTTAGCAACATGATTGTTTTGTGACCTTTCCTTGATAACTTGCTGAACTTGGTACCCTTTGGGTTGATTAGCGTCAAGCTTGTATAATCCTCCTACCTGTCTTCCTTTAGCCAGATTTTTCTTAGTAATAGGGCCCTGCAACAAGAACCCATGTGCTGAGAAATATGCAGCTATCTTATAGTCATTCAAGAGTTTACTCATTGATAGCAAACTGTGTTTAAACTCTAGAACATATAATACATTCTTGAGTTCAAGTTCACTATTGATCACTATGTCCCCAACATAGTTGACTCTCTTTGTATGTCCATCAGGAAAGCTTACCATAATGGATTTTGCTGACCTTCTCATTGAAGTGAACAGGTAAGCATGGGGTGTTATGTGATCAAAAGCCCCTGTATCTACTATCCAATTCACATTATTCAGCATTACATTATTTGTTGATGATGTACATGATGACCTTACAAACACATTACTTGTAAACGAGCTGTTTGAAGAATCTCCTGAACCTGTAAAGACTTGCTGACTTTTAAGACCTTTAAAACTTCCTGGCAAACTGCGTTTATTACTACTAAGGCCATATTTGGCTACACATTCTCCTGATTTCACTCATGTGTAATGGAGTTTCGAGATTGTTAATCTCCTGTGTTGATGTTTGGGCAGCCAATTTGGCTCCATATTTTTGCTCGTACCAGTCAGGATACCCATGTGTCTTGAAACACACATCAGTGGAATGTCCTTTAACTTTACAATGAGTGCAATATTTATCTCTTTGTCATTCTTGCCTCGCTTAAAATCCTTCTTGATAGGATTGTAGCCTTGTTTCAGTACAGCACATGCTTCAGCTTCAAATTTTACACTCATAGCATCTGACACTTGCCTTTGTTTCTCGGCTTGCTGGATCAAATAGTATGCCCTGTTCAAAGTCGGCAATGGCTCCATGGCCAATATCTGGTTTCTTAACACATTATGGCTTGAATTAAGCCCCGTCAAGAATTGGATCAACTTATTTCTTACATCCCTTTCTTGAAATTTCTTTCCAAGCTCGCAAGTACACTTACTCATAATACAACACACACATTGTGGTACACCATCAAGATCTTAGAGTTCATCCCAGTTCTTCTTCATTTTTGAAAAATATACAGAAACTAGATCATTGTCCTGCATCAGTAAGGTCAACTCTCTGTGCAGTTGATATATCAGTGGGCCATTTGCCTTACTAAACCTCTTTGCTAGCTCGTCCCAAAGTTCGTTTGCAGACTTGACATATATAAAGCATTCAGAAATTTCAGGTGCTAATGAGTTTAACAGCCAACATCTTACCATATAGTCGCAAGTCAGCCAGCTCTACAGATCAGGTGAGGTTTCGTCTGGTTTAGGTATGGTGCCATCCACAAAACCTAGTCTGAGCTTTGCACCTAAACCCATTCGAGCAGCATTGCTCCAATTGTCATAGTTTGCTCCATTGAATTGCTTGTTAGTTAGGATCATTCCGGGATTATCTGCATTTGAAACGCTGTAAGCACTTCTTACTACTTGATTTTCGCTTGCCATTAATACTCGAATCAAGAATCAATTTAAGACTCAAATGTTCAGCAAGATTGATCAAGAGTAGCCAGAACATATCAAATTTGTGCATCGGATAGGTGTTTGTTTTGGTATTTTTTCGAGCTTCATTCCCAGGATTTTAATGCCTATGGTACTCTGATACCATGTAGAAGGAGAGATAGAGAGAGAAAGAAGGAGAGATAGAGGCAGAGGAAATTTCTTGTTATTCGAATGAATGTAAGGTTAGTGATGCTAGTATGTATATATACAGGAGCTAGCTATTACTTTATCTAATACAAGATATTTACACTGCCATCTAATATCTTGATATATGTCTGATATATCTCTACATCTAATATATCTCTACAAGTAGGATTTGCCCATATGTATTGGAAACTCCAAGAATCAGATAATCCAAAACCATGCTCAATTCCGGGTTGGGGCAGGAAAACAAGGACTGAATCAGATTGAGCTTTGCGTGATTACCTTGGGCTTCCTGGTCTTGATTGGTGATCTGGACATGGTTTGAATTTTTGGGAACTCACTTGAGTACCTTACTCTACATAAGTTTTGCATTGTTTTTTGTTCAAATATTAATGAGTATAAAAATTACTACAATACAACAACAGGGAAAAGGAAATTAAATCTAGTACAAGATCTACATAGGTCATTAGTTGAACTATTATCAAGATCTCAATTGCATTTAGTAAATTTAAGTACGTAGAAGACTTGAAATAAGTATAATTCTATAATTCAACTTACTGTATGTATTGTAGACTGTTTCCCTCAAAATTTGGTAAATAGAAGGGTGTTTGGTTGTTTCAAAATAATAATAATGAAAACTTTCTTACCATAGTAAAATGGAAAAATATAATTGGGAACACTTCCTTCACAAAAATGTACCTAACTATATCATCAGCAAAATCAATCGTTATTGTAATGGAAAACATACACACATAATAGGTACCTGGCTTTCCATGTTTGGGTTAGACATGTAACGTGCGCGTTGCTTCATATAACCCCCATGGTATAACATGAGAAAGTAGATCAACTTTCAAGGAGCATAATTCACTCAAATTATGCTTGTTTGTTAAATCTCTAATTCACTTTTTTCAAAAGTTCTTGTATTTAATAGTAATCTTATAAAGATCAGCTACTCAGCTAACAAAATCTGTGCATAAAAATTAGCTCATATGATTATGAAAAGAAAACTGTCTATTTTTAGTGTGAATTTTAAGATAAATAATGTCATCTCTGCGTTTTTAATTTTTGGTTAAATAGATGGTTGAACGATTATGTGACTCACAATCACGTACTGGTGTGGAGGTTGTGGTCCTCTCAGGCCAACGGGCATGGTACTTTCGTAATTACCTTTTTTATTTTACTTTTGGCAGTATGCGTAACAATTTAAAATATGTTTTCATTACAAAAATGGGAATATAAATAAGCTAGACAATAGTTCACTTGCAAACAAGAAAAAGAAATTAGATTAGGAAAAAAGAAAAGAAAAATAAATGACGTGGGGGGTGTATAATTAGGATGAGTATAAGGTGAGAATTAACACATTTGATAATCTATTGATCCAAACACAACATTTTGTTGTGTAAAATTACTACAAGTGTACGGTGTAGCTGTACTTAGCAACCGGTAAGTACGGGTCGTGTCCACAGGAAACTTGTTTTCAATCACCAAATCGACTTACAACACTCAATTTAGACAAGAGTCAACTTGAATTGATTGATATCAAAAAGCAAATCTATTCTGTTAAAAACTAATGAGTTTGTCTAATTTAGTAATAGTAAAGGCCCTCAACTGGGATTCACCACATTATTATGCTATGTGTATCATAGACTAAATCATGCAAACCTACCTATTAAAGTATTTGAGGTGGAAAATATTACAATTTGAAATGCATCTACGCCTTCTCTCGAGGGTCAATAGGCTGGCTAAATGATCTCAATTATCTATTTTCGTGAAATTAGAATGATCAAAGTCACAAGGTTGAGTAATTAAGAATTCCCAATTGAAACCCTAACTCTTGTCACCTCAGGAAAATCAACCGCTCACAAAGTCACACTAGATAAAAGACTCAACTTTCGATGAACTCCTGAACCCTAATTAAGAATAATGAATATGTCTCTCTCGAGCAATTCAACAAATACCTGGCACATTAGGTAAGATTTCAAATTACAACCATGGGCATAATTCGCAAAATCTTAGAAAATGAATCAATTTCGCATCATAGGGGCTACTCCTAATCCAAGACTAAGAATTTAGCCTCTAATCATATTGAGTGAAGCCAAGCATTCAAATCAAATCGTATGAATAAGAACGAAAACTAGAAGCATAACAACAAAGGAGAGAGAAAGAAGGAACAAACTTAGGTTAATCGATTGCAAAATCTGAGTCTTCAATAGTCTTTGAATTCAGCTCCTAGTTCAATGCTAGAAAAGCATGAAAAGCACCCCAAAAATAAAATCTAGAATCGCCCTTCTAGAATGCTCTCTCAAAAACAAAAACTGCACACTCCTCCAAACCGCCGCGAACAGAATTAAGTTGTGAAAATTCGAGGGACGCACGGTCAATCATGCGTCATAAGGTGTATGCACGATCGAAGCGAACGATCGTGCGCCTAACAGTGCTTAGCTTCTGCCTTTGTGGCACGGTTGCGCATACCTTGCAGCACAACCATGCACCTATGCAGCTTTCGCTTGCGCTGCTCTTGGTCCCCGGGGCTTTGTCGAACCTCCATTCTACCTCAAATCTTGCTCCTATGACTTTATTTTCCATCAAGATCGGTGAATTTCTTGGCCTTTTTGGCAAAGACACCTGAAAAGCAAGAAATGTTACTTACAAGTGCAATATGTACCAAAGAAGCCAAGTTCAAGCCCTTTCTTGTCATGATAAATCAAGAAATTGCAAAAGAAAAAGCAAAAACTGGACCAAAAATAAGGCAAAATAGAGGCGTTGGCCCGGCTTGGCTAGTTAAATCACCCTAGAGGAGGATGAATAAGATAGTAATTAAATTCACAAAATAATTGAAATAGAAATGCGGAAAAATAAATGTAGACAAAACAAGTTATTTATAGAGGTTCGGCCACGCCTAGTCCTCTACCCACAGGCGCCCCTCGCCGATGGGATTTTGAACCTCTTTCTTTTATTAGATCGGTCGATTACATACGATTCACCAATCGCACAACCTACTAGTTGACCCTACAACTATAGGTATCCCAACGTACGCATTGCTCCTCAACCGTACTTGAGTAGTCGGCCCTCCGACTAATCAACCCAACCCAATACAAAGAAAGATAACAATACAAATTTTATAAGATGGAGTAAATAAACACAATAAATATGCCAATCGAAGCTCAATGAATGCCAACAGTATATGTGTTTGAATATGCCAATGAGTGCTTTTCCTTGATGCTTTTCTGCTGCAAATTCAGCCCCTCTTTATAGCCAAAGTCTTGAAACTAGTCGTTGCACTTGTTATGGAAAGCTATGAACTCAAGCCCTTGAACCCATATCTTCAAGCCCTTGATATTTACTGAATTTCCAGATTATGCTTAACGGCTCTTTGGATTGTCTTCAACGGTCAAAATCAATTCTTGGAAGGTTTCTAGAAGCAAGATAAGTTGCCACATATTCTCCTTAAAATATTCCACAATGATTTGCATAATATTTGCTCATCTTAACCATATTTGGCAACAAAATGATTTTCCATTTTCACCAAATTTGATCAAATCAAATTTAAAACAATATAACCATATCAAATTTAAAGCAATATTAATACTTAAACTTCCTTTTTGTCTTTCATCAAAACAAATATAACAATATCATATTAAGGGATAAAGAAAAAGTCAACAGATGATGGGACCGTGCTACATAAATACGAACGTGTCAGGACGAAGGAGCGCAAAGCCGAGAGAAGGCAGAATATTGGCACAGGGGAGCCGTGCCATGTGGCACGGTCATGCCACCTGGGCACGGTGTGACCGTGCCACGTGTTGCTCTGCTGGACACAATGGTAGCGGCTAGGGTTTGTCACGACGTGCAGTTTCTCCTGGCGGCTAGGTTTCGTCTCTAAGGGTAAAACCCTGGTGTTCTAGACCCTATAAAAAGGGGTCATACCTAGAATCTAAAATCGCTCATGAATCCCAAAACACATTGAAAGGTAGAGAATTGTGAGAGAGATTACAAGAGAGGTTATAATTCTGCTGTTGGATCAAATCACTTGTTGTGATTGTGATCGTTTTGTATTCTCCCTACTCATCTAGTGGATTGATTATACTCGTCGCCGTCCGTGGTTTTTTCCCGCATTAGGTTTCCACGTAAATCTTGTGTGTCATTGTTTTGTTCCTGTTATCGTTCCTTTAATTCCTGAATATCTGTTTCATCCTATTGTGATATCAGAGCCTTGGTTTAGGATGTCTTCAATTATGAAGGTTGATATTCAGAAATTTAATGGGGAGATTAGTTTTAATATCGGGAAGGTGCAGATGAGAGCAGTTCTCATCCAACATGGATTGTGGAAGGTTCTGCAAGGACCTCATGTGAAACCCGAGACGGTGACTGACGAGCAATGGGCAACAGACCAAAAGAAGAGGTGTAGATCACTGACGGATAAGGAATGGGAAGAACTGGAGTTGAAGGAGGTTTCAGCCATTCAGTTGTGCCTGGCACCACATGTCCTGCGAGAGGTGCTCGATAAGGCAACTGCTGTGGATCTGTGGACTTGGCTGGAGGAACTCTACATGACGAAGAGTCTAGCCAACAAGATCCGTTTGAAGGAAAGGTTGTACACCTTTTGTATGGCTGAAGGTACCCCTGTTCAAAAATATTTAAATGAATTTAATTCTATTCTGATTGACTTGAAAAGTCTGGATGTAAAGATTGAGGATGAGGACAAAGCTATTCTACTTGTTGTGTCTCTACCTCCTTCTTATAAACACTTTAAGAAGATTACGCTATATAGTAATTCTGATATTATATCTTTTGAGGATGTCAAGTCTAATCTGCTGTCTAAGGAGAAATTTGACCATGATATCGATGCTGATCCGACTGAGGGATTAGTTGTTAGGGGTAGAACTGAGCAAAAGGGGAACGGTAATAAGAAAAGAACCGATCTAAGTCTAAGAATCCTTATTCCAATAAGACCTGCAATTACTGTGGTAAATTGGATCATATTCAGGCTAACTGCTGGAAACTAAAGAAAAAGAAAGGGAAAGAGGAAAAGGAGAAAACTGCTATAGCTGATTGTGCAATAGAGTTAGAATTTGATGGTGATATGTTGCTTGCTACTATGTCTTTGGCTACCACCTCTGAAAAGGGGTTAGGTGATGATTGGGTTTTAGATTCTGGCTGTACGTATTACATGTGTCCTCGTAGGGACTGGTTTGTCACTTATGAGCCTGTTGATACTGAGATTGTAGTTATGGGCAATGATACTGAGTGTAAAGTTGTAGGAATAGGTACTATACAGGTTAAAACCCATGATGGTATAGTTAGAACTTTGTCTAAGGTTCGTCACATACCTGAAATGACTCGTTGTTTGATCTCCTTGGATACTCTTGAGACTAATGGTTGCAGGATTGTTATAGAAAATGGTGTCCTAAAAGTGACAAAGGGAGCCATGGTGATAATGAAGGGACTGCGGTAGGGCAGTCTCTACATCCTATAAGGAACTACAATTACAGGAGTAGCTGGAGTTGGTACAGCATCAGCAGATACAAATGATACAAGGTTATGGCACATGAGATTGGGCCATATGAGTGAGAAAGGGATGAACATTCTAAGTAAGAAAGGTCGTCTGGGTAACGCTGGTGCTGATAAGCTTGATTTTTGTGATTACTGTGTTTTTGGGAAACAAAAGAGGGTGAGTTTCTCTAAAGCAAAGTATCGTACTCAGGGGATCCTTGACTACATTCACTCTGATCTATGGGGTCCTTCGAAGGTTCCCTCTCTTGGAGGTAAGCGCTACATGTTAACTTTTGTTGATGATTTCTCAAGCAAAGTTTGGGTTTACTTCTTGAGACAGAAAAATGAGACATTCTCCATGTTCAAGAAGTTCAAGACTCTGGTTGAGAACCAGACTGGGAGAAAGATCAAGAAACTTAGGACTGACAATGGTCTTGAGTTCGTTGAGTCAGAGTTTGAAGAGTTCTGCACAATAAATGGCATAGTTAGGCACAAGACTTTGGTTGGTAAACCACAGCAAAATGGGATTGCAGAACGAATCAACAGGACTCTACTGGAGAAAGCCCGATGTATGCTTTCAAATACCGGGCTTTAGGATCGCAAAGTTTTTTGGGCAGAGGCTATTTCTACAGCCTGCTACTTGGTGAATCGTTCACCACACACCTCCATTGACTTCCAAATTCCAGAAGAAGTATGGTCGGGTAATTCTGTTGATTATTCTAGTTTAAGAATATTTGGATGTCCTGTGTATACCCATGTGAATAATGGGAAATTAGCTCCTAGGGCTGTCAAATATATGTTCCTTGGATATGCAACTGAGTCTAAAGGATACCGTATGTGGTGTCCTGAGTCTAAGAAAGTCATTCAGAGCAGGAATGTAACTTTCAATGAGACTGCTATGTTATCTTCTGGAGAGGCAACTGTTGATCCTTCTACAGGTGCAGGTGATCAGCAAGATACAAGTATGGAGATAGACGTGGAGACCGTTGCAGTTCAAGGTGAAGCTGCTAGTCAGCCCAGCAGGGAGGTCCAGGTTACTGAACCTCGCACTATCAGTTCAGATCAGCCTCAGGTGGAGGTTGTTCACTTTATAGCTCGTGATCGTCCTCAAAGGGAGATCAGGAGGCCTGCTCGCTACAATGATGATGAGGGACTGATAGCATATGCACTTTCAGTTGCAGAAGAGGTGCCTGAAGGTATGGAACCTTCAACATATACTGAAGCAATCACCTGCCCAAGTTCACCTAACTGGATCCCAGTTATGTAAGAGGAAATAGAGAGTTTGCAAAAGAATCGGACTTGGGAACTGTATAAGCTACCTAAAGGTCGGAGAGCCTTAACTGCCAAATGGATCTATAAGAGAAAGGAGGGCATTCCTGGAGTTCAGGATGTAAGGTGGAAAGCGCGCCTGGTTGTTCGTGGCTGCAATCAGAAGGAAGGTATTGACTATAATAAGGTATTCTCACTTGTTGTTAGACATACCTCCATTCGAGTGCTTCTTGCATCTGTTGCCTTGTTTGATCGGAGCTAGAACAGCTCGATGTGAAGACTGCATTCCTTCATGGGGAATTGGAGGAAGAGATCTATATGAAGTAACCTGAAGGTTTTGTTGTTTCTGGGAAGGAACAACTGGTATGTAGATTGAAGAAGTCCTTGTATGGACTTAAGCAGGCTCCTAAGCAGTGGTACAAAAGCTTTGACACCTTCATGATTACACAAGGATACACACGCAGCCGACATGATAATTGTGTGTATTTTAAACAATATTTTGATGGTACCTTTATTTACTTGCTATTGTATGTTGACGATATGTTGATTGCCTCTAAGGATAAATCCTTGATTAGCAAGTTGAAATCTCAACTCAGTGAGGAGTTTGAGATGAAGGACCTGGGTGCAGAAAGAAGATTCTAGGCATGGAGATTCGAAGAGATCGAAAGGCTGGTAAGCTGTACTTGTCTCAAGAACACTACCTTGAGAAAGTACTAGGCCGATTTAATATGGATAACTCTAAAGCCGTTTCCACACCCCTTGCTGTACATTTTAGATTGTCTGCTGAGTGTTGTCTACAAACTGAGGAGGATATAGATAGAATGTCTAATGTTCCTTATTCTAGTACTGTTGGTAGTTTGATGTATTCTATGATATGCACTAGGCCAGATTTATCACATGCAGTAAGTGTGGTAAGTAGGTATATGCATAATCCTGGAAAGGATCATTGGAAAGCTGTGAAGTGGATCCTTCGCTATGTGAAGGGTACTGTCGATAAGGGGTTGGTATTTGATAGAAACAAAGCTAGTACATGTGATGTTACAGGCTTTGTTGATTCTGACTACGCTGGTGATCTTGATAGAAGGAGGTCTATATTTGGGTATATCTTCACTATGTGCACAGGTGCTATTTCTTGTAAAGCATCTTTACAGTCTATTGTAACTCTATCTACTACAAAAGCTGAATATGTTGCTGCTACTGAAGGAGTGAAGGAAGCTACTTGGTTGAGGGGCCTTGTTATTGAGCTTGGCATTCCACAGGCTACCACTGTGGTGTTTTCTGATAGTCAAAGTGCTATCCACTTGACTAAGAACGATGTCTACCATTCAAAGACCAAGCACATCAGTGTCAAGTATCACTATGTCTGCAGGAGAAATAGTCGTGAGAAAGGTTCACACTTCAGAGAACCTTGCAGACATGTTGACCAAGCCTCTACCTATAGCTAAGTTCGAGCATTGCTTGGACTTAGTTAGCATTCACAGCATTTGAGCGCCCTTCAAGGCATTGCCCCTTGGGGGGCATCACCCTTCGGGGTGCGATGACGGCGTCAGAGAGTTGGTAATTGGAGATTTCAGTCCAGGGTGGAGATTGTTGGGTTCGTGGCCCAAAATCCAAGAAACGGGACGGTGGGACCGTGCTTCATAAACACGGATGTGTCAGGACGAAGAAGCGTAAAGCCGAGAGAAGGCAGAATATTGGCACGGGGGAGCCGTGCCATGTGGCACGGTCACACCGTGCCCAGGTGGCACGACCGTGCCACATGGCACGGCTCCCTCGTGCCAATATTCTGCCTTCTCTCGGCTTTGCGCTCCTTTGTCCTGACACGTCCGTATTTATGTAGGCCCTTTCTTGTCATGATAAATCAAGAAATTGCAAAAGAAAAAGCAAAAACCGGACCAAAAATAAGGCAAAATAGAGATTTATCACTTCTCTATTAAACAATTTGCCTTTTTCCCTTTGTTTTTGTTTTTCCCCCCTCCGATTGTTGACTTCCATCAAAAAGGAACAGAAATGAACTTTTTACAAGACAACTATTACCTATTAACGCTATGACACATCTTTTAAGCGACTCCTACAAACACTGATAAGTAAGATGGCACTTTTTACCTATAAACAACGTACTCTGCAAATGATAACAAGAGAATCTAAGAGTACTATCCTCATATCAATTT
The DNA here is from genome assembly GCA_029747015.1 of Carnegiea gigantea. Taxonomy (NCBI): domain Eukaryota; kingdom Viridiplantae; phylum Streptophyta; class Magnoliopsida; order Caryophyllales; family Cactaceae; genus Carnegiea; species Carnegiea gigantea. The sequence goes on from JAKOGI010000140.1 coordinate 845,738, forward strand.
AGACCAATAATAATCCCAAACATTCATAAACAATGACACCGTTCTTCCTAAGTTCAATATACATCCAACATGAATGCCAGTTTCTGCACCTTTAATCGCAACAGAAGTACATATGCCCCCATAGTTAATTCTATTCAACATCTTTCCCAACCTCTTTGGTCACCGTGACTTCATCCATTATATGGGGGCATCTCCAATTTCTGTGCAAACTCTCTTCCCCTTTGTTTTAAAAAGTCCTGGCCGCCGGCAGCTCTTTTTCTCCTAATAACCTCTTTTGTCATCGATCGAATCTATCATTAGTTGCTTTGTTCCTGATCAGGTCGTAGTAGTTGTATCGGTTTAGTTTATTATATTGTAAGGTATTGTTTGGATAAAATTATTAAATTTATTGTGTTACGGGCTTACTACCCTTAGTAAATGTCTTTTTTCTTTTTTTTTTTTTTGAGTATGACTTAATATAACACGTACATGTGTTAGAGCTAGGAGAAAAATTTTATGAACTTATCGTATCTTCTTGTCAGATTTCTACCAAATTTGACATCAAATCTTGTCATGTTTGGGTTTTTTGAATAGAATGTTGGAGGGAGGTGGGGAGGGGGATAATTCGTCGTTAAGACTCACCTCTCTCACATCAGATGGCAAGGGGTAATGTATATTATACACCTAGGAGTGTGTAATCTCACTTGTTATGTATATATATTTTTCCGACATGTATTTGTCATATAAGCAATTTTTAATATATGACGCTTACGTAACTTTAGAATTATATAGGCCTTAATTGCGAGGTGATATACACGTTCAATGTAAGCAAGCAAGGCTCATCAATTTTCCCAAAACTTCAATTAATAAATGTGCAGTCAAATGCGTCACACGGTCTGTGGCGTGGGCACTATCAAATTCATTTACTAGTTAATTACCTTGTCGTGATTTAACAGTTTCTTATTTTTTAATTCAGTCTCCATGATTCGTCCGTTAATTATTTCTTTATTTTTATTTGTTGGCTTTACATTCAATTTTACACACAAAATTATGAGGAAAAAATTGACAATATCAAAGAACAGAAAAACAAAAATTAATTAATGGCTGCGAAGCAGGCATGCATTTATAATCTCTTGGAAAATTACAGAGAATGGCAAAGTTGATTTCAAGAACACGTTTCCAAATTGACCATACTTGTGGCTGTGGACGTGGTTGTTTTATTAATTAATGCAGTCCAATATTTAGGTTTAACTCAAGGTTCATAAATTGCGTTTGATTGTTAGAATATGGTGCGAGCCATGTGGTTGGTGATGGAGAGCAGTGTTAATTAAGATATACGATGGAGATGATTGATTCTATAAGTTTCTATTGTTCTCTATAACTTTTACATCTCAATATAACACGCATGTGATTCTTCCCCCCCCCCCCCTTTTAATTGCTTAATTGGACATAACTTTTATAATAATTAAAAAAATAATACAACCTCTACATAGCTCATAATAAAAACAGCTACTACATCTTAAAGACTACAATTCGCAAACAAGTAGGCTCATATATGCCGCTAGTCCATACATGTGATTCTTATGGATTGTTTGATTCACCTTTTTTTAAGAAATTTTACAATATAATAATTTGAAATGTGTGGTGGGGGAAACCAAATAAGTTGAACTTAGAAATAAGCCTTTACGCTTCGAATTTTTAGGATATTCATTTTAAATATTGCGGTGTCAATTTTTATTGTATTTTTTAGACAATTTCAAATGACATTACATCTAAACAGCACAAATACCTGCAATTCAAATTGCCTGTATTTATTTTAAAGATCAAATTGCTTAAAAAATATAATCAAAAACGACCCATGTGCTACTGAAATACTCTCAAAGTACTAATCATTGGAGCTTATTTCTTAATATCGTATTAATTATTTGTGTTCACCATGCTCAAAGTTTGAATTATTATATTCCAAAAACTCTTTTTAAAAATTTAGGTTTAGAAATTAAATTACTTATTTTTACATTTGATCATTGGCTCAATTTTTTCCCCTTATTTGGAATTATATACTTGAGATATCACTCAAACATCAGGTATGAGGTTAAGTAAATTAAATTTTGTCAATCATGAGTTTCAAATGGGTGACATTGGATATCCAAAAACCATCCTTATACCTCTTAATTTCATTATATCCATTCATTTTCACTGATTAGCATAACCGAACGAATTATTCAATCTAACTATTTGTAACTCAATATTCTATAATTCAATCACTCTTTTTAATTACATGTTTTTCTCCAGAGATTCCTTTTTATTACATGCTAGCACCATCCAAATTAAATAATACAACCATTCTAAATACACTAACTAGCAAAATAAATACCAAATTTATACTAACAAGATGTGACATAATTAGATGAAAAACATCACTGTAAAAATAACGAGCTTTGATGATATTAATTACAACAACAACAACAATAGCTCTCAGTATGGATCCCGTTTTCGTGGGGTTTGGGGAGATTCAGATGTACATAACTTTACCTCTACAAGCATCTCTATCCGTAGAGAGGTTGATTCGAAGAGACCTGTAAAAAAAGAATTTTGTGAAAACATTTTATAGAAAAAAGATTTTCTGAAAATATTTTAGAAAAAAAACTAAAGATAAGCAGTCGAGAATGAACTAAGAAATATTAATAAAATAGTTGACCGTAACTGTGTGAAATACTAGTACAACATAACAAAGGAAAGTACTATACCTTAACAAACAGAGGTAGGCAAATAATATCTCTTCCCAGATGTATGTACCACCTGCATATAAGCACGACATCCGGAAGAAAAAAAATTACTGCAACCGAATGCCATCTACGAGGCAATCTCTCTATGATCTAGTACCTAATCATATCCTGCCATAGTCTCTTTTCCTAAGTCATGTCCTCCGTCGACTCCACAACTTTCAAGTTCTCTCTAATCACCTCATCCAAGCTCTTCTTCGATCGTCCCTAACCTCTTCTACCTTCAGGAATACTAATCCTCTCACATCTCCTCACTGGAGCATCTATACTCCTTCTCTTCACATGACCAAACAATCTGAGTTTAGTTCCTCTCATCTTAACCTTGATGGGAGCCACTTTAACTATGTCTCTAATTACTTCATTCCTAATTCTATCCATCCTCGTATATCCATATATCTATATAATCATCCTCATCTCTGCTACCATCAACCTTTGGACTTGTATCTTTTTTATTGGTCAAAACTACCATATGATGGCTGACGTCTTATCACACAGCACACCCGAAGTATATTTTCATTTTTGCCAAACCACTTTTATACGATGGTTGACGTCTTCGTCAATCTTCCCTTTTTGTTGAATGATCGAGTCTAGATATTTAAACTTCTCGACCTTTACTGTTGTCATCCCATCAATTGTGACTTCCCCCCCTCTTCTCTTTCAGTAAAACAATAATGTAGATATCTGATTTTTGATCTACTTACTCTAAAACTTCTAGACTTCAGTGTATGTCTACATCGCTCCAACTTCTAATTAACTCCCTCTCTGGTCCCATTAATAAGAGCAATGTCATCTGCAAATAACATACACCATGGTAGCTCATCTTGGATCCCTTTTGTAAGTCATCCATAATCAAAGTGAAAAGAAAACGGCTTAAAGCGGAACTCTAATACAGGTCCATACCAACATAGAAGTCATTGGTAACCCCTCATGGCATCCTAGCACTCGTCTTACCTCCCTCATACATATCCTTAATAACTTGAATATACACAAGTGACACTCCTTTCTTTTCCAAGCATATCCATAACACTTCCCATGGAACTCTATCATAAGGTTTTTTTCAGGTCTACAAACACTATATATGTGAAGATCAACATTTCTATCTCTGTACAATCCCATTGGACATATTCTTTAGGGTCTCTTTAATCTCATCCTTTCTTATAGGTTTACACAAACGCAGATCAAGTTAGCTCTCACTACTCTCTCGTTCCTTACTCCGAGAATCTTCCAACACTTCACCATTAATGAGTTTGGAAAAGTACATTTGCCATCTCTCCTTGATTTCTGTCTCCTTAGCCAGCATTTTACCATTTTTATCTTTGATGTACCTCACGTTACCCAAATCTCTAGTTCTTCTTTCCCTAGCCCTTGCCCAATTACGATTTGTCAGTAAACTTTTACGAATACTACATTCTATCTTTCAGAAGTTGTGTATGCCGAATGATTTGCAAATGGTACATTGTGTACATACAAAAGCATGCATAGTCCCAAAAAAAACTACAGTATCTATTGTTACTCTTGTAGAAATAAATTTTTATATGACATTTAGCCATGTTTTACTACTTGGTTTTCTTTTCTTTTATTTTTCCTGTTTACTCTTCAAGATGCTTTTTCATGTGGTATACGCAAGTGATAATGACTTGATGAGTGTGCTCATTTATATTTCTATAGTTCTTGGTAATGTTATAATCATAAGCTTAATATTAATGAGGTCTTAATTTCATGGTTAAGATTGAAATCCTAACAATATTGAATTTCATATTTGATTCTTTCATCTTCGTGTATTGTAATCGTATTATTTTACCTTTTATGAGTCTTATAAACCAAAAAATAATCATGAAGCTATGCATGGTGTATATATATTGGTATTCCACCCTAGCAAACTTTATTCATTTCAACATTATCAAACTGTTTTTCATTAATTTTTATGGCGTATTGCGATAAGCTCTTTTGTTCATATATTTATAATTGTTTACTACTCCTTATCGCTAACCACTAATTCTGATGGTTAAAATGTATACCTACTTTTGAATTCTTTAAGATTTGATGGTATAATTATTTTTGTACGTGTCAACTTTAAAATAAAAATTATACTATATAGCTTAAATAACTGTGGATTAGGTGTGTCCAACGGTGTGTATATGTTCCCAGCCAATTTCAATATAAAATTACTTAAAATATCAAATATATATTCTCAAAGCTATGCAAATATACTTCAATAAAAATTCTTAAAAAGACAATACTCAGAGATAAAGATATACATGTTCTAGCTTGTAAAATATATTTTGCCTATCCCAATCAAATATTCTCCCCATACCAAGTGACTTTGGATACCAGAATCAGAGAGCAGAGACAAGCATATAATTCTTATATATTTTCTATTTTTTTCTAGAAATCTTTTTTTAATACGAGTAATTTTTTATGAGTTTTATTCTTTATTTTCTTCTTGAAACTGTGTATTCTCCTTTCGAGTTATAAAAGAAAATGCCCCCCAAAAAAAGAGGAGATAGAAAATGTGACTTACATGATTGACTGGCAGCATAACCTTTGACCCGAAGTGATGACTCCAACCAATCAACAATGCGTCAATGCTTGCGATTGAATCCGCTGTTCGTTTTTCTATTTTTCATTTCAGTACCTTTTTTTTGGGGGGGGGGGGGGGGTTGGCTCTTTGATCATTCTTTTACTAAAGTTGGGCCAGTTATTGTGCTGTAATGGGTCGAACTTTTTTATCACAGTTTTTTTTTTTTAATTTTAAAATTTAAACTTAAGACCTCACTTGTTACTAGGTTTCAGCAATATAAACAAACAGTAAGTGTTAATAAGAAGTAAGATTTATTGATTAGCAGTGACTCTGGAAGTAGCGAGAAGTAACGGTAAACAATTGCAAAACATCAAAAGAGTGATTAATGCAGTATGGAGTGGTGATTATAAACGGAAAAAAAATAATAGAGTAATAAACGGTATATATTACCAATGAGGCATTACCCTAGTGGCAAAGAATGAGATGTTGGGTACATTAGGTCTCAAGTTCGATTTCTCCATCCTCTATTGTATTATATTTGCCTTTTATGGCTCTTACGGACAAAAACAAAATAAAAAAAATAAATGCTATCATATATATATATATATATATATATATATATATATATATATATATATATATATATATATATGGATTGCCACATAAGATGTCACCTAGGATTAATACAGTATTGGTTAAATCTAATTAAAAGGATTAACTATAACTACACAATGGTGACATGATATAAAGTATAGAATATTTAATACGATAGTAGTTAATTCTAGTTAAAATAAATTGCTATAGCTACACAATTATTATATAATATAAACTATCCATTTAGATACCCCACATAATAATTAGTAGGATAATTATATGACAAAAATATAAAAACTTAGCTAATAAATAATTTTATCAACCAGAGTATTCAAATATTTTGTGACTTTACTTATGTATCATCGTCAAAGGCGACGATGTTCATATGATGGAAAACAAATCTTATCACTATAGTTAATTTTAAAGAAAAATTTTTAAAATACACATCAATAATATAATTGGTAAAAATCTAATCTAAATAGTAATGTAAATAGTGATAGCTACATAGAAAGGATACGTACGGTACGGGACTAATTCAATGAAAAATTAATTCAATCAAATAAAATAACAATTAAAATACACAACTTATTCTTAACTGTTTAACTATGTTATACGAAAAGTTATAGAATATTACTGTATAAATAACTTGCAAATAAAAAGACACATGCAATGAATTGAATATAAATATGAAAAATATATTCCTAGAGTAAGTTATATATGAATTGATAGAAAGTATGTTTTTAATGATTTGAACAACAAAATACCAAATTTATATTTTTGAACTTATAGCTACTTATCCATTATTATAAATTATGAAGAAATAAATAATGTTCTTACCGCACAAGAGGTACACCCTAGTATATTACATAAGTGGTAATTATGAAGAAGCTGCGAGAAGCACCAGAAGATAGGACTGATTGAAGAAGAACTGGAGAGACAAAGCGTGCTGCATTGCTCCATGAGTTTGCAGCTCCACGGTGGGGTATATGAATCAAATCGCCTACATTCTAGAAACTCTCACTTGTTACTTTCACCGATTCAAGACTCAAGAGGACATTGACTTGTATGAGTCTCAAAATCAAGGGTATCCTACCTAGGGAGTAAAGCTATGGTAATGGGACATTTTGTAAATTTTGGGCCACAATTGATGAGGGGTGAGGCTGTGCTTGGGTTGTCTAAGGTGTAGTTATTTGGCACGGTAGGTACTGGTGTTTTATACTGGTTGTATTGGGTTTTTTTTTGTTTTTTTTAATGCGAAGGAGATACCTGCTTGATGTAAGTGGATTTCAAATTTAGGTCTCTAATAAAAATTCTTAGAAATTTTATCAGTTGAGCTAACTCACACCCATAAGGGTGGTTTTGAAATGGTATTATTACATGTCCATATATGAGGTTAGCACTGACCTAGAGTTCTGTTAGGAGCACCACAATTTTTAGTAAGGTTGTAAATTATGGATATATTTATGATCACAGTTAAAAAGTGTACTCTTATTTTTAAGTGTTGTAGGAGTCTTTCTTCTTTCCTCAAAAATTAAAAAAATACGTGTCTTCAATTTTAGAGATTCCGAGAGAGTATAATTAGCCTATAAACTCCATCTACCTTTCGCTTTGATAGAATTTTTTTTCTAGGGGTGTAATTCGACATGATTCTATTTTTTTTTAAAGGGGTGTAATTCGACACGATTCGAAAATGTCTTTTTTTCTATGTACAATGGTGTGTTGACTTCTCTTCTAATCTCATGGATTATAAAGTGATTAGATTGTTTTTTTTTTCCTTTGGAATTAAATCTTCCACCACCAGATATGGTCAGTAGCATTTTAAGTGAACATTCTTTTTTTTTCCCCCCCATTTCCAATTGATTTGTAAATAACCCTTTAGGAATTGCCATCATAAGCTTAAATTTAACTTCAAATCAACCTTTGTGACTTTTGCATTTGAAATATTATATTTCACCAAGGTTTCTTACATATAGATGCCATTTAACATGGTAAATTTCGAAAGGATTCTAATCCGACCTATATCAATCTTTATACTATATCATATACGAGGGTAAAATCAAGATTGTCATTACATTATCTGGCCATTTTTCTGCAAGACTAACCTTATTTCACATTGTGGTCCAATACCTAAGCCTCACTGTCTCACCAAATACGTTTGAGCCATTCACCTACAAGACCTCTTTAGTTAGACAAAAGTACTGTACAACAAAGGTGCATAAGATCAGGACAATAGGACTAATGACTATCAAGATATATTCCGACTGGTCCACTTCATTAATCCTCAGAACAACCACCATAGATGCCGAGAAGCTAACACTGCCCTTGCTGTTGGAACAACCACCATGATGTCCACCACCAATAGCATTCTTGCACAACAAGCTGAAGTAAGTTGCATCAAAACTGAAACTAAACAAAGAAAATACCAATAGTACAAAAGAAAAGATGTCAACCCAGCTGACTCTTTCCACATTCTTCCTACCTCCAGATCAAGCATAATATCGAACTTAGCAAGACAGAAAGACAATTTCACGTCTGCTTGTCAGACAGTATTTGTGAACTTACAGGCTGCACATCTGACCTTTGTTTACACCAACGGGTCTGGTGTGCATTAAACTCCGGGGACCCTATTGAGGGATCAATCCAATTCATTGGCAGTTAAAACAACCACAACTTGCCCTTCTGAAGGTCCCCCTTATTTTCTATTCATGAATTTTCCTTCATTGAATGCAATGTGCATCATCGTTATCATTGATCATTGGAACTTAAAAGATGAGGCTATGTGGTCACCTCACCACCTAAAATTGGCATTTGTGTTTAAGGCTGTGTTGTAGTCGTGTTTGTGGTCATGTTAATATAAACACGTGTGTGTTTCTTCAAGGGGCTAGAAAAATCTGTCCGATAACCCAGCTCGTCCAGTGATGAACACTACGAATCTGTTTTGGTAGTTTCTTAACAATTGGACCACTAGATACTACTCAAATCACTGATGTCAATTCCAACAGCACCTAAGTCGTTGCATAATCTTTTCCGTCCACAGAAAATCAAGCATAGGGCTGGAAATTCACAAATCTGACATATTTTACAACCACAAGGAAAGAAGTAAACAACGATACCAGCTACCCTGTGCCCTGCAGATGCTGCTAGATCTCAATGCCCAACATGCAGCCTGCTTGTTTTCCAGAAGACCCACAAATAAATTTGAAAAACATTGTAAAAACAACATAAATAGAAAAACTATAGAAGAACTAGTACTATAGAGATCTTAATTAAGATTCTTGATTACCTTATCCATGGAAAAACAATGGTTATGCATCATGTGCTGCTTCATACTGCTTCAATGATCCAGAAAAACATGTCGTTAAGAGAAACATAAGCACAGCTATGGCTTCAAAAAGGAAAGATACTCTGGACCTTTCTACAAGGGTCAAAGTTAAATAGTCTATGTGGAGCACAAAAGAAAATTAAGAAGAACTGCCATGAAAAATGATCAAGGGTCAAATGCCTCCTAACTTGTCAGAAGCATCTGTGGTGTACAAAAGAGAAGGTAATAGAAGCACAACAGAGCGAATGGTGAAAATGGGCACTTGGACTAGATAGAACATACTAAAATGTTTCAACCATTGTGAAACCATTGAACGGGAAACATGTAAATATTGATGCTCAATTTTCTCAAGATTCTATCAGCAGTCCAATTCCTCTCAAAGGATTTAATTTCTCTTCAGACATGGACAGCAGAGATTCACATTGACGTAGAAAGAAAAAGAGCAAGATCAATATATCATGCATATATCAATGAGTGAAGAAATCACTAAGAACTCTTGTCCTGGAGTGCTGTCCAGTTCAAATGTATATGCTTGAACAACCACCCAACCACCCCCCCCCCCCCCCCCCCAAGAAAAAAAAAAAGGAAGCATAGACATCACGTTGCTGCAGCCTGCAAGGGTTATGTGTGAGCAGATCAGATGTCAGCAACAAGCATATCAACTCTAACAATACTTTTGCTCTGGGAGGTCAGCAGCGTTCATTATAGGGAACAGTAAACCAGGTTTACACTTATATGAGGATGAGCACAGGGATGGTTATGTGAAATTTGTAAAATGCGAGACAAAACAGACCGATCATTCTCATAGGAAAATCCTGAGGAGCAAATCACTTGAGCTACAAATACATGCGAAAAAAGACCTGGCGTTCAAACTGATAAATAACTAAAGAACTTGAGAAATCTTAGCATTACATGCGTCCAAAAAGGCAAAACGGCTTCTTCTAATTAAGTGCAGGTATGTCCACCAAACACCGATTGGATGTTGCTATCACAACAAAGCGCAATTTGATGCTCTAATTCTGTTCATTCAAATATTTCAAGTCCTTGTTTGCTGTACAAAATACAGATGCCTCAACAAGCAATGATCTAGTAGGACAAAATCATGGGTCAAAACCCAAAGACCTGAAAATGGCTACGGTTAAAACAATTAGGCAATGATGCATGCCTTAAAAGCATTGCCAAAAAGTTAAGGTACTTCTGTGAAGGAAACAATTACTTTGTGTTTCAACAATGGTAGGAAGAGATAACTAACTACTAACATCATTCCTATCTAGACCCCGCAAAAATGGTACTTATACTGAGAAGAGTAGTTGTTCTTCTTCTTGTGAAATTATTCCCATCAATATAATCAACCTTGCCTCTTTTTCCCTCTTAGTCACTCTTATTTACCATACCACACCGCGCTCCAATCTAACCTGACCATGAAACACAACAGCTTTTCAGAACCTTCTTGAGTCAATAAACTTGCCCAATTTTAGCAAAACATGGTGCAACATTAAAGTATGCAAAATCCATATCCACATGCCAGAGAACGCTGCAGCATGTAATAGAGATTGCAAAGCTTGAACAAATTTTAGAACAGCCAAAACTCCCAACACATAAACATATGCTCAGACCAAGATCACATACCAATTGTTACATGAGCTGATGAACATTTTCGAACTAAAAATCAACATAAATGAATCGAATACCTCAAAAATCCCACCACTAGGTGGAGTGTGGAGGGTTTGATGTAGAAATCTTATCCCTAAATTGTAAAATTGCAGAGAAATGGTTCCGACTGATCCTAGATTTAGAAACCTTAGACTATCTACTACTTCACAAAAATGGAAGAGAGGAAATTTAATTTCACATATCAAAAGACGAAATTAGAGCGTTAAAACTTGAATCAGAATGCCTGGATGAGTTTTCTGAAATTTTAAAGTCAAATATCTATTAATGTTGAATCAAATTATACTTTTGGTTGCAGCTAAATCTGACATGGATTTTGTCTAACAATCGGTTGATTCCATCAGCGATTCAGCGCTTCATAGCCTATATCAATACGAATTTCATGCAGCGTAGAAAGCAATATGCCTCGATTGGGACGAATATAGTTGTAAGAATCCCAATTGGATGGTTGAAAGTGAGCTTCGGAACCCTAATCGAATGGAAATGATCGAAATTTGGGATTGCAAGTTAACTACAAGACTAGATTGAGATTGGTTGCAATTTTTAACGACGAGGAGACAGAATCAGCAGAGGCTGGGGAGATGGAATAGAGTTCAGGGACAATATTGAAGGCTTCGAAATGAGACCAATATCGAGTCGGGTCGGGTTGGCTGGTCGGTCAAAGTCGGCTCATTCGCTAAACATGCCGGTCACCGGTGGGATAGCATGACTCGTTAATGGGTCGAATGGGGACATGGATCAAGTGACATACTTATGCTAGTTTTACAATTTTTTAAAATAATTAGTAGCTATTTCAAATTGTCATAATTAATTAATATCATTTAAAAATAAGAATAAAAAATATTTCTCTAATAAGATATTTCTCTAATAATTATGAAGAAAAATATCATATATATTTTCGTGTCATTATATGACCTATTTATCTAATAATTACGAACAAGAATATCACTTAGATTTGTCCCACATTATATGGTAGCTTCCCATTAGAGGAGTATGGACATGTGAAAATAACTTAGATATGGTAATAAGATTTTTAATTCCTGATTGAGAGAATATTGTCTTCTCAATACTATTATCTTTATGTAATATTATATGGGTCCTAATATTTCAGAATATATTCTTGATCAAAAAAAAATTTCAAACTATATTATTCCCATAATATAATCTAATATTGTTAATATTTTGGTGGCTAATATTATATATTATTTTTTCTTTTCTTTTTGAACATAAATATGGTATATTTTATATCAAAAATAAATAACTACGGTATAAAGATGTTAGATATAATACGATAATGATTGCGTATCCTACAAGATAATACTACGACCAGATTGCAACCAAAGTATCAAATTGGTTTCAATTTCCACAACACAAGAGCCCAATTTAGTACTAACAGTTTTCGGATGGTAAGATTATCCTACGTAGTGCATGTTTTATTGTGATATATTATCTTAAAAGGTCATACTGTTGACAATTTCCATTCATTAGTTTCTTACTTAGTCATATGTCCTCATCTTTTTGTATTAATTGTGGTAAAATATTTGAAAGTGTTTGCTTTAGATTAGAGGTGACAATTTCACCCTAATCCGATGGATATTCATTCCACCCGATCTGAAAAAGTAGGTGAAAACCCGAAATATATGAATAATAGATGATTGTTTGACCGATTGGGTTAGATGCGGGTAATGCTCCATCCGACCCATCACCATGATCCATCATCCGCTTAGTCATCCACTTGTTTATCCCCCTGATTGCACTAAGCTTACTTTTTATTTTTGTCTTTGCAATTTTACCCATTGTTTGAATGATTATATTGTTAATTTTATAATTTTCGTCAAAATTAATATGATAAATATGACATTTATTCATTTCTCGTACCTCAAATATTTTTTTAGACTTCTGAAAAAGCAAAACTTTTTTTGTTATAAATTTATTAACATATTACATCTAAACTTTCATCACTCGTTTACAAACCAATCTATTTGCTTTCATCCGCGAATGGTGAATGGATGGATTGAATTGGATTTTGTGGATGATGGATTGAATGAATGAAGCTGATGAATGCAGATGATGGATACGGATAATAATTCATCCGATCAAAGCCCAATCCATTGCCACCCATACTTTATGCTAGTGACTCTGTCTGTAAATTACAATTAGTACTATTAAAAAAGTGTTCCGTGATAAATTCAATTTTTAGTAGGGTAATTAACATTAAACATTTCATTATTATTTTTTAAAATAAATAAATAAAAATATTGAACCTATGCATTGCATGGATCATTAAAACTAATTATTTGTTAGGTAAAAGTCAGATTATATGTCATTGCTTAAAAAAACATAAATGTTGTTAGCAACTTTAAAGTATGAATGCACCCTCTATAAAAACAACTCTAGAATGCACCACACCACACACGAAAGAATGCACCACTATTAATCAACCTACTTTTTGAAATACGATTTAAGATATTGTGTTGTAGATTGATTAATATATGTTATATTAGTTAACATATAATTTTATTTTTCATGGGATTTGTAACTATGCCTATTTGTTGATGGTTAATTATAATAGTGTAATTTTCATAGAGTTCATATTTCATAGTAATATCATTTGCATTACTTTATTTGGCGTTAAGAGACCTTTAATAATGTTTTACTCACTAAATATTTGATTGATTTAATTTTCATAGAGTTCATATTCATAGTAATATCATCTGCATTACTTTATTTGGCATTAAGAGACCTTTGATAATGTTTTAGTCACTAAATATTTGATGTGAATTCCATTTTTACAAATCATAAAGAAAATCATATATAAAATGGGAGAAATAAAAATAAAATAAAGATAGCGACTTACATAGTAAGAGAGAGATAATAATATTTTTTCTTAATTTATGTATACAATCCAACAAATGGAAGCCTCTCACCAGGAAAAAAAATGAAAACCAGTAACAAAGGTTGTAATTTTTACGAAAAGGACGTATCAAATAAGTATGTATTTACTAAATGGGAAGTCTATACAGAAAGGTGTCCTCAATAAGAAAAATGAGCAAATGATATTATTGGTCTACATTATTGAGAATTTGAGATCATTTAGCATGAATTTTTTTTGACAATTGTTGATGTAAAACTCATAAAGTGTGTTTCTGCGGTGTCACTTGATTCTTTATTTTTTTTTTTTTTTTTTGGTTGCACAATATGATTTTCATTCACTCAATTCTTGAATCTTTTTTTTATTGCACAATATGATCTTCGTTCTTCTCCTTGGATAAAATTATGGAATCATTTAAAGAAAAAACTAATTATCAATAAAGAATAAAAAAATTACCTCAACATACGGAGACCGTCCTTTGTCAATAATATAGTGAATTTATGGATCTGCAGAAATATAGCAAAGGAAGGAAGAGAGAATTGTCTTCTATATTACCGTAGTCGAGCCCCTCAACATATATATACATATGTACGCCTAAGACTTTAGCTCTTACCCTAGCTTGGCCTCTAAGTTAGATAGAAGATATTATTTCTAATAGATACAATAGTATCATTAAGGAAGATACAATATTACAATATTATATTCTATAACACTCCCCCTCAAGTTGGAGCATGGGGATTGACGATGCCGAACTTGCCCTGTAGAAATTGAAACTGCTGCTTTCCCAATGCTTTGGTGAATATATCTGCTAGCTGATGTCTGGAAGGTAAGTAGGAGGGGATGAGATCGCCAGAAAGAATCATTTCATGAACAAAATGGCAGTCAATTTCGATGTGTTTGGTCCTTTCATGAAAAACGGGATTCTTGGCGATATGCAAAGCGGCCTGATTATCGCAAAAAAGTTTGATAGGCTGTTGAAGAAAGACTCCCATGGCGGCAATAAAGGATTTGATCCAAATTACCTTACTAGTAACAGTAGCCATGATTCTATATTCAGCCTCAGCTGACGATCGAGACACAGTACTTTGCTTTTTGATTGTCCATGAAATGGGAGAAGCGCCAACAGTCACGAAGTACCCCGTTAAAGAACGCCTGATGATGGGACATGTCCCCCAATCTAAGTCACAAAAGGCATAGAGTTGCAAATTACAGTCACTTTTCAACAATATCCCTTGGCCTTGGTTGCCTTTGAGATATCTCAGCACCCGCTTAGCTGCTTCCATATGTTCTTCTCTAGGCTGTTGCATGAATTGAGACAAGATGTGCACAGCATAACACAACTCTGGCCTGGTAATTGTGAGGTAGATGAGACACGCAACGATATTGTGTGGGATCTGACAATGACTTGCCGGTGGCCAAGGCAAGTTTATGATTGGTCTCCATAGGAAATGCAACCGGTTTGCTTCCAAGCATGCCACATTCATCCACGATTTCTAAGGCATACTTCCGTTGACAGAGGAAGATCCCCTTGGGACTGCGAGCAACTTCAAGGCCCAGAAAATATTTCAAGACACTTAATCCTTTGTATGGAAGCATTGACTGAGATATTCCTTGAATTGACTACAAGTCTGAGAATCATTACCGGTGAGAACCAAATCATCAACGTATACCAAAAGAGCCATGTACTTGCCGTCTTTATGATAGGTAAACAGAGAATAATCAGCATAGGACTGAACAAAGCCATACTCAAGCAGTTTAGAAGACAGCTTGGAAAACCATTGGCGTAGAGCTTGACGCAACCCATAAAGAGACTTATGAAGTCCGCAGACTTTACGGGGATCGGAAGACCTGAAACCTAGTGGCATCTTCATAAAGACTTCTTCGTCAAGATCGCCATGAAGGAATGCGTTATGGACATCCATCTAATGCAATTCCCATCCGTTGGCGACGGCAACCGAAAGAAAATAGCGCACACTTACCATTTTAGCTACTGGGGCAAAGGTTTCATGGTAATCAAACCCTTCAACCTGCTCATCACCTCGTATCACAAGTCGAGCCTTATAGCGCTCGATCGATCCATCTGAATTGTATTTCCCTTTATACACCTATTTGCAATTGATGGGTTTCTTGCTTGGCGGTAACTCTTCAATCTTTCAAGTCTGGTTCAACTCCAAAGTGTCGATTTCTTTTGCCATAGCTTCTCACCAATTAGGATTAGTTACCGCTTGATGAAAATATCTGGGCCCCACAATTTTAGTAATAGCAGCAAGATAGCTCTTATGTGCATTAGAAAAATTATCACAAGTAAAT
Source organism: Carnegiea gigantea (assembly GCA_029747015.1). Taxonomy (NCBI): domain Eukaryota; kingdom Viridiplantae; phylum Streptophyta; class Magnoliopsida; order Caryophyllales; family Cactaceae; genus Carnegiea; species Carnegiea gigantea. The sequence continues at coordinate 861,790 of JAKOGI010000140.1, forward strand.
AATGAGTTAAGGGATAAGGCTTACGTGAGGAGACCGTTTGGAATGAGTCAGTGGAAGAGGGGTTAGAAGAGCTTGCAGAGTAACACACATAGCCTTCCAAATGACTGGGTCGTTTCTCTTCGCGACACCCGCGGCCCATCCCTTGGTCTTCCAGTCGGTCCTCACTCCCCCTGTCTACGGGCGGTAGAACTGGGTCCGTTGTGCCGTGTGCAACATCCCGACCCAAGTGAGGCTGCGGTCCACCATGCCCGTCCACACGCACCTGTCCAAGGGCGATTACTGGGCTTGCCTCGCTTTGTCTCGGTAGAGGCCCATCGTCAGCAGACGATCCATCACCAGATGCTGTAATGTCTGGTGATGGGGCACCGAGCCCAGCATGATCACTGGGCCACTCACCAGTCCAGCCTTCATTGTATTGTTGACCCCACTGCCCAGAATATCATAACTAAATTGTCGGTTTCCCGTGGCTATCATGTTGGAATGGAAAGGGAATTTGTTCTCATGAAAAATGACGTCCTGGCTAATAAAGATTTCACCGGTTTCCACGTCATATACCTTCCATCCCTTCTTGGCAAAGGGATACCCTACGAAGATGCATTGCCGACTCTGAGAATCAAATTTATCTTTGAGTTTCTGATTGTAATGAGCATAACACAGGCATCCAAACACTTTGATATGAGCATAGGATGGTGACTCCTTAACTAATATGTCATAGGGGGTTTTATTTTTAAGGATCGGTGTTGGAGTTCTATTTATGAGATAGGCTACAGTAAGAACACATTGCCCCCAGAACTCAATAGGTAGATTGGCTTGAAAACGTAAGGCCCTAGCAATATTTAATAAGTGACGATTTTTCCTTTCAACTTGACCATTTTGTTGGGGCGTGTTAGTACAACTAGTTTGGTGTATGATCCCTTGCTCTCCATAAAATCTCTTCATAGGCCCAGAAGTAAATTCACTTCCGTTATCACTCCTTATCATTTTTACACTATCATTGAATTGAGTTTTGGTCATCATGCAAAAATTCATCACTAATCAAGAGGCCTCACTTTTGTCCTTCATCAAATACACCCAAACCCCCCTACTTGCATCATCAATTATGGACAAAAAATAACGAGCATCACAAAAGGCTTCAACATGGTACGCACCCTAAATGTCACAGCGTATCAAATCAAAACAGTGCAAAGCTGTATTTTCACTATTAGGAAAAGGTAAGCGTGTTTGTTTAGCACGATAGCACACATCACCCAAATCACTTATGCCACTAAGTGGTTTACCAAACATAATAGAAAGTTGCTTCATAACTTGATTGGAGGGATGCCCTAATCTGCAGTGCAAAAGATCGATGTGTGTTACTTTAAGAGCTCGTTCTGCAGGTAAAGACGTGTCTTTAAGTAGATGCACCCCTCTTCGTTGCTCACCCAGTCCAATCGGGCTCCTCGTAATATGGTCCTGTATCACACAAAATTTTTTCATAAATGTTACTGTGTAAAATAATTCCTCAATTAATTGCGCAATAGAAATCAAACTACAATCCAAATCGAGAACAAAAAGCACGTCATGTAAAGTCAATTTTGGGCTAAATTGAACTGAGCCACGCTTGATGGCTGTGCTGTAGCCTCTATTAGGAAGGCGAATGGGTACAGGCCTTGTGTCTTTCACATTGCTCAATTGGGCCAAATTACCCGTCATGTGGTATGACGCTCCACTATCCAAAATCCAATTATTCATGCCTGAGAGCTTATCGTATCCCGGTTTCGGAGTCTGGATAAGACTCATCAAATGATGTACCTGTTCTGCAGTCAGCTCAGGAATAATGAGCTGTGAACTGGGCTGAGTGCCCTGACTGTCGAGGCTGGGCCGTGTACTTGGGCCTGCAAAGTCGGTCCCTGAGATTGGTTCTCCCTCTACCTGAGCTGCAAATGCTGCCTCACGACCGCGACCTCTGCCTCCTCCACCATGAGCTGCTCTTCCTTCTTAGCCTCTTCCACGTCCTCGGCCACCACCACGAGTACCCCAGTTCGCCGGATAGCCAATAAGCTCGAAACAGTTCGATTCTTCATGCCCAAGTTTGCCACAATGTTTGCACGAAGATCTCTCCTGTTGCTGCGCATTACGGGGCTGAACCATGGTGGTAAAGACAGCTTGCTCAGGTCGTGCTTCTCGTCGGTTCATCATCCATTTGTGAGCTTCCTCTTGTTGTACCATGTTAAACATTCGATCCAAGGAAGGCAGCAGGTCCATAGCCAGAATTTGACTCCTGACTATTGAATATAGATCATCATCGAGCCCATCAAAAATTGATGGGCTTTGTCGTCCGCTATCATCTTCATGAACTCCTCGGCAGCTTTACAAGTGCACTTTGGATATTTGACATAATTATCTAATTCATTCCACAAGCCCATAAGTTTTGAAAAGAAGTCAACTACATCCATAGTACCTGGCTTTGATGATGCTATCTCTGCTTTGAGTTGATGAATACGAGGGGCATTCGAAACTGAATATCGTTTATGAACGTTCTCCCACATTATATGGGCTGAGTCAACGTATGCTACACTAGCGTGTAATTTTGGGTCTAGCACATTCAATATCCATGATATTACGATGGAATTTACCATCTCCCATGCATTCAATTCGGTTGAAAATTCCTCCTTTTCCACCGTGGGCCTTTGAATGCTTCCATCGATGAAAGCCAATTTATTTTTAGACTTTAGAACGGTTTTGACAGCTTTTTCCCACAAATCATAATTTTTGCCATCAAATTTAATAGTGGTTATAAGCGCCCTAGGTCCATCAAATGGGTGAAGATAATAGAGAGATTGATTTGTGATTATGAAGTCTTTTGGTATCTCGTCCTTCCCCATAGATTACAATAGGAACTTGGCTCAGGGTTGTGTAGGGAGCTCTGATACCATGTAGAAATATAGCAAAGGAAAGAAGAGAGAATTGTCTTCTATATTACCGTAGCCGAGCCCCTCAACACATATTTACATATGCACGCGTAAGACTTTACCTCTTACCCTGGCTTGGCCTCTAAGTTAGGTAGAAGATATTATTTCTAATAGATACAATAGTATCATTAAGGAAGATACAATATTACAATATTATATTCTATAACATGATCGAATGTTTAAAAAAAAAAAAAAAAGTGAACATATCATACGTCATCATATAAAATCTAAAAATGATATTAAATTGAGTTTTGATAAACGTACCTAACCTTTTAGTAATTAACACATCTCTATCTGCACCGATGTGTTATTTTGAACTCGACACATTGCTTTTAATTACAATTTTATAATATCCATGCATTTCAAGAAATATCAAAGAAAAGAAAAAATACGTCAAAATAAATTAAAATAACAACGTCACACCAATTATGCATATAATACATGGAGAATTAGACAAATATATTTTACAACTCTATAAACATATAGAATGAGAGAAAAAGTAGAGAATAAGATTAGAGGTGACCTAAATTGAGATATCCCATTATGTTGGCAATTCATATGGTGTCCCTTCTTCATATGGTGTCCCACATAATTTATTGAAAAAATAAAAAAATTATAATATTATCACTGCCCAAAAAAAAAAAATAATAAAGCTACTCCACATTGATATGCATTTAATTAAGATATTATAAGACAAGAGGAAGGTACGTTGCATACTTGCAATGCAAAGAATAGACGTAGTTGTAGATGAAGGTACATCTCAACAGTTACAAAATCTATTGATTACAAACACTAATTACCAATTAAATAAATACTAATATTTAAATGTTTAAATGCCACAAATTAAACATCACACAACTTTTCAAGGAAGACAAGGTTGAAAGTAAACAAATAATTAGTACCAACAAATTCATGTTAACAAAAGATTAAATATTGAAGAAATTAATAAAACTTGTATTATAACAAAACATAGTTAACAATTAATATATTTATTGTGATCAAATCAACTGTGACCCACCAAAAAAAAGTCTATTTCAAATGCATGTTAACAAAAGATTAAATAAATATTCTTCATATTTTATCAAATGCAATATTAGTCATTATCTCTTTCAAAAAAACAAAAACAGTTATTCATTATGCATGCACCTAATTGGTTGTCCAACACCATGAATCAGTAAAATCCTATTCTCATGATCATCATTTATAATCATGTTTTTCTCTGCTTTTCCTTTTCTAGAGGGGGTAGGGGTGGGAGAGGACTTTTTTTTGGTACCATCCAATGAACTTAAATTATTGTTTCCTCCTACGATATAAGGGTGTGAGTTAAATAATTTTTTAATGTATTACTAAGAGAATAGTTTTTTTATATAAAAAAGCAAACAACAAATTGATGTATTATATTATTTTGTTGATGTAAAAGCAAAGCTAGTCTTCTTTAGTTTTTTTTTTTCCCCCCTACTAATAACATCTCTTGTTATTCTTGATTAATATCTAACTCACATTTTTTTTATTATAATTGCATCATTAAATTATATATATTTTATGATTAAATTTTATTATTAAATAATAGAAAGATATGTGAAAAGTTGCCTTATTAAATAGAATTAATATTGTATTAAATTTACATCTATCTTACATAGCATTTTCTTTCTATTTTAATCTCATGTGGCATTCTATGTTATATTAAAGTATCTCACATGACTATTCACTCCTATGTAGCATCATATATGTCAAGCTTACGTGTCGCTCATACATGAGTTCAATATAACTTTTAATATATACTAGGGTTATACCCTTATGATGTAAGAGTGTGAGTTAAATAATTTTTTAATATATTATTAAGAGAATAAATTTTTTATAAAAGAAGCAAATAATAAATCGGTGTATTATATTATTTTGATAATGCAAAAGCAAAGTAAGTCTTCTTTAATTTTTTTCCTATTAATAACATACTTTTTTATTCTTAGTTAATATCTAACTCACATTTTTTGTTATATTTGCATCATCAAATTATATATATTTTATGTTTAAATTTTATTATTAAATAATGAAAAGGTATGTTAGAAGTTACCTTATTAAATAGAATTAACATTGTATTAAATTTACATTCATCCTACATTGTCTTTTATTAATTTTAAATATCATGTAGCATCCTATGTTGTATTAAAATATCTCACATGGCTATTCTTTCCTATGTCGCATCCTACATGTCAAGCTTATGTGTCGCTCATACATGAGTTTAATTCAATTTTTAATATATATATATGATATTAGTTTTTTACCCGTGCATTGCACGATGGATATTACTTCTCGGATGATAAGTTTTAGTATCTTGTGCTATACCATACTGAGTTCTATGGACTTGATGGTAGCATTTTTTCTGACTTTATTTCATATGAAGTCACTTAATTATATGTACTTGAATTTTTTATGTGTAGTCTATCTTTTTAATCCTGTTAGTCAAGAAGTTTTTAATTTTTTTTGTTTTAAGATATCATGTGATTTGACATTGCATGATTTTTTTAAGTTTAAAATAATTTTGTGAAATAATCATATTGATGGTGGGAGCAAAAGAGCAAAGGAAAACCATAGTATTTTTAGTAATTTAATGTTGTCTTTCTTAAAATTGGACTTTATTTTTAAAAATACATCATATGGTAATATGAAATGTAATGTATGAAAAATAGTTCTAATATGAAATATTTAGTAATATATCAGATTTGTTGTCTTCACTATCTATTAGTCTTCAACTTTCGTTCTCATATTAAGTAGCCTACAAAAGTAACATATATTATACTAAGTTAGATTTTGATTTTTCATTTGTTCCCAACTACTTATCATCAACGATATGTTGTTAAATATTAATGCATGTAATAATTTTTTACATGCTTATACATTTAGTGAAAAAATACACGATAATATTTTTTGTATTGATTTATACTTACCTACAGTTGGATATTTTAATCGTGGACTTCTGATATATCTCATCTGCCTAGAGTTGCCTTCACAATATTAAAGGAATTTATTAATCGTGAGAATCATAATATGTTATGGTCTTTGCATAATTAGAACTAATATATTTATAGGAGTTTACTAACGCTCAAAGATGTATAGTGCCAATTAGTCTTTTTTTTTGGGTAGTTTGTAATAGTGAAGCTATTTTGAGTGCGCACATACCATTGGTAAGTTATTGGACATTTCTTTGTGGACAACGCTTTTTGTGTGTCCTTCATAGTATTGTCCTGTTTAATGATAAACTTCAAACCCTCTAGTGAAGTTACCTGTGATGCTGCAATTCAATTGTCCATGACTTAATACCGATTTTAAAAGATAAACTCCTACATATTTCAGTAATTGTCCTTACCTTTTATTTGTAGTCATCCCATAACAAACATGAATAGAAAATTTCTTTCTTTTTAATACGAATGGTCACTTTGTCTCAGATGAGTGTAAAACAATTATAGAGATTGTAACCTTAATTCTGACATTGACTTATAAAAGAATAAGATTCTTCCGTTTTATCCAACCAATGCTTATTAGGATTCATTTTTGTATCCGTCCATAACTAAAAATTATATGGGGACAAAAATTTTCTTTTTGGTCAAATGACGACACCAAGTTAGATGAGATTCTACAAAATTAAGTCCCTATTTATAGGAATTACAAATAAAGATAAACTCTAAGTAAAATTAGTAACAGTCAAGATAGTGAGGTGATTAATTTCAAAAATAATATATAATATAATAATTAAAGGTGAGCATTAAAATAAAATAATGAGGTATCTAGCAAAGTTTATATAATATTAAAGATGAACATTCAAACAAAATATTAAGGTAAGAATAAATCAGCAAAAGATTAGTTAGCACATGGGAGACGAAATGTCAAATTTATAGGGTCATGCATGCCATTTAAAACTAATAATCATCACAAAAGGTGTATTTTTTCCCTGGAGATTCCTGTTGGTTTAATTGTATTCATTATGTATGCACTTATTTCATATGTCTATTGTAGATTATTTTAATAGTTTAACAGCACCTTTAATATTATTTAATTGTGATCATGGTCCTTTCAACTATTTGAATCATGGTTTGAATAAAAATAAATTTGATTAATTATTCTCATGATCAACAAAGCATGGAAAAATTATTGACAATAGTAACAAAAAAAAAGATAAGTGTTTGAACTTAATTTTATCTCTCTGGTGTATAATTATTTAGGGAAAAAAACAACAAAGAAAAATTGAAAAAATTAAAAAAAGAAGAAAGGAGATTAATAGCAGATGAAGAAATTTTAGAACACTTTGAATTCAGGAAAACTTTTATCGTTCTTTTGGAAGGTGGGGAGTACTACTAATTTATGAAAGCAATTATGGTCTATTGTGGGAATGTAGACAAATTACTCTTATTTATTAATTTACCTATTAAATTTAAATTTAAATTTGGTAAAAGAACTAATTATATTATGAAAATATAATCTCAAGTGAAATATATATTGAATAAATCACTAAAATATATATTTTTTTAATATCGTGAATGTAAGCTACAAATGTTAAAAGAAACTAGATATCGTACCAACTTAAAGTAGTCGTAAGTGAAATCCACAATCACATTAAGGTTATAATATATTTTGTATTATCTAAATCCAACTATATGACATGCTTAAGTAATCAAGTTTTATAGTATGCAAAATAAGCAACCCAATCTGCATTCAAGTGTCAACTCATGATATATTCACTCAAAAATAAATATATAAAAATAAATATATTTAGATTTAGATGTCCAGTATATGCTTACTTCAAAAATAATATCTAACACACTTCACTTTTTTTTCCCCCCTTGCATAACATCTAATCATTTTTTTGTTCTATATTTAAGTTTCTTAAGACAAAATTCAGTTACTAATTAGTCATAACATATTAGAAAAGTTAACATTATATTGAATTAAAATTGCATTGATAACCTATATCCATCTTAATTATATGATAGAAGACTTTTATGTTACTATCATACATGGCATTCTTATCCCAAATGGCATCCTAGATGGTATTCTATGTGGCATCCCACATGTCGCTCATACATGAATTTAATCCAACTTTTAATATATATATATATATATATATATGATGATATATCAATATATAAATTGATTTAATGGGAAGTAACTCTGTTAAATAACATAAATAAAATATCAATAAAGTATAGAAGTAAAAATGGAACTCTTAATGAACCTCTATTTTGATCATCCGTAGAAATTCTTGTTTTTTAAATTTTTGTACTTAGAATTTAACAATAACAAAAAGGAAATTAACATTGCATTTTTGCTTTTGTTATAAACTATTTGTCTATCATACTTAGTTGAAATTTTTGTAATAATACACATCGCATACATTAAGGTCAAAAGTTTACGAACACCAAATATGACTTTGAATAAATAAGAAATCTTGAAAAATGACGAACATAAGTATGTATACGGTATGAACTATATGAAAGTAAGCCATCAATTGTAAGAAAATCTTTAGCTATAGATTCTGAGTGTTGTTATCAACAATCCGATTTATGACTGAAAAGAAAAATAACATTAAAAAAACAATTGCCCAGCTCTCTTGTGTATATAATTTTTTGTCCAACCATCTATTACTTTTGTTTGCTTATGGCCCACTTCCTAAACTTTGTGCGACATTTTAATTTCACTATAATGAGTACCAAAGAGTGAGAGTGTCTTATACACTCGGAGTTAATTTAATTACATGATACGTGAAACTAATTTTTTAAAGTAATATATTGATATAGGTATTAGCTAATCATGCAATCGCACAGTAAATATAATGTTAAGGTTCTGCATCAGTTGATATCATCAACATTAGATAACGTGTTTGCACTCAAGAAGACGTCAAAAAAGAACATATTTTGGACTAAAGTTGATTGTTTGGGCAAAATGTCTTATTTCGCGTTAAATTTTGAGTTAACTTGGCTGGCAACTCTAATTGTACATTGCACCATAAAATTATTCATCTGAAAAGTGTGGCTGTCCAAATAGACTGCAATTTGTTGTAACGTGTGCCGTCGGACCTTGTCGATTGTCATTGCGAAATTCAACTTGACTGGAGATTGTTTTCTTTGGAAGTCGACAATGCATTTTGATGATGCTGAAGGTCTCAATGCTACATGCCTATTCAATGAACTACGTTCGAGTTTTTGACGTATGTCATCTGTTAGGCATTACCCTGCCAATTTCTTTGATTTTCATGACCTCTTGACGAGACTATTAGCTTCTATGTCGGCTGCCACTATCACTATGTGCTGTTGAGTTAATCAGTTGTTATCATATAAACACCTACATATAATGTAAAAATTAGTAACATAAACAAATAAGCTGGTCAAAATAACCAAACATCCATTTTATGTACTAATTAAGACAACAAAATATTACTTTAGCTTGGCCATGTGTAAGCCAGCTAGAGAGTTAAGCAGCAACTGTGCATCCAGGTGCTGGATTTAACCTCTTTCATAAAAAATTAATGCGACTTAAAGATCAACAGGCAGGTCGGGAATACTAACACTCAAAAGTCAAAATAGAGTTTTGATAAGGGGTATTTAAGGTGATATGAAAGATTCAAGTAAAATATAAACAACAAATGTTCCTCTATGAGTCGACTACACTCAGGTTATAAGGTTAAGAACATGGCATAAATCTGTACTTCGAATTTACAAAGTTCATAAGAAAATTCAAAAAATTCGCCAGTCATGCTAACATATCAAATACCAAAAACAAATCGATGATGTAAAGTGGAGAATTGATTTTTTCCAAGTGAGACACAACCAAATTGCCGTCGAAACATTGCAATAGCAATGTCGAAATAACCATGGGAAATAACTGGCTATCTAACGCATGAAGGAGTTATATTTGACTATAATTTGGAAATTTTTGAGGGCTCTTCACTTATACACAAAGTGACTGGGTCATTTCATTGAGATATTAAAAATCGGACACAAGTACTTAAAAAAGTGGAAAAAAAATGATTGGACCATTTTACTGAGATATTAAAAATCGAACACAGGTACTTAAGATGTGAAATGATCATTACGAGTAAGACAGTTAATTAACATTCACATATAAAATTTCAGCTGAAATTCACCATAATTTGAGCAAGGCTTTGCTTAATGATAAAATATACGGTTAAAAGTTAATGCAACTGATTGTGCCCAAGACCGTCAAACATAATGATTGCTTGACGTTACCGGGGTTTTCAATCTCGAAGAATTATTGGGCTCCTTTCCGTAAAACCTAACCAATGATAATTTATTCCAACTCACAAGTATAATGACAATTGGTGAAACTTTTGGCATCACAAATTGAAGAAAGATTTTGCCAACTGATTACGTGCTATGCACCCTTAAAGGCATCCATGACGTTAAGAGGTAACACAGTATTAAATGGATAATGGAATATGAGACTTTTTTCAATGGTTAAATTAACACATGCAAAAAAATTAGGAAAAATTAACTTTTAGTCTTTTTGTAAAAACCAAGCATCCTAATCTTATGCTACTTCAAAGGAGGCGAGAATGAGATATTATACCTAATTATACTTAACTTCAATCCGACCTTATCTTCCATAACCCTAACCTTTAACGAGTAAAATAACGCTTCACTAACTATACATGGTATTTTCAATAGTTAGGAAAGAAAAAGAAAAGTTGCCTATATTTTATCCAATAATTGGTATAGTGAGATATACAATACCTTCTCGATAGATAAATAGTCAGGCAAAATATTAGGCGGTGACTATCTGGACGATATCTGCTACGCCTATCTCTAGTTCTCTTCATCCCACGTCTTTCCTCGTAAGATATCTATAAGAGACGTGAAATCCTAGTTAAACTATCTTTAAAAAAAAAGTTCATAAACATGGGTTTCATTTGTTTAGCTTAGCAATTCAAAATTTTGGTTATCGTCAAAGGATTCTAATTAGTGGATAAAGTAACATATTATTGTTGACTTTACACAATAATGGCTATGACTAATTTAAAGCAGGAGTTTCATGCATACAAATCATGCGAACTCATATAAGCTATTATGATTTTTCTACGAGTAGTTATGACATAGAGTATGAAGATTATCATTTAAATAAAGCATGCAAAGTCATTCAAGGGTAATTATCATAAGATGCATGCATGATCTTAACATTTGCAGAGAAAAAAAAATGATTCAAATTGCTGTTAAACACAAGCCCTTTTGAGATCAAAATTCATTGTAAGAATTTATTACTTAGATTATATCTAAAAAATAAATAAATAGAACAAAAGTGGCAAATTTTGAAGATCTGGTCAATTTATTATCATTATTGTTATTTCTTCTTTTTATTTTATTCATTGTTGCCTAGGCTAATTGGCTTGGGATATTTGGGGATTTTGCCACTCCGACTCTCCCAAGGGGACTCACCTACTCGCTATCCGTAGTTCCATAGTCCAGTCACTGCATTACATTACACCGCCTATATGTTAAAAAAAAAAAAAGGGAAGTAGAGAGAGAGAGAGATCGTATCTGCTCTCTACTGTCTGTCTCTTTCTATCTCCACTCTCTCTCTCTCTCCATCTGTCTCCGGCAACTCGCCGCCGGCGAACGACGGTCGGAGATCGGCAAGATGAAAATCTTCGTGAAGACTCTCAAGGGCACCAACTTCGAGATCGAAGCCAAACCCGAAGACACTGTAAAACCCCCTTTTCTCTCTCTCTCTCTCTCACTAAATTTCTCCACCTACGCCTTATTTGTTCCTTTTCAGAACTCGATTTCATGTACAACGTGCTAGTTTTTAACTGTTGAATTGTATTACGCTTGAGGGTTATCGAATCACAGTGTTGTAATTCATCGATTTGATTTTAGTGAGTCTAGCGAGAATCAGGGCTTTGAATCTGTGTTCTCAGGTTGTCGTACTCGCGTGTTCTATTTTGAAAGGAACTTTACAGATGTTTAATTGACGCTAATTAGATTCTGATTAGGGATCTGATGATGCGGGAGATGGTCTGGAATTTGAATTGTTGTTTCTCTTGAAGTAAGAGGAGTAGAAGAATGAAATTATGGTGCGGCTGGTTATTATTTGAATGATTCTGGAAGTATTGGGATTTTCATACGATGCTTCGTCCTCATTTTCGAAGGCTATGTTTCTTGTCGGTTGCACGTTCTTTCTGTATCGATGGACTCCTGTTATGGTGCTGCCAAGAGTTTGAATTGTATGAAGCTATTGAGTAGAATGTGGTTTTTCTTGCACAGTTAACTAAGATGTCTTTGCTTTAGTATCAGCATATGGGTAAATCAGACTGCATTTTCTTTTGAAGTCAAATTGATCATTAAGTGGGTACAACTTTTGGAATTTTTATTTTTTGCTTTAGGGTGTGGAGATGGGTGTGTTGTGCTATGATAGTCCATTTTAAGTAACTGGTTACATTCGGTGGGTACAATGATTGCTGTTCTGATTCGTTTTGTAGCAGCTGATTACCGGTTGGTTGTCAATGTTGTATTTAGGTTGCCGATGTGAAGAAAAATATCGAGAGCATACAAGGTGCCGACGTTTATCCTGCAGAAAAACAGATGCTCATCCATCAGGGGAAGGTTCTTAAAGATACGTCTACACTAGCAGAAAATAATGTTGCTGAGAACAGTTTCATAGTTATTATGCTATCCAAGGTGGGTGATTTCTTCCTTTGATCCTTTGTGCTTTGATGCATTTTGAGTTTTCTTGATAACAGACAAGAGGGGGTGTTGATTTATGCCAAGCTGATGGGGTGCTTTTGGATGTGTGGAGGATTGAAATTTTAAAATATTCACACCAGCTAGATATAGTACCATGCTTGCAAGGAATTTCGGGTCTATACATATCAGTAGGTAAAAGACTTTTTTAACGCTTTCTCTCATTAAATGATAGCTGATGTTGGATTGATCATGGTAATAGACCAGAATTACCAGGAATTGGGGATCACTCCGGACTGAGAAACGAACTCGGGATCGGAATACGTAATCTTGCTAGGATGCCGGAATGTGGGTTAGGTTCATTCAGGATGCCAATTTGAATTGTAATTCGCCACAAAATCTTTTTGCAATTGCTAAATGAAATTTTTGTGCCAATTAAGGGTTTTGTACAAGCAAAAGCAGAATTGCAACCAATGTTGAGGGTTAGCACTATGGTAGAATTGGACTATCGGGCCTAGAATCTAAACCAATTTATTAAAATCTATGTTGTTCGCTTTGTCTATCCACTGTGTGCTGTACTTAATCTATTGATTCCCTTCATCTTTGTGTCTCTCTCCGAGTGCAGATGAAAGGTAAACAACATCCCTCTTTCCCCTTCCACTTGACCTCCTCATCCTGTCTTCCTTCTACGAAATTGGAATAAGATTGACTATTGCTTGTATCCAAAAGATGGTCCTATTAGCTTTTTGGATTTGCTGGTTCTCTTCGTAATCTAGGATCGACAAATTTGCTGATTTCTGCGTTCTGGATTGCGGAAGAATTTGACCTGGAACAAGGATCCTGGATCGTGGATCCGGGATTTGCAACAAATTAGGTAACTAAGTAGTAGACTAATGAATTGAATATTTGTAGAAAAATTATGTTTGATTGACGCTAATTAGCTTTTTGGTTTAGTGTATTGTTAGGTACTCTGTCCCCTTGAAAGTAATATCGTGTTTGTGTGGGAATTTCAATTGTCTTTAGCAGTAAATTTCAGCAATGATATAAATGAAAGGCTTTGGCTATTCTTCTATTTAAAATGGTATAATCGGAATGATAGATCATAGGGATAATAACGCTTGGTGAGATGGAGGATGTTGGATTTGAGCTTGTTGCCTAGTTATGAGGCTACCTCACTGTACTGTACCGTGCTCGGGAAGGAAGAAACGGAAATGATATCTTTTCCTCTTTCTTTGATTCTTGCCAAGAAATTCTGCATTTGGAATTTTTGTGGTGCTTTTGATTGTACTATGTGTGAATCATTGCAGAGCAAGCCTGCAGCTGCTGGAGCTGCTTCTGCATCTGGAGCACCTGCTACTCCGGTAAGCTGCAATAGCGGACATAGTGCTGATGAAATTATGTCGTTCGTGTTGTTGTTAAGTATGATCTTGTTTTCGTTGTATGCTGGTTCAATGAATATGCAAATTTGAATAGAACTAGGCCTTTGTGGCTACAGGTGTGCAATATGGAAGTGCTATCATTTAATTCCTTTTCTGAAGTTATGTTATTGGAATTTCTTTTTTCCGTCTTCATCAGAGTCTTGGCTGATCGTGGCGACGTGTCTATTGTAGGATTCTTTTTTAGTGAAAGCAAATGTGTAAATCTCATTGATCTATTGTCGTAGTTATTATATCATTGTGACAACTATAAGCATGTAACTATTCAATGAATGTTGTTATTTTAAGAAACACATACACTCTCCACAGCTTTATATATGCACGTGTATCCGTATCTGACTCTCGTCAGACATTGACACCTGCAGATGCTTCTTGGTTGGACACTCTCAAATGCATACCAAAGATGCATTTGGCACAAAGAATGTGGGTTATGTTATTGGCATTTTTAGGATGCACAAGCAATTTGTTAATATTCCACCCAAATATGATCACTCTTCAAGGCTGAGAACATAGCATGACTTACAAACAAACATGTAATTCAATAATTCTTTTTCATCAATGCATGTCCATTACAAGTTCCGTAGCCTAATTTTTATAAAAATTGCATATCATTGTGTCACTATCGTGTCTGTGTTTCTTAGTTAATCTGCGGCCAAGTCAACATATAGAGAGATAACCATGAGGCTGGCTTACTATCTGTCCGCATGTGCCAAAGTCACTTGGTTGTACGTGCATTTATTTTTCTGTGGATAGTTTCAGAATGCACATGGCTGTAGCTGAAATACGTGGCGACACATTATGTACATATGTTTATTTAATCCCTTGAACCTTGTCCATCTTGGTGGTAGTTCAACTCCCAGCAGCCCACCTGTATATTTAGTCTTGTGTAGTTAATATGCTTGGAATCTGGTTTATCTTCCGACTTCAAACGTGTACTTTCTCCATGTCCATTACAAGAAATTGCTTGTGTTTGTAGGCCCAGCCTCCAAGTTCAACACCCTCAGCTGTAGCGCCAACACCAGCTGCTCCTCAAGCTCAGTGAGTTTTATGGATATTTGTTCATTTGATCATATCCATTATTGCTGAGGTACTATGTGTGGTTAGGAGACTGATCATTGCTGTTTGCTTTATTAGGCCACAGACTGCTGCTGAACCTGCTCGGGTGGTACCTGCTCCAGCATCGTGAGTGCTTGGTATCTCTGTTGCAGTATATCCCATAATGGTCTTTATGTGTCAGTGTCATTCCTCAGTAGTATCCTCCCTGTTATAGTGCCTGATTGTCACAGCCACCATGGCATTTCAACCAGTACTCATGAGTAAAGACTGTAGAGATGGAGCATTTACCTTAACACCCCCCTGCCCAAAACAAAAAAATGGACAAGAGTTTTTTTTTTGGGGGGGGGGGATGAAGATTGAATCAGGCTTTTTGCAGGGCTGTTTAGGTGGCATTTACAGATACCCTAGCAGTGGCTGGCCTTCCAAGCTACAGTGAATGCATTCTGCTGATGCGTAGGGATTGGCATGAACCCAGTGTCAGTGTGCTAGGTCTTTGTAAAAGTCACCTTATGATTTACAGGGCCTAGGTTTGTTTGCTAACCTCCCAATAGAGACAATCTTGAGATCACGACCTTCCAAAACATTGCTTGCAGTAAAAGACATTCAACTCAACTGAACTTCGACACTGGAAGTGTAAAGCTTTGACTGCTCCAATGTGTTATACCCGAAAGCATCTAGGCTCTGGGGTCACAATTGTCTAATTGTATAATGATAATCATGTCCAGTGGCATTTTTGATAATGGTTGAAATGATTATTCTTTTGTGGTTTTTTTTTTTTTTAATGTATAAACCTATTTCCTAATATAGTTTTTCACCTTGAATAATGAACTGGTTGATTGCCAATGTGGAATATGGTTTTGTTTGCTGATCAAGCAACCTACCAAAATTTTGCTTCATTCATCCACCATAGAGGACTTGGGGTCATTAATGGACCTGTATGTATTGACTTTGCTTGATTTATTGTTGATGGTTGTATTTAGTAGCTGTCTATAATTATAAGGTGCGCACGTGCCTAACTGCTTTGATTCTTTGGTTTTCATCATGATTTTCAAAGGGGGCTAAAAAAAACCTTGAATCCTGTCACGGTTGCCTTAATTTGTCCCATATACTAAACTTTCTAAAATTGGATTCATTTTAAGGATAATGAACTAAATTCTAGGTCAGGATCATTTGACAAAATAAAGTATAAGATTCTTGCGAATACCCCCCCCCCCAAAAAAAAAGGAAGAACTTGCCAGCTGTTTTACTCTAATTGTAGACCCACCCAACTCCTCGTCAGCAGTATTGCATATTCACTGATTCTTTGTTTTCTTGCCCGTGTAACTTGTGGGTTAAAACAGTGGTGAAGCAGATGTCTATGGTCAAGCTGCATCAAATTTAGTTGCAGGAAGCAACCTAGAGACTACCATTCAGCAGATTCTCGATATGGGTGGAGGAAGCTGGGATAGGGATACAGTTGTCCGCGCCCTACGTGCTGCATTTAACAATCCTGAGAGGGCTGTGGAATACCTATATTCTGTATGTCATGAAGTGCTCAGGCTGCTCTTCTTATTTTTCATTGAATGACTGGTTGCCTGTGAGGATGGATAAGATCTATGGCTCTTGTGCAGAATTAACCATTTGCTGATAGTACATATATTGGCTGTCTCGTTATTCTGTCAGTTCAATTAAACTCTTCTGTGATTGGTTGTGGAATTTTAACTTCTAATAGTTATCCTCAATTTGCAGTGTGTCTGTATTTATTTTCTGATGTCTGATGGTCGAGTTTCCTTATTTTAACTGTTACCGGCCAAGTTCGTGTAACTTTTATCATTTTTGTCTGTATGAAGGTTTTTTTTTTGGGGGGGGGGGGGGGTTGGGGGGCGCGGGCGGGCGGTGGTTCGAGCATTTGATTGTGATGGGCAAAGCCTTAACATGCATTTGTCCTGTCTCAACACTTCAAATGGTAATATAAGGCCATGCAAATCTGCTTGCCTTCTGTAATACTACTCTGTGCTGTTGTATTCAATTGTGTCGGTTTGGATGGCTTTGTTTTGGTACTTGTGTTGGATCCGATGTTGACATAATTGAATCATATCTGAAATTACCTGTGGGATTGTGGCCTGCTGTCTTCTTTTGAAATCTTTATTATGTTTGTGTTCTAACGGTTAAGAGGCTGATTTGATGCTCTTGTTGATCTTTAGGGAATTCCTGAGAATGCTGAAGTTCCTTCAGTTGCTCGAGCACCAGTGGCAGCTGTGCCTACAGGTGGGCAGGCGGTGAATCCTCCGGCACAGGCTCCTCAAACAACGGCACCTTCATCTGGTCCTAATGCAAGCCCTTTAGACCTTTTTCCGCAGGTACTCTATTAGGATTTTGTATTACTTCAAATTTGGTTACTGATTCTGTAAATTGAAGAAAAGGGGAAATTTTTAATTGTAATATTTAATGCTATATTGAAACATTTTGGACATAGGGTCTGCCAAATGTGGGTTCAAATGCTGGTGCTGGATCGTTGGATTTCCTTCGCAATAGCCAACAGGTATATGACTAGCTACGAGTTTATTTGCATTTCTATTCTTGGATCCCTGATTATTACGTGTTTTAATTGTAGTTTCAAGCACTGCGAGCTATGGTGCAAGCGAACCCCCAGATTTTACAGGTATGATCCGTTCTCTCTTTCTAATGTGTTTTTATGAGATCGTGTTTTCTGGGGTTGATATATTTTTCCAATATTTATGCAGCCTATGCTTCAAGAACTGGGAAAGCAGAATCCACACTTGATGCGCCTCATCCAAGATCATCAGGCTGATTTTCTTCGCCTGATTAATGAACCAGTTGAAGGAGAAGGGTATTGATTGCTCTGTCTGTGTTGGTGTTTCCATTCCAATGCGTGATCTCACCCTTGTCAATCTTTCTGAATTAGGAACCTACTGTCGCAGTTGGCCTCTGCAATGCCACCAACGGTGTCTGTTACGCCTGAAGAGCGTGAAGCCATTGAGCGTGTATGCCTACTCATACCTTCACCTTTCTGAACTGGTCGATTTCATTTAGTGGAAACAATTGATTTGTGAAACGGCAATTGCAATTAGATTGATTTGAAGTTTGAAGAAATAAAAATGTTTGAAAGGTGGCAAAGAATAAAATTGAGGGAAATGTTGCCATTTCAAAGGAGGTGGCTAAAATTAGGAAGTAAAAGCAATTGCATAATCACAAATTCTTGGAGGAGACCGTCTCACATAAGGTTATTGTGAAACGGACTCTTTTAGGAGTGACTTTTTAAGGTTTTATGTTGACTAATAATATGCTTTGGACTGACTTTTAAATTTAGTGGTGACTAATAGTTCACTTAGAGGTGATTGTAATTTAAGTCACCCAATTGATTGTTAATAGTTAATAGTCACCGTAAAAGCATCCGTCTTATGATATGATTTATGTGAGACAGTCTTGTGTGAGACTTACTATGGCATAATATTCATTAGTGTTTTTTCTCTTCTTTTTTTTCCCCTGTTTTTGTGCATTTTTCTTCTTGACTGTAAAGTTGCTTTCCTTAATTTATGTTGGCTGCTATGGCTAAATACTTAGTTTCTGCCTATTTTGCGCTTTCTTCTTTTGGACCGTACTTTTGCCTTATTATGACTTAATTTCTGTCGTGTTCTACCCACACCATTCTTTCGATGTAACTAGTTTGGTTTGCAATGATGGCATCATGGATGACACCATAAATTTCTAAGGTGCTATTTCTTTTCTGCCAAGGACAGAGAATTGATCTCTCTAATCATTCAGGAGTGCCCTGTCAACACTCTTGTGTTAGCATGCATTCCATGTGTTAATTTAAGTTGCTGAACATCAGATATGTGTACCTGTCTTATTTCCTTCTGATTGTAGATACCGTCCTACTTGTGGAGTCACTTAATAGATGGTGAGGGTGTGGTTATGATGTCTTAACCTATGTTAATCTTGTATATGATGTATTATTTCATAAACTTCCAATCTAATTTTTCCCTGTTAATCCTTCATTGACTACTAATGTTACCTTTCACAGCCATCAGGCACAAGCCTTTTTGGAAACAGGGGAATAACGGGAAGATTATGGTATTGTAGAAAGTATCTAGCTTAGTGGACTTGATTTTGGCTTTACAGCCCCCACATAATGTTGGCCTAGCGCAGCTGTTCTGTATGTGACTAAAGGGCTGTGATGTTTTCTCATTGGCGTCCAGAGAATTTTTGAAGTCGACTCACTCTAAGAGTATCCGTGTGTCAGTTCTTTCTCTCATGCTTTTGTCGTCTCCAGTCTACCGCCACTAGAGTTTCATGTGAAGAATATTCAAGCAATACATATGTAAATAGCATATGAGATCATTTTGCGTAGCCCTCTAATTGAGAGCCTTCCCATCATTTTTTTCCTTTTTGCGTATGTGCAGCTGGAGGCAATGGGGTTTAGAAGGGCGACAGTTCTGCAAGTCTACTTTGCATGCAACAAGAACGAGGAATTAGCTGCAAACTATCTCTTGGATCACATGGATGAGTTCGAAAACGAGGATGATGAAGGGCTTTCGTGAAACTTGGATCTCTGCTGCGTGGATGCCAGTAGACGACTTGCCTTCATAATTATCATATTGTCAGGCTCCTAAAGATGGTTGTGGGTTGCTTGCAAATCGGGGATGTGTACGGAGTAGTGGGATGTTAATTTGCTCAGTTTCTTGTGTACAAATTTTACTTCCATTGGCCTTGATTTCAGAAGATAATATCTTTGTGCGTAATTGTCTGAGGTTAAGGGATTGTTATTACTCAGAGTTACGCCTTCTCAGTTAATACCCATAACTTCCATATGGGATTATGTGGCATATGAAAGTTTATACGAAAAGGGGTATCAAGGAATTGACCCTGTCAATTTGTGCATGGGAAATCTTCTATCAAGTACGAGGTGAACCCTAAAGTGAACTTCACCTCAATTGATACACGGGTAGCCTGATAATGTTATCCCCTCCTTGGGTTTCTTAGACTCAGTGTGGGTTCTACGACATCTGAGTGAGGTGTTCATGGATAATTGGGTATGTTATAGAGTCCTGAACTCACCCGTTACGAAGAAAGGGAGACAACTAAATGAATAACGTTTGTAGGAGCGTTAGGTCCCATCATCAAAGCGACGGTCTAGTGGTAGTTAACCCGCCTGTTGATAAGGTGTGTGTTTAAATATCACTAGAGCCATCTAGGAAAATGTCTTTCCTATGACTCCGCTTCCCTCACCAATGCCTCTAAGCAGAGGGTTGCTTACCAACCTAAAAACAACTATAAGGCAGGCGAATTCTTGGGTCCATCCCTTGTCCTCCCTGCTTTTTCTACTGCAGTGCTTGCTCTGAATTGGGGTCATTTCCCTGCTTTCTCATCTACAAACCATTGGCTCTTCTTTTACATAACCTGACGTGGTGGTGTATTCCTCTACATAAATTGCCGCCTCTTTCTTGTTTTTTGGCCGCATAAACCTGGTTTGGTGGTCTATGCCCATTGCCCAACAAACAACACAACACCACCACCACCACCACCTCCCAGTGTGGGTTCCGCTTTTGCGGGGTCTTGGGCATTGCCCAACAAACAATGGTCATCTATTTTCATAACGACTGTGCATCTAACAACTAGCAAGTTCAATTGGTTGGATGATGAGCACAATACGATGGCGTGTAGCCTCCGTGGGATCCAAGTACTAGCAAGTTCAAGATTGACTCTTAACGAGAAATGGATTTGGGTTCACAAATCTTGTTCGTGTCCTTGATTTTCCTAAGGCGAGTGTTATAGTTTGGGTAAATTTTTGTTTGGTCCGCACGCACCCAGTATGGAAAAAGAGAAGGTTTGCGCAATTAGCAAATTTAGACGAATACCCATTGGCAAATTTCCCAAGTTTTCACCTTGTTTCGAGTGTGTTATCCCCCCTCCCCCCTCCCAATACCATGAATTATTCAAGCATGTGATTGCAGAGCCCGGCCAGTATCCTAGATGGAAGTATGGAACAACTACATTAGCTAAGTATGCAATGCAACTAGAAATAGCCAATAAGACCACCTAGAAGAGCTTAAAACGCAGACTTCTCAATGAAAAAAGGAAGATCCACCAATTATAGACCTACGGTCCCATTCGAAGTAGCTGCTTTTGCGGCTCGATGACCAATCAATCATAACTCCAAAAATCAGAACTTCAGAATGTAAGTACATAATTTTGAAATTAGTAATATATCTATGGATGCTCAAACCATAACATAAAATGCTCAACAAGTACAAACGGTACCTAGTTGATGAAAACCAAAAAACCCTTGGAACTGAAAGCCCAAGTTACTCCTCTCATCAGCACTCAAGATGCGAAGTTACCACCGCCCTGTTGCCACAAATTAATGATATCAGTGGCTTGATTGAGAAGGATAATCATTTGTTTTTGTGATATCCAGGGCTTGCTCTCGAGCAACACCTTGAGCTCTTCCCAAGCATCCTTCCTTGGCCAAAAGTAGTATGGACTTAAGGGTACAGTTCCATAAGCCGGTAGGAGTTGATTGAGTGCTAAACCAATGTTTTTCTCCATCCAAATGAATTTCAAAACTAGCCTTGGCTTTTGCATTGGCCCCTCACCCCTCTTGACCTTCAAAACTGGCCTTGGCCTTCGCCTTGGTTTTTGCACTGGCTCCTCACCCACCTTGACCTTCATCAGCAAGAAAAACAACAAGATTTCAATTCTAACACACAACCCATGATAAACAGTGTTACCGGACAATCAACTATTAGTCAAATCAAGGCGATATTAACTTGCTTCGGTAAACATGAAGGTAAACTCCAAGGTCGCACAATCCATGAACATTATCAGCTCGTAGAACACACAAAACAAGTATCATCATGATCCAACCTAGAATATTGATCACAGTGAAGTGGAATTAGGGTTGAGCAGTTCCGAGAACCCGCCCATCAAATCAAGATCCGGACCCGAAACCGGTCAAACAGGTTTCTCACTTTTGGGAGCCGGAACTAGAACCACAACTCCCGGTTCCACAACTTTGGGAATTGGAACCATAACCACTGGTTTTGGGTCCGATTTCAGCTACCCACACTTACCATACACTTTTTCAATTTTCCATGTTTGGTATCTATTTATTGTAAAAAAATCAATCACAACACAACATGATTCATTTCAAGGCCCATAAACTATAAAACCTTGCTTTATAACTAACATTTACCAATTAAACATAACAATTACATTCATTAAATTAATATGATGCAATGCAAGCGACATTTGATCATCTATTAGACATAAGCAAAAATAACGAATCGAGGCAGCAAATAAATTTTGGCTTGAAAACAAGCACAACAAACATAAATTTTAATAGAAGGGAAAAAAAATGCCTTCTTGGGTTTTTTTGCTTGAGCTTTATTTATGATTGGATTGGGACATTTTATTATATAAAAAAGTAATAGAAGAATTGAGCCTACGTCTTATGTGAGGACTTTTTTGTCATAACCAGTTTTCGGCTCCGGGTGTCATTGTAGGAACCGGAATCGATCATACCGGTTCCTCACCATTAGTAACCAGAACCAGAATTGTTCAAATGGTTCCGATCCTGGAACCGGGCCCGTTTGATCAGTTTAAATCTGATTTCAGGGTATCCATCACACATGTTCACCCTTAAGTGTAATCTAAGCTTTCAGATGTATATGGCCTCACCAACCAAACTATACCATCCTTCTGAAACTGCACACTCCCACGTATAGATTGTGATGACAAAGTTGTTCACATAATGTTGCTATGCATGAACAATTTGTAGGCGGGAGTACGTCAGACTTTCCAAAAACACCCTAATGCTCCAGCCCCTGATTATACCAATGAGTTCAGCCCGTAGAATGGTCGATGCATCGTATGTGGGCCAAATGGCTCTGAGTCCACATAATCATAATTTCAGTTTCCTGCTTTCCATTTTGCCACTTGCTACTGCGTGTTTATCGAAGAGACAACTCAACCAAAAACTTAAGTTGATGGTTAAAGGCCCAAAAATAGGTTTTATACTCTAACACTATGCAAGACTTTAGAGTATCAGTTCAGTTTAATACATACTTGCTCTTACAATTATATAGAGACCATGACCAAACTTTTGAACATAAAAATCCAATCAAAACAGATGCAATTTTGTTTGCCCTGGTGTTAATCAGCTGCTACAACCCTTTGTAAAGACAACCATATCCACATGATGCAACCAAACGCAGAATTTTCACCTCAAACTTCAATTAATTTTCCACCTAAAACTTTCATTTCTAATTAGCAGATAACAAGCAACCTTTACCAAAATTGTTCAACAAATCGATTAGCCCATAGAATTCAGCCCCAAAACACAGAGCAAGAACATCAAGCCATTTGCAATCACCCAACTTCGTAATAAGGAGAGCCCACAATTAAGATAGAGGAGGAAGAATAGTAGAATACCTCTTCATCGGTGGCGAATTCATCATCAATGGGGTCCGGAATATCGTCTTCGTAAAAGTCTTCAGGGGAAGAAACGGAGAGAGAAAAGCTTCGGTTTCGCTTCCTCACTGGAGGGAATGACGACAATGAACGAGAAAAGAAGGGCTTTGGGTTCACAAAATTGGGGGTTTTCCAGGGTTTAAGGGCGAATTTGGGAGATGGGTATGCCGAGGGTTGGACTATGGAACTAATAGTAGGTTGAACAGACATTGACAACATCTTGAATATTGTTCTTCCAACAGAGAGAGGATAGAAGAGTAAAGAGTGGCGTTTCAGTGAGAACCGACAGATGCTGTATCTGGATAAGGAAATCTTCTCAAACATGTGTATCGGGTCGGGTCAACGAAAGTATGTGCATATGTAAATTAAGGTCATTTTGTTTTTTCAACTGCAACGTTAAATTGTAAATTGTAAATTATAAATGGTACGAAATGGTGAGAAGTAATAAAGAATTGTCCTTTTTTTTGGACGCATGTGAAAGAGATGTCAAGGTTGATGTAGATGGGACCATAATTCAAATTTTTAATACTGGTTTGTATAAATTTTACTAGTTGAATTAATTTATATCTATTAGTTATAAAGAGTTATAAATTGCGAAGAATTATAACAAATTATAAGAAGTTGTAAGTGTCAAATTTGATCATGCTTAAAATTGACAAGAACAAGGTCAGAGTGACATTAACATATGGCACGATTAGATGAACTCTGATATCTACGTATAATTAATTAAAAAAGTTCGCGTGATCTTTCTTTTTTATCAATAAAAAAGTTTGAATGATAGGTGAAGGAAGCATAAAATAAGTTCTTTATGAGTTTTTGGGTAATTAAGAAATTCGTTTTTCTAGTCTTATGTCTCTTTAAGGTTAGAAAGACTATTAAACTCCCTCTTCTTTCAAAAAATTAATAGAAGTAAAAAAGAAGGGTATCAATTATGAGAGATCTCGAAATATATTGACATAGTGAGTTAGTTCTAAATGAATAAATGTAAAGGTTCTCAAACACCCCAATTTACCCTATTCTAACAGTAACATCTTGAGAGATAATCTCACGTCTTAGATTCACATCCATGGCACATCATGATCAAATCGGTAACATGTCAAGTAACTGTATTTTCAGAACTAAATGGGACGTACATTCTAAAATAATTGACATAGATATGATTAACAAAGTCAGAATATTAGACATATAGTTTATTGAATTTACTAATTTTCTGAAGCAGTATCATCAATGATTCAATATTATATGCATTTTCATAGAGAATAATATATGGCCAAACTATGTAATTTTTGTAATGCTATGTTTTCACCTGTATCTGCATGGATCCAGAGCTTCAGATTGGGTTAGATCCTATTATTCTCCCAAAATTCTTCTTACATTTTATTAGTACCAAATCCTAAGACATCCATGAAAGCAACTATGGATTATAAATTTTGAAGTGAGGCACATACATGAAAAGATGATTTTAAAGTGTTGAATACTATCATAAAGAGTCAACTACTGATATTATCCATTGTATCTCCATTGTATCTACATCGAATCTTCGCTACAAAGGGGGTCATATATGAATGAATAGCAATGCATCTAACTTAAGTTACACTGAAACCTCATAAAGTACATCTGAGTTCCTAGGATGAATTATCTAGCCTAAAACAACAATAATATTACACCTGTGAGGCTATGACAGAGAAATGGCAAGGTTGAAGAACAAGTAATCAATGAATTCTTATGGTCGAAGCCCCCCCCCCCCTCGTTTATTAATGTAAAATACAAGTAATCGAGCATATGAGTTTCAATTTCATCATTTAAGACCAAGCTTCAACATGGTACCTCCCAGCCTTCTCCAATGCCCTAAGCCATCTCACTGCAGCTTCTTTCGGAACCCCACCTTCCTTGCTGATGATCCCTTCGAAAGTTTCCATAACATCAGACGGCATTTTGGTTGAAGATCCAGCAACATACACTGAAGCTCCCTTCCCGAGCAATTCCCATATTTTCTGGCTATAATCCAGCATCTTATGCTGAACATAAACTTTCTTAGGCTGGTCTCTTGAGAAGGCGACATAAAAGCCTCCGCCCTTTTCTTCTGAGAGGACCCCGCCTTTTTGTGAATGGAAGCGCCAGAAGTCGCTGTATAAGAAGTCATCTTCTTCCTTCCGGCAGCCAAAGAAGAAGAGAATGGGAGCAGTTGGGCCGCTGTGACTCTGGATTGCTCTCTCTGCTATGAATCCCCGGAAAGGAGCACAGCCAGTTCCTGGTCCTATAAGAATGAGGGGAAGTGATGGAGATGGGGCCGGAAGTAAGCCCTTTTGAAACCACACCGGAACATAAACGCCTGTTTATGCAGAAAATGAATCAGCAAGTATAAATTTCACAAACCTATGCCCGGAAAGTCAATGAGAATAGTCATTTTGAACTGAAGTAAGTTAAATATCTACCACAGATGTTTAAAAAAATAGAATAAAAAGGAGAGAGGTAACATGGGAAACACCTTGCTGAGGATCAAGTTCAGCAAGCCACTTTGAGCAGAGACCAGATCGCTTCCTCTTAAATGGAGTCGTCCACGATACCACGCTCACAGTCAAGTGCACTTGGTTAGGATGAGCAACGGGAGAGGAAGAAATGGAGAACGCCCTGGTCTTCAAATGGGGAACCAACTGGACCAACCATTCAAATGGCATTTGGACCGAAGGGAAATCCTCTAGGACCTAATATTCATCGCAAATAATAAATGAAGTAAAAAGTTGTGAGGCTAAGTAAAAGAGATAGAAGATGTCAGTTTTCTTGCTAAGATAGAGAGCAAAAGGAAAACCTCACCTCAAGTACTGTTCTTCTCTCTTTCTGGTTATATTGGTACAAGTCATCTCGTCCTTCTGGTGAGGCAAAATACTTTAGTCTTTCTTTCTCATGCTCAGCAGTTGCATAGTGACTCATTACCTGCAGAAATGGCATAGGTAAATTGAAAGAGCAAACGAAGCCCCCAGGGACCCATTGGAAGCAATTGCAAGCATGAAATAGAGAACAAAGGGAAGGGTTATCTTCTTGTTTTATTTCATGCGTCCCCTCAAATTCATGTCTTTCATCACATAATTCTTGATAAATTACCAAAAGAAACTGTCAAACACCAAAATTAGATACATAGTTGGCTATTTGCCAGGTTCTCTCAGGTACCCACTATTCTTGTCTGCACTAACTAAACTTTGTATGCATATGCTGATTGCTTGTTGTTTAGGGAATGTATTTCAAAAATAACCCCCCCCCCAAAACAAAAAAAATACAATTTACACACGCATGCACACAAAAGGAGGGAGGGGAGATTGCCACTGTGGACAGCAGTCTTACAAAGTCATCTTTTATGTTAATGAAGAACTCTGACAGCAAAGTTGCTCACTGAAAGAATCAATAGCTTCAGGCAAAGAGTAATCACAAATTTCCAGAAGAAGTCAGACTACCTCGAAGAAATATCGTCTAGGGGAAGCTGAGGCAATATCCATAGTCAATTCTACAAATGTTTTCAGTCGGATGGGCACCCTAGATGGATAAGCACCAGCATCATCTGCAACATCTCTTGATTGAACCTGTAGTGCCAAAAGCAGTTGCGACACAAGTATTGAGCATGAATTGTGGAAAAAGAATGAAAAAAAATGTCATGAACAACATCAAAGAAGAATCCTTTTAGTCCCCTGAGTAAAAAAGAGGTGCACCAAACATTCCATGTGAGATCTCTAAATTACTCAGCCAAGATGGCCCATCCATCATCACCACTAGATTCTCAAGGCAATCAAGTTCCAAGATATGGAGAATAGGACACACAGTCTTGTCACTTATGTACATCCTCTTCATTTTTCTTCCTTCTTTCTGCTTGATTCCTTGATATACCTGAGCATTTTTCTGTTCATGCAACTTCGAGGCGTGATAGTAATATATTTTGTCATCCTCTTCCTTGGTATCCGCACGATACTACTCTAGATTGTCACTAGTCTTTGATGTCTATGCAATCGCAAGTATTCTATTTGAACAATTGTATTATGCTCTAAAATCTGTGTACTGTCCTTTGGAATTTTCAGGTTCTGGCGGTTTTAAATGCATCATGCATAAATGGTGGCAATATGAAGTTCATTTTCCAGTTTTATGATTAAAAGACAGAACAATAGAACAGGACACTGTTACAGCACAAAAATTACATACCGTGATGAGTGCTTCAGCGTCCAAGTTACATCGGCGAATGAATGCATCTACAGCATCAGGATTTTGAGATGGAAGAATTTCAAGAACATCACCTACTTCATATTCAACAGCCTGAAAAGCAATTCAGAGGTTTCATATGAAAGAATACTGTAATTAAATAGTCAAGAAAAAGTTGCTGTCCAATTGACGTAGAAGTTTAGAAGATTTTGACAACTCACTGAAGAATGAAATTTAAACTCAAGATGTCGCACATCTCTCCCACAATCTGCTCTTGTTAACAAACTGTTGCTTGTCTGCAGGGAATCATTTCGACCAATCATCAATTCAAAATTTTTCTAAGGAATGCATTGCACCCTTCATGTTAATGCCACCTCTCCCCTGACGCTACACTGAGGTGGGGCTCTTAAGGTATGGATTTAGGTTTCTATTTTAGATAGTATCTTTATGTAGACACCAGTCAATTTGTTTATGTGCATAACTTCTGAAATCAGTCACTGAAGTTCCATACAGCAAGTACATAGTCTTTGCAAAGAATATGCAAATAAAGTAATTAGCAGTATCCAACCAATTTTTTAACTCAATGGCATCAAAAGTTGCAAAACCGACCACACCCCCTTCCCCCCAAAAACACACACACACAAAAAGAGTGTGAATCCTGCCTCAATTGGGTATACAAAAGATCCAAACGTACTGAGACTCCCTCTCATCCCTAGAAGCAGAGAGATATATTCCAATGGAATCACACAATAATAAATATAAATCCATCTCATTGAACATTCAATGTTCTTTTTCCATTTTTCCCAACAAGAAATATCAGTATTAGAACAAGACACTAAGGTAACACCAATAGCCAGCTGAAACACAGGCCCACAGGGAGGGGAAAAAGAGGGGGGCGGATGAGTTGCCAACCAAAAGGGGGGGGGAGGGACAGGGGAAAATGAGCATACTAAATGCCACTACAAAAGATTCCAAATAGAAATAACAGCCTAAAGAAATCAGGAAAACAAATTTGAAAGCAAACCACATTCAGCAAACAGAAACTGGGACAATAGAGGAGGTCAGCTTGTTACAGCAGCCCATAACCATTAAATTATCTGCAAACACTACTATAGTTTACAAGGAATACCATTCTTAGCCAGCAGTGAGGCCTACTCTTATCTGAAGGAAATTTTGCAGGTGACATCAAGCGAGCATATTCAACTTGCATTGCCTTGGAATCCAAATCTGACAATAAAACGCAACGAAATATCATGTCTGTGGTGGGAAGAATACAACATTGTCATAAGCATATATTGTTTCAATGTGAATGAGTAGCAAATGGATCAAATGTGATCTATAAATATTAATAAGAGGGAACAAGGAACTGGAATCCTGGAAACATCCCATGCCCAAATAACATGAAGCATCACAACCTCTCCAAGTGGACCAGAACAAAAAAGGTGCAAAATGGAGAACAAGGAAATTATGAAGACCAAAGAAAGATTTCTCATACACAAAATTCAGCAAGGAAAACAAGTCACCCGAGGTATCTGATAATAGTAAATGCGCCTGGTTACTGGCATGATATGTGATAATGACTTTAGGTTGACCCATCAATTCTGTATCTGGAACTATGAAGTTCAACCCTTTTGGGAAGAGTTCTGGATTTATTTGATACAATGAACTCCACAGCGAAGACATCCAGGGATCTAGAGCTCCTTCATACCTATGACATGTGAATAAGAAGTTTTTCATCAGCAGGGTTGAAGAGAGACTAAAAATCATTGAATGCATACCAGAAAACTACTAGCTGTAGACATTCTGCTTCTACAAAATGGAACAAGAGCCGAGAAAGAAGCTCCGTATCATTCATCACAGACATGAATACAAAGTTAGTATCATACAATGCTTTACAACATTTCATCCACGTCATACCCTGAAGGATGCTGATCATCTCCTAGTCCTTTTTCAATAATCGGTCTTCCACCAAGATCTGCAAGCCTTTTATCCAGCTTCTTTGCGACAAACTGCAGCAGGAGGAGAATAATGCAAAATAAGATCCTATTCAAGGCCCTAATACGATTTGTTAGACTTTGTCTACTTTTTGCCAACATCATTGAGAATGGTTTCTGATGAAGGGAACAACACAATAATCTCAACTAGACAAACAGAGAAGTAATTCAATCTATATTTTATCCTGGAATACACCAAGATCTCCAAAATTTTCAAACTACACTAAGGACCCTAACCATGAACTGCAAGTTTCTCAGAAAATCCAGCGCATGATAGCGATTATAGGCCAAAAAAGTTCACCGCACTTGTTTTATCACCTTGTCATATTAAATTTATACACAGTATATCGAATTAACCACCGGATTAAACAACATAAGCAGATTCCAAGAAGCCTGCCAGGAGAAAAAAAAAGGTACCAGAGTTCCTCAATGATAAACAGAGCCCTAGAAGTATTACATTGTATTTCTGGTAGCCTGAGTCACCCAATCCAAAAACAGCATAATTCACTGCTTGCAACCAATCTTGACTAAGGTGCCTCTGCAAAAGAAACCTCCAAAAAACCTACAATACATTGTATTTGATCATTACAAAAAGCTCAATCTTCAGTAAGGTGCCTCTGCAAAAGCAAGCTCCAAGAAAACCTAAAATTCATTGTATTTGATAATTACAAAAAGCCCAAATTTTAACTGCATGATAGTGCGTTGTTCTATGCAACACCTGTTGTATACACTAACCTTCATAGAATCAGGCGTGTCACCCTGGCCAGTAGTAGAAACAACAAAGATAACAGTGCTTTGATCGGGCAATGAACTCTGAAATGGGGCCAATACAGGAGCAAATAGTTAAACTCATGATGAACCAGCAGCGAGAATGCAGTTAGTGGCAAAATTTTCTAAATCCTGCAAAACCATGTCCCTTGCAAAAGTAATGGACTATCATGGTGAAACAAAGGTCAACACAAAAAGGTGTTAATCCAAACTAAGTTTTTCTTTCAACCTTTTTTAATGCTTGTTTTCCATGACAAGTCTTTCAACCTCAGTTACCCAGATCCCTCAGGCCATCAATTGCTGAATAACACTAATTAGTAGTTAACTTGACTTCCAAATCAAAACTGCAC
Source organism: Carnegiea gigantea (assembly GCA_029747015.1). Taxonomy (NCBI): domain Eukaryota; kingdom Viridiplantae; phylum Streptophyta; class Magnoliopsida; order Caryophyllales; family Cactaceae; genus Carnegiea; species Carnegiea gigantea. The sequence continues at coordinate 892,685 of JAKOGI010000140.1, forward strand.
CGATCAAATACTGGCCACAATCTCTTAGCATTCAACATGATTCCACCACCAATTCCGCCATTCGTCTCTGCTATTTCCAATCACTGGTATCATTGGTAAAGTGGGGCAAGTATTAACTTCTCAAATTTCACAAGAAAGGTTAAATCTTGGATAAGTTCCAGCAAAACCCAGATACAGAAAAAGCTCATGTGCAAATCCCAAGACCCAAATAAGGCCAAGGCACTACTCAATCCAAATTTGATGCCAACCCACAACCCCCACACATAAAGACCCCACAAAAAACGAAAGAGGTTTTGATTCAAGTGGACAGAAGAAGAAGTAGAGAAGGGGAGAGAGACATAGAGGAGCATACATACAGGATCAAATTGATCGATGGGAAGGAGAGAGACAGGGCAGGCTCGACGCTCGGCTTCACGGCCGATGCGTTCAGCGGCATCCATGGCATTGCCGGTCTGAGTAGCGTAGAGTACGAGCAGTTTCTGCTTCTCCTCCATCTCCTTCGTTCTCCTGGAAGGCTGCAGCAACCTTCCAGACGGGACGAAATCGGAAAGGGGGTGTTGATAAATAATCAGTATCATTAGCTAATTAGTCATTACCAATAGCTATGTTTCATGTTTGTTAGTTATTGTTAACTCAATTTGACTCAGATTAGCATTAGCATTAGCAGCTAATGAATTTTCTTACTTAAAACCCTCAAGTGCAGAAGCACCATAAAAGGTAAAGTATGGCCTTGGTGGCAATGTGTCCGATAATTGGATTCACGGAATGAATCGATGATGCAACACCAGCTATCTCCTGTTCCATTCAATCCATCCGTCGGTATTAAAATATTCAATTTAATCTATCCATTCATTATTTGAACATAAAATTGAAAAAAATGGATAATAAATAGGTGATTAAACTTCATATAACATTAATATTTCTTATTTTGGAAGGTAGGAGACGTGCTTTAAGTATAATAGATGATAAAAATAAGGTTGATTTTAAGTTAGCTTTGATAGTAATTATAAGATTTTATAATCATCTAGAAATAGCTTAAATATTCTATATATAAACAAATTTTAGGGAAAAAAAAAATAAATGCAAACAAGTTAAACGGATGGATGGTTATGTGAATCATAAAACGGGGTGATGAAGCATAGGAATATTCATTATCCTGTCCAAAATTAGACCGAAACAAAGACCGGTGAAAACTGGATCGGACCAGTCCGCGGCCCATGAGTTTTTCTTATTCGGTCTTTAGTCAGGTCCACCGGGCCAGATCGAGGACTGAATAAAAAAAAATTATGGAGTATCAAATCGGTCACCAAAGTGAACCGTATATACTTAAAATTGGAATTTTCGGTTTGATTTTTGCCAGTTATTGCAACCTCTCAACACGCCTATTATTCTTTCACCTCACTCTTTCTCTATCTCTTTCTTATCTCTCACTATTTTATTAGCCCGTATATATTTAAAAGTTCTATTTTTTAATAAGGTTTTAATCTCAAATAAACTTATAATTATTGAATACAACTAAATGACCCCAAGATCCTACTTTTAAATATTCAATTTTAGTTCAAATTATTTAATCCATAAAAGTTAAGAACTTGAAATCCCTAATTGATTTGATTTAGTCAGTCTGATCGGACCGAATTTTTTTCGTCCGGTCTAAGTTTTACTTGGTCCGATCCACAGTCCATGCTCCTCTTCTTATTTGGTCTGAACCAGTCCAGTCTGTATTTGGACTGATGAAGACCCCTAATAAAGCAGGTAGAGTATAACTCTAATCCACCAATTTTGTCAAATTATTTATCCACCATTCACCCATCATCTTTTTTTTTTTTTTTTAGTTTTCAGTTTTCACGCCCCTTTTCGTATCAAATGCAATGGATATCCATTAAATGCGATTAAGATTACCGGGCATAAGGATGAATTGAGCCTAATGTCTTAAGATTATCGGGCATGAAGATGAATTGATCCTAATGTTCTCATGGCGTGTGAAGAATATTTGGGACAATGACATCGAAAAAAATTATATCTTTTTAACGGCCTTGTGTTGGCTTACCTTTTTTAAAATAATGTTTACATTTAACAATTGTTTTCTGAAAAATAATTGCCAGAGATGCTGTGTCTTACAATTAATATCCATCAATGGATGAAATATTGATGCAAGGTTCAAGTAGAGGTCTTAAATGTATTGAACTTTCAACCATTAAATATATTGACAAAATAAATATCAGAGTTTTACTAACACGATGTGGTGTTATTAAAAGAAAAATATCACCTTTAAATGGCGTCAATCATGATATATCGGTACCTCTTAGTACACTTTTTGTCAGTAGAAACAGAGTTTTTTTGCTAAGCTTTTGATTTATTTTTATAATATCGTTAATTTTTTAGGTGCCAACATAATTTTGTTATTCTTTTTTATTTAATCTAAATCCATTCAATGGTGGTGGAATAATGAGGAATACGTATAACTTTACCCTAACTTGCAAAGATACTCTCATCGGAGTGGGAGGATGCTAATGTTCATGAAGCATTGCAAGCTGATATCTCCCGGGACCATTTCCCTGCAATAAAGGTACGAATTCTGGAAACCCTAACTCAAATTTTTGCTGTTCTTGATCTTATACACATAGCTAAATTCTTGTTCTGCTGTAAATTAGGGATTTATAAGTTAATAGCTGCATTGTGTGATCCTAGTTTTGTGTATCGGGTCTTGACTGCTCTTGAATGCATCACTAAAATTTCATTATGCTTATTGTGAAGTAGTAGGTCCTTCGTTTTGTCTTTTTTTTTTTTTTTTTGGGGACTGAATATTGTGCAGTATTTTGTCAATTAATAATTCATACCTATTAATCTAGCATCTAATGAAAATTGCCTCTTCAAGGAGGCATCAGGGTAAGATTACATACATCTCATGAGTGTAGAGGCACCCGTTGAATGCATTTGTCCATTTGTTTCTGGTAGATATTACCAATTGGAAAATCTTTGTAGATTCCTGAAAGTCTGGAGTGCTTTGTGGCATCTATGAGTAGAAAACTATGAAACTAGTTGCCAATTATTGGGTCGAGTAACTGGAAGAGGGGCGGGGCAGAATTAAGCACATCGTATTGCGTAGGTTTGGCTGATGTGTTGTCTTCAAATGAGTCATTAGAGAAGATAAGAAAGGAATGGTTTATTAGTCATGGCTACAGTGTAGTTGAAGTTATGTAGTGAGACAGTTGCAGTAACTGAGACGATTATTGAGGGTGCAAATAGGAGGAAGGAATAAGATAGTGTATGAGATGAATGACTGTTCTTTTGACATTTGGATGTATGACATTGTCATGTTTGTACGTTCAATTAAAGTTTATGGTAGGATGCGGCAGTAACAGAATGGCTTAACACTGCATTTCTCATTCTGATGGTCATTCATTAGGAACAAAACTGTGGAAGGCTTAGTCGAGTATTACCACCTGATAAGTTTTGAGCATTATCACCTGATAAGTTTTGAGCATGTAGATTGTAGAGTTGGGCTGATGTATTCAGATTCTTGAAGCAGCAAGTGTGTCAACATTTTTGGAGTGGATAGCATTGCTGCATTGTCAGAGTTAAAATCCAAAATTGTACGAAACCAGGTTCCCCGAAGTCCTACGCAGGCAGGGTTGGCTCCCGCCTCCCAACAAGATCCATTGGAGAAAAGAACTTTCCATTGGGCTCTAAATTGTAGTTATTTAGAGAGAGGATATTCTTTGAAAACAAGTCGCTTTGATGTGTAGCTGGCAATAGCAATATCAGTTTCTAATGCCAATTGCTTTCTTGATTTCTTCTTATTTTCTGTACTGGTCCTAGCCATTCTCTCTGCCTCTCTTTTAGAGGAAGACCAGGAACCTGGACCGCCCACTATAGGTAAATTGATGAAAGAATAATTTTGAAATAATTCTAGTCAATGGCCAAACTTTTGAGAAAGTATGAACCTTCTTTCTGGTTAAAGTATTAAGATTCAAAGCTGGGACTAGTGCCCTCAATGAATGTAAATTTTTGAACCGCATCCTTGTGACACTTCTGTCAAGGCATGAGAAGAACAGTGCAAATGTACTTGAATTTTGAATTACATTTATAACACTTGTAAAAGGTAAATCTTTGATTTTTTTAAAAAATAAAATTTCTAACAGGTAAATCTATGGCTTCACATCCTTCTGTATGAAAAGACCACTAACTAGGTAATCAAACAAAAGGCTTTTTTGGCCCTTTTCCATGGCCCATTTTGGATTAATGTTGAGGTTAACTGCAATACAATTACATACAAGGCGAAGAAAGAGAACTGTGGGACATAATATAGCTGTGACTTACACACACACACACACACACACACACACACTCAGTTGTTTATGAAGTTCTTTAGGTGACCCGTCATTTCGTGGGCACGAGCTTTTGAGAGTGGAGAATTATGCAGGATCTGAAATGCATGACCAACACCCTTGTGCGCTACCATTTGCACAGCCTTACCTGCATTAACCATTGCTGAGCAAAACTCCACATTCCTATCCCTCAGGATGTCCATGTCTGACACACACACCATCATAGCGGGCAGTGTAATCAATTTAGCTGTACCATCCACAAGAGGATTGCACCATGGATGCTCTCGGTTAGAGCCTGCTGGGAGAGATAACCGCCAATAGGTATCAGATGCTGATAAGGTAAGTGCTGATCGAGGTGATTGAGGGGCTCCTTCAGATGCAGTTCGTGCCTCCCCTCCAAAGAAAGGCTGGATTAGAATGCTGCCTCTGTGACACAACGGCTTTAGAATGGCTGAATTTGATGCTCTGCTGCTCCCTAATCTTATAGCTACATTGTGAGCGATATTGGCCCCAGCACTGTCACCTGCTAAGAAAAAACGTGAGAGATTGCTGGTGTTTAGCCACCAAGAATGCTCAGTAGATCCATTTGCAGCTTGCTCTTTCACCCACATGACAGTTTTGAAACCGTCTTCATAAGCAGCAGGGAGATGGTTTTCAGGGGCCAAACGGTAATTTACTGACATGATAACACAACCTGCTGTAGATGCTAGGTTGGCCATGAAGTCATGATAACAGCTCCATGCTGGTGAGCCTACGCAAAAGCCTCCTCCATGAAAGTAGACAAGCAAAGGTAGCTTTGCTGACCGTTGTGGAACATATACACGCATCCACAAATTAGTGAACCTGTCAATCACGACATCCGTTGCTGTCACCCTGAGCTGAGGTAGGGTGCTGCAAGAGACATCTGGGATAATTGGTGGTCTTTCAACATGCCCATCTTTGTATACTCTGATAAGCCCTTCTATCTCTTCCACCAAAGCTCCATGTTGCTGGTGGTTCTTAACTGCATGGATGCTCAGTCTTGGATCCAAGGAGAGGGAAGCCATCTTCCTTCTAGATCTGATCATAAAATTAGCTATATGTTGGTATATTGGTGGTTGTGCATGTCAGTATCTCATTGAGACCTTATATAGGCGAGGAATGACTAGACCATTGACTAGACTTCAAGGTGAAAAGAAGCTTTATCCTCTCGTTATCTGGCAAGTGGATAACTGGAAGCTCATTTAATTTCATATAGGAAGCCCAGAGTAGTTAAAACTATACCATGAATGTCAACCAAAGCCTCTGGCTGTGATTCGTTGCAGTGTCTAATCAGCGAAGCAAAATGTCAGTTAATGATTGTTTAATCTAATGACGGTCTTTTTAAAAGTGAATTCTTAGTTAAACTTGAAGTTCACTGAACAGAACAAGAGTGGTTCCATGGTGAGAAAGGGATTACAAAAGGCTTGTCAAGAAAGAGGACATATCCTGGTGTTTTGTTCTATGGTTTAACTGGTGAATAAACACCGTGAATGATGAAACAAGCCTTTGCAGTGGGGTCAGCCAACTGTAATTCAACTTGGTCTGTGATTCTTTCCAAGATACTGCGCAAGTTGGGTGCAAAAGAATGTCATTCCAATGTTTTCTATGGACTTTGTCTTATGCAGGCCGCTAACTTAGAAAGGTTGATTATCCACAGGGCTTCTTTAGAAGTTTCAAATCTCAGCAACTGAATGCTATGTGTTTCTATTCGTTGTGGCCCCATGATAATCTAAATATTTCTATGATGACTACCATGAATTTTGGGGTGCTGTGAGCTTACTGAATATAAAACCCTCTTCCTTGTCTTTGCAACATCCCTACTGCCTGCTCTGGGGCTTTTCCTTAATAATATAGATCACCTTTTCATTAAGGATTAGAAACCTTGATTGGGCTCTTATGAAAATTAAGAGATTTCCAAACATCACTTGATATGCAGTAATTTACATAATTCTTATTTTGCCACAGTATACTGTTCTCTGCTGAGTGTGAAACTTCTTCTCTATTTAAATGTTATAGGGGGGAAGGGCAATGGAAGTTGATGTAGGGGAAGGTAATGGAAGGAAGAGAAGCGAAGCAATGAGATTTATGTCTGTTTTGTTTGAATATGCTAGTAAGGGGAATGGATGGGAGGGTGGACTGACTATAAATCCTCACTTCAACTCCATTCATCCCCTTTTTGGAGGTGACCAAAAACCTAGGTTATAGGGGTGAATGGAGGCGAAGTGTTCTCCTCCCTTTGCCTTCACCCCCCCCCCCCAAAAAAAAAAAACCTCCATCATCAATATAAACGGAGTTTAATTTTGGGGAGGGCATGGCTGAGTTGATGTTCATAGCCAAAGAGGATGACTGGAATCTACTTCACAGCATAGAAAGGGCAGCGAGAGCTCCATGAGACATTGGATTTGGTGTATTATTATGCAATATCTAGAAAGGTGCCAAATAGTAGCTCTTTTAGCGAAGTTGGAAATCTACTGGGATGCTTTGGAGATTGAAGTTGGCACAGGTGCGGAATTAGCTGGCTAGAAAATGTGATATAATTACATCTGATTCCCACCCCAACTTGCTTTTAATATTGCAAAGGCCGGTCAGTCGCTTCTAGTCATAGTGATAGTACAAGTAATTTCATGCTGAAGACATCATACGGTGTTATTCCAAACCTGACGGGGCATTCATAGATGCATGCAGAATTAAAATTCCCATTGCAGAAGATGCCCTGAATTCTCCAAGTAGGTTTCTTGGATCTAGGGAGGTGTATGTTTATACCTCAATCTAACATACTATGTTAGCTAGCATCTTGTGTAATAGGTCGAGTCCTTGCTTTGCATCTTCACCATCAAAATCTTTCTTTTGGACTTGAAAAACGTACTATATGACAAATGAGGAGATTTTTGCATGGTCACTGATTTGGTCTTTGACTTTTGAGCAAATCCAAACTTGCTAGTGCATGCATAACGTAAAAGTCGTAGATTCTTATTCAAATTTCTCTGGGCTAAATCTTTGAGTATGCTTCTTGGATTTAGGAGTCTTACATGTTCTGGGTATAACTTTCTAGTCCTTGCTTTTGCATCTTCGCCGTCAAAGGCCCGTGTGAAATACTTCTAGAATTGTTATTACTATACCTGATTGTTTCTGTGTATGTAAATAGCTCAGTATTTGCTCATTAAGTTACAATCAGTAGCCATTATGGATGATATCATCTAGCAATCTGCAAAAGAGATTATATCCATAATTAACATACTACTAGGAAGAGCAAATTTTGCAAGTGGATCTAGGCCTCTGGAAAGCACAAAGCCCCTCCCCCCCCAAAAAAAAAAAACAAGGGGGGGGGGAGCTAATGTGTGTACAGTATTATTACGACTACAGTGTTTCTGTGGGAGGATAAACTAGAATATATTCTTGCCGTCATCCATTACATGATACTGCAATGCTGTGTATGGACATGAATTGGCCAAATGAGTTCAGGAAGGCTGTTTTCCAGTTGCTTCAGAATTTGGCTATCGTGTAGGCTATATAGGTTGTGAAAACAACTCAAACTCCGTCCAATTGGCACAAAAGGAATGCAAAGATCGATCATTTTTAGCACCCTGATCATCTCCTGTCTCGGAAAAGGTCGTGTCTTTTTAACATTCTTCTTTTTAGTTTGACAACTACTTGTCTGAAAAATTAAATGACCTAATCTTTATTTCACAATTGTCCGGCTGATTCTTCCCTTATTCAAATGTAGGTACTTCCACAAAAGATGACACGAACACCTTTTCAGAGGAAAAAAGGGACAGCCCCTATTGTCCAGCTGCATTATCTTACTTCAGATTTCCGGATTTTTTAGCTATGTAAGGTATAGGAAAGGTATTATCCACATTGCACAGGAATCCTGATCCCAGGAAACCGGCTTAGCGGACTGTATGCATGATATGTTCTGGTTCTGTGATTTTCAGCAGTATCCTTACTTTCTTAGAGTCATTAGGAAGATTTACCGCACACCAAGTGAAATTCATGGGATTGAAAGAACGTGGATCAAATCTTACTTCTTGACTATGTAATATTCACGTGTCCCATTCAACAGATTTTTATTCCTGAAAGCTAATCTGCAGAAGTACGTAAACTATGCTTTCCTTTCAAGTACAGAACATGGAGATCCTTGCAAGCAATCTTCTCCCACGAGGACACCGTGTTCATTGACGATCAGGTTCTTTCCATCTTCTCCCACCACAAACCGATCTTTCATCTCGTTGTGTTTGTGTACCTTTATTCTTCCATATATATGTTTTTCCTTTTCCCTCCTTTTCAAGGTACCTTTTGACCATTTGTAAGAGAGGGAGATTGAGACATCTGTCATTTTAACTCGTGGCATTTGACAAGATGCCCATCTGAATATGTGATCCATATATTGCAGCAATTTGAAGCTCATTCAAACATCAAGTCTCTCCCTTCTTTGTTAAGTCTGGGCCCTGTCGAGGGTTCGCTTGAGCGTCCAAGCTTCGGAGGGGCATATTGTGCTTTACAATGAGCAATTTTTGTGATTAATGAACAGGCCAATGGACCGGTCGTATTTCGAGGGGACCCTCTCAGTTATCCTTGTTTTATTTTTGGTTTTTTGGGCCTTTGTTTTATGAAACTTTGATTACTGTTGGCTGATAAAGGAATAGAGCTTTCCAGATTCTCTATTCACGATTACCTTTGTATTATGGTGAGAATTAAAATTCTTTGAAAAGCCTATTGGAGAGAATAAAAACATAAATAAGATGCTGATTTGAGCGTTCATTGCTGGTGAGATACCAATAATGTGGCAGTGTCCATGCTAGCTATCATCATGGGTGAACCAATAGAGACGTGACTTGTACTCGATTATCCAACCTGAGATTAGGCTTCACTCAAATTAAGAACAAGGGGGGGAAAAAAGATATAAGGTAAATAAATGATGAAATCACCCTATTTCATGCTCCCACAATATCGATTCATTTTGAGTTGAATAAATGACGAGATGGAAATCACATTGTTTCATACTCGCACTGTTGATTCGTTAAGACTGATTCATTTACTTAAACATGCTTATTGGTCAAACAAGCAATAGGCTCGAACATAACCAAAGTGGCGAGTTGAATAAAGGGTGAGACAAAATTCACATTGCAGAATACTGATTCATTTTCTTCACCTGCTTACTGATCAAACAAACAAGAGACCGGAAAAAATAACCAAAGTGATGAGTTGGATACTCCACTAATTTGTTCAACGCATCCATAATCGACGATGTCTATGCTGAAGGATGAATACAGAAGAGGGCACATATTAAAAGCATAGAATGTGGATATCCTATATATTCAAAACAGCAAATGCTAGAAATTCTAATTGAAATGTTTGCATTCGCCATGATTTTGCTCAATTTTGGAGCCTGATGATCGCAAATTGCAGAAGAGAAAGACCTGTTTAGCACCTAGTTCAGACATCGTTGCAACAAGTAATGTCAAATGCTCAAGCCACCTAAGAGAAGCTTATCTCTTCAACGCTTCCTTCGTCGAACTTAAAAAACCACACGAAGTTTAAATACTAGCAGAACTCTTGGCCTCCTGCTGAAGCATGTACTGCTTCTTCATTTCTTCCAGAACAGCATCATTGGTACTGTGGATTGAGAAACCATGTGTCAGACAAATTCCCAATAATTAGTTGTAACAAGAAAATGAAATACCATCTCCTCTCACTCAAGATCACCAACATTGGTAGGAGTTTCGTAACTAGATAATTCACTACCTGAAATAACTGTAGACTCTCAAAACCACAACGCAAACAAAAACTAAAGGTGCAGGGTGATGCATCTTCAACAAGTTTGCACCCATAACTTTAGCCCCATTGCAGTAGATTTTGCAACTGGTTGTTTCACAGAAGATAACCAAAGTAATGAGCCTGTCTGCGATGTAGCAACCACAGATATTATTTCCAAAGGACCCCAACCACTCATTACTCAAACGCATAACTTATCAACAAGTTTCATACATGTTCTAGACTTCGCATAAATCTCCTTAACGTGCTGGATTGAGGGCTTGGATTTAAAGAAACTCTACATTGAAAGCATTATTTAGCTGAAGGAGGTTAACGTGCTGGATTGAGGGCTTGGATTTAAAGAAACTCTACATTGAAAGCATTATTTAGTTGAAGAAGGTGACAGAAACTCCCAGCTCATACATGTATTCAACAAGCCACATGTTCATCCACTTTAATACTAGAGTAGCATGCGAACAGAAACAAGAAGCAAATGCAAGCAGGTTGGGTTCCAATGAAATGGGCGAACTTACTATTTATGTAGACAATTATTTAGTTCTTTAGCTTGTTCGCTACACTTCCACACAACTGATAGAGTCCTCCCAGAAGCACATTCTGCATACTTAGCAGTGTAATGATCACACTCTTTCAGTGCCTTTTGCTTCATTTTGCTGCGTAAAGCTAAAAGTTAACATACAATTAGCCAAGGAGGAAACGAACATCAACAAGGACACATAGCCGAAAATCAAGCATATTTTACACAGGATCTAACCGCCTCAAAATAACTGATGCAATCTTGGGAGTAGGACTACCGTGTCCAAAAGCAGATGCCGACCCAACCAGAGCCTATAACCCCCCTAGGTCTGATGTCTAGGATGCTGGATGTACACAACCTTACCATGTCTTACAGAGGATACCATTTAGACTAAACTAAACAAGAGCACAGAATGTGTGCTAGTGTGGCAATAGAGGGGTGTGGCGTCATAATGCTGAATGCTTAAGGATTCCATCTATGGGTCTAGAAGGTGTCTCAAGCGTATGCCACCCGCACCCTGGTACATCAGTAGCATCTAATGATATCCAAGTTATCGCAAGATCAGGGCAATGCAATATTGCAATCTAAAGACGTGCGTTATGCATATCGCACTTGAATACTACAGCAACGTAGATACCTATCTGTACCATCTGCAAGCTCCAGGTCTCTTTGCTTAAATTTGCAATTCTAATATTGACAAATGATAATACCCATTTCTTTCCCTTCACATATTATTTCACTACATCATATCCTAGCTCGTTAATACCAAAGCCTCCACCTCCTTAACTGAACCCCTTAAATCTTAACCGGCTATGATGGAACATTATCAGCTTGAGATAGAACCGCATACATCTAGACCTCATGGATACATCTCCACAAAACAAGTGCACCACTAAGCCAAAACGCAACAATTCTAGATATTGAAATCGACCCAAGAAAGAATGGCAAACATAAACCAAGTAAATCAATCAATGGAAAGACATGTACCCAGAAGCCGAAATCACTGTATTTTCATCTAAAAACATTTTTGAAGCAATTGAAATTTCTGGGTAAAATAAGGAAGAGGCATTTTAGGGTTTTAGAGAAGGGGTTAATCTAAACTAGGGTTTACATATTTGTGTCTCACCTTCTTCAACCTTCTTCTTGACATGATTTTCTCTGGCTTCTTGAAGGTATCCCATTTAGCAATTTCCCAGAAAGATTCCAGCTTTTAGCACTTCGATTCCGGATCGTGATCGACAATTTGACTCAGTTTAAGCTCAACCCGGGGCAAGGTTGCTACTTGCTACGCTTGCCCCTTGCAAGTAAAATGACGGGAACCGTACAGTCCAGCGACGATTAAAACGCAGCGTTGGGATTTTTACTTTGGGTTATTGGATTTGAAGAACATTCCCACCTAAAGTTCTAAATTTTAGAACTCTACTATATTATATCAACAAAAAATTTATTTTTTAAAAGTTATATTTCTTCACTTCTTCAATATATAAAATTTTAATTTGAATAATTTAATAAAATATTTATTATAGATCTATCCAATAACATACAATCTTTCTTTAAAAAAATCACTTAAATAATATTTTAAACCATGCAAAAAAAAGCATAAGAGGATAACAAAAGATGGAACGAATAGAGAAATGTGTTGCAGTCCTCCATGCGGGTGAGCAGCAGATGCCCTTATTTTTTTTTGGGGGGGGGGGGGGGGGGGCGCGTGGTCCCCACTCTTTAAAATGCATGGCAATGACCGCAAGTGCTCTAGCAATTGAATTTCAGGGCTTTTGAATACTAATAATCTGATTTTGAAAAATAACTTTCAAGATATCGATCTTTTGAGGTGTCTTATTTTCAATATTTATAGGGTTGTTTTTATATTGTACTTTTTAAGTAATTTTAAATGATATTCTCTTTAAAACTACACAAACGTATAAAATTTAAATTATATATATTTACTTAAAAGTTCAAATTATATGAAAAATATAATATAAAGTCAATCAATCATATTAAAAATAAATATTATAAAAGGTCGGTGAAGTTACTTTTCTAGGTTATATTATTGATGTCTGACCCCACAAAATTCATATTATCAAAATCTAATAATGCTGTTTCTTTTTCATAATCTTTAGTTGCCTTTCTTGTTAGGTTTTCTACAAAAGCCCAACATCGGCCCAATAGGATTAGTTTGTAAAGTCAGCCTAATTATTTTTTCCCCCAAAAATTCCTTCAGTGTTCTGTGAAGTCCAAAAAGAAAAAAATAATAGTGGGCTGTGGGGCACGGATTGACATTTAATGCCTAGTAGGGGCCCAAACACGCGGAAACTTCGTAAGATGACGAAAATGCCCACATGTACTGACATGAAGAGTCTCCTCTCCCTAACGTGCCCTGCCCATTGTCTGTACAATTTTTTTTTTTTTAAAATTTAGGGCTCCTTTTATTAAGAACATTTTAAGTTACACTTGTAATTTTTAGAACTCAAACTTAATACATTAATAAAAGTTTTAATTTTTTAAAACTTGTATTTTATCATTTTTAATTTATGAAACTCTAATTTAAATAACCCAATAAAAAAATTATCATAGACCTATCTTATAACATATAACCCCTTTTTTAATCATATAAGATCATATATTACTCCAAAAAAAAAGTACAAATATATTAAAAACAAAAAGTTGACTCGCATTTGTGGAATTGGGCAGAGTTCCATCACGCGTGATAATTTTCTGATCCTCCTATAGTATGTGGACAAGTGGCCCAAGTGGACCTGCGTTCCTTTTTCATTCCATTGTTGCGAATGCTTTAATACTTGTTGAACACAAATTTTGTACTAGACAGTTTTGTAGTGATTTATTCTGAGATTGTTTATGTGGTAATACATTTGTTTTAAAATTTAGAAGACGGTTAATTAATATCTGAGACGTCTCATGATATGAGTTATCCTGAGATGATCTTACACAAGACTTACGGCTTATAGAGGAATAAAAAGCTTATATTATAATCTGTTGATTACTTTCATATGAGTGGCTTTACAAAGAATTAGGGGATATTTAAAAAAAATATAAAAGCAACAAAGTCTTATGGATTGGATGCCTGGACCAATAATCATAGATTTTTAAGTGTCTCATCCGATGCAATATAAAATGTTATGCTTCACCCATTCAAAGGATGCAAAACAAATTGTACTCTATACTATGTACTTTGGGCCATCATGTAATTTCATCACGACAAAAAGAATTTAATTTGCCTTATCTATCTACATGCATACAATTTACTATACAAAACTTAGACTTTACTAACGGTTGGAATGATCTATTTATTTTTGACACGTCTTCCTTTTTATCCGAAAAAAAGCGAAAATTATGTTTAAAAAATACAAATTTGATGCCAACAATCTGAATTATTAGGATATTGATGCGATATGAATAATCTAATCTGAAAAAATTACAATAAAAAGTCTGTAAATAATTTAATCTGAGAAAATTTATTTCAGAGTATAATTGAGTTAAACTTATCCAAATACTTTGCTAATATACTTATAAAAAATAAAATTAAAGATTAAATTATTCAATGTAATTTTTTCAAATCAGGTTATTCATGTTGATAGCTTCTGTAGTTTAAATTATCGGTGTCAATTCTCTAAAAAGAAAATCAACCAAAAAAAAAAAAAGGATATGAAGGGGGCGTGGGCTGCTCCCTCCCAAGGCGCAACACCTGTCCGGCTGTCCCCTTTCCGTTGGACCTCTCTCTCTCTCTCTGTCGTAATTGCCCGCGCTTCAATGCAGCCCCCCATTTTAACCCCCTGTCCATATTTCCCTTCTTCGTTGAACCCCAATTCTCTCTCTCTCTCTCGCTCTCTCTCCGTGACAGCCGGTACGTCTCATTTTCCTCTTCTTTTCTTTTCTAAATCTTCTCTCTTTCCTCCATTATTGTCGATCTCCGCGAATTTTCCCCCTTTGCTTTCGTGAATTGATTGCCCATAGTCGCATCACCAGGGTTAGGGTTCCATGCTTTATTCTGCTCTCCATTCATTTCACTGTTCACATCCTTCTGATTGGATCCGCTTGTTTCGTGTTTCTATCTATTGATCTGATCGACAATATCCTGTTAGTACGACTGATTTGATTTGACATGTGTGGATGATCGTTTCACATTTGTGTGAATCATAGTAGCTGAGAGGAATAATCTTTTAGTTCTGTCTGTGATTTGTGATTGATTCATTTAATGTACATCAAGTTTATTCAATTTGCAAAGAGATTTATCGCCAAGTCACTTCGTAACCAATAGATTGTGATTTGTATGCCTTTGATCGTTAGTACTTGCCAAATAATTGGTCGCTGTGTGTGGCCGTGCTTATTGATTTGTTTTCTGGACAAGCTACACTTGTGTTTTTGTTCTTAATTTCGTTGTTTAATTTTATTTTTTTAAATCTCGTCTACGAACTTTGGTTATTGGATGGATTAATTAGAGCATTTGGGCATTTCTACTGTATGTATTTTCGTTTGCCCACTTGAGGAAATTGGGCAAGTATTAGATTGGTTAGTATTAATTGTACTTACAAGGTCGCATGTTGGTACAAAAATTGCAGCACGGACTATATACCTTCTGCATAGTTGATTTTTGGTTGTTGTACAGTTGGTAGCATCTCTCAGCCTTTCTGGTCTTGCCTGTTATTAGATTCGGCAGTCACCTACGTGTATTTATATCTCTATGATGGGTGTCTTATGAGCCAAGTTGCTTTGTAATTGTGATTGTGTTTGAGCATACGATATTTCTGAGGACTTGGCCGAGCATCAAAGAACGTCTTATGGGCTGTTCTCTTGTGTGGGCAGATTTTGACTTTTGTCTTGTGAAGTGAAAATGTCGGCCAATTCCGCGAGGGAAGAAAATGTTTACATGGCCAAGCTGGCCGAGCAGGCTGAGCGGTACGAGGAAATGGTGGAATTCATGGAGAAAGTTGCAAAGATGGCTGACACTGAGGAACTTACTGTAGAGGAGAGAAACCTATTGTCTGTTGCTTACAAGAATGTGATTGGTGCCAGGAGGGCTTCATGGAGGATTATTTCCTCTATCGAGCAGAAAGAGGAAAGCAGAGGCAATGAGGATCATGTTGCGATCATCAAGGACTACAGGGGTAAAATCGAGACTGAGCTCAGCAAGATCTGTGATGGTATCTTGAAGCTCCTCGAATCACATCTCATCCCCTCCGCCTCTAGTGCTGAGTCTAAGGTCTTTTATCTCAAGATGAAGGGTGACTATCATAGGTACCTTGCCGAGTTCAAAACTGGAGCAGAGAGGAAGGAGGCTGCTGAGAATACCCTCTTGGCTTACAAGTCTGCTCAGGTTTGTTTCCTCCTGGTGTATTCTTCATTCTCTGTCTTAGCAGATATCTTGTGCCACTTGATGGTTGTCCTGACATTATTATTTTATTTATCAAGGACATTGCTCTGGCAGAATTAGCCCCCACTCATCCAATTAGGCTTGGGCTTGCTCTGAACTTCTCTGTCTTCTATTATGAAATCTTGAACTCACCTGACCGTGCTTGCAATCTCGCAAAACAGGTACTGTATCATGCCTTCCCTTGTGGGTGTGCATATTGTTTTGGCCAAGTTGCTGTGATTATATTTGACGAAAACATTTAATTATGTTTACTGACGGGGAGCCTTGGACCAACGGTAAGGTTGCCTCCTTGTGACCAAAAGGTCACGGGTTCGAGCTGTGGAATCAGCCATTGATAAAATCAGGTTAGGCTGCCTAAAATTCACCCCTTGGGGTGCGGCCCTTCTCCGAACCCTGTGCGAACGCAGGATGCTTGTGCACCGGGCTGCCTTTTTATTTAATTATGTTTACTGATGTAACTAATCTTGAGTTCTTATCTGACCCATGTTGCCTTTGGTCTTGATGGGATGAAAAAACTGCTGAACCCTAAATATAGTCTCGTTAAATTCGCAACCCTTATGCAGAATACAATGAAGTTACAATTATCAGTCTTTCTCTCACAGTTGGATGGCATTGGCCTGTTATGCATGTTTTTATCTACCCTCCATTTAGTGCTAAATGTTTAATACAGATAATGAAAGTTAAGAATAACTATCAAATGTTTGCTCAGACGTCACATTGCCTCATTTAGTTGTAATTATTTTATTAGTTCATTGGACAGATCCTATTTGCGTCTTTTTTAGGGTTATTTTTACATTTTATGTGTGTCGTTCTCAAGTGTCATGTTGGCTTGAAATTAATGTGGACTTGTATTTTAGGCTTTTGATGAGGCCATATCTGAGCTGGACACCTTGGGCGAGGAATCATACAAGGACAGCACATTGATCATGCAGCTTCTCCGAGACAATCTAACCTTGTGGACTTCAGACAATGCGGTATTCATCTCCTTATGTAACCCAAAGGAACTGTGTTTCTGTTTAACTGTTTGTCTGCTGGTGCTGAAGTGTGATTTTACATGAATTTAGCAAGTATGCTGTTTGAGTTCTTAGTTTTGGCTGCGCGTCTTGCCTGCTTAGACTATACTCCATGATTTGATCAAATCTTCGGTGGCTTATCTTGGGTTTAATTGTATATATATGCTTTTTCTTTGGATGGGATTCATGAGAAAAATACCTCTAAACTGGAATTTTTACAGAAAGATATGAGATTTAGATAATTAAGGATTTAACATTTTCATTATACCTCATCCTTTTTTGAAGTAGCTAAACAGTGACTGCTTTCTAAATGTTTGCCTGCTACCTTGAGCTCCTCGTGAGTCCATGAGCAGTTGTTCTGACGCCCTGAGAATCCTTAAGAAGAACAATTGTATAGACTCACTCAGAACATTCATATTACTTGGAGAACATCAGACTCACGGGCTTTTCAAACTAGTGTGGCTGTCTATAGATTGTTCAGGCGGGGAGAAGGTACCCTAATACAAAAATGGCCTTATGTGGCTCCTGTCAAGATAGGGTCTGGGAAATCTATATGTAGGCAACTTTAACCTGACAACCATATAGCCATGGAATGGAAGCATCGTGGTGCCCTTTAATGAGACTTGCGAGTTGTGTGTTTTGACACTTAATTTGTTTGTATCAACCTGTCTTAAAATATTGTTTTGCTTTTCTCAATTTTTTCTTTGATATATTATCTTACCCTATTTATTTCTCTTAACCTTGTACAAACTTGATCTTCAGGAGGAGGGAGGCGATGAGATCAAGGAGACTGGCAAAAGCGAGTCAGGTGAAGGACAGCCACAAGAGTGATAATTTGAAAGTGGTTTTGCACTGTATTTTTCGCACAAGACTCAAATATAGGTTTCAGGCGGTCGTAGCTGGGATTGATAGTGCAGCATATCATTTTAGCCTCGAGCGCTGGGAGCATTCAGATCTAGCATCTGCTGTGGTCATGTTTTGATGTTTGAGTTTTAAGTTTTATTGTGATTTTTGTCAGAGCTTGAGGGTCGTTTGTTCATGTTGTAGTGCTGTGAGGTCAAATTATTCTTCTCGTGGTTGGAAGCTGAAGTATATATGGTAATACTTCAGGTTCTGAGCTTTAAAATAAAGAAAAGAAAAATAGAGGAAAAAGGATATTAAAAAAAAAAGACTTTTTATGAGAATTTGCTTTTTGGCTATGTGGCCTGCCTTTACCTTTTTGTTGGTTTTACCTTTTGTACGAAGTGATAGCATATTGAGATATTGGAAGGTGCTTGCTGGCTTTTTGCCCACTAAAATTATCTTTTGGAAATGTTCTTCAAGCACTTGAGAATGATTGATTGGTTTCTACGTGTTCTTTTCTAGCCTTTGTGTTTGTATTAGGTTGGTTGGTGATCACCTGAGATTCTTTATGGTTTGGCAAGTTTGGTGGGAGTTGCTAACTTTTCTTACCAATCCACTTTGAACCAACGGTGAGCATAGAGAAAGGTGATTTTAAAGTGCATTTGTTTGGGTTTCCTTCAGGAGCAAAGTCTAAGAATAATTTGGTCACTGCATCGTAGTTTTGAGGAGGTAATGCATTGGTTATGAAAGTTTTGTCTTCACTTATATTTTAAATTTTGATCCTGTTACAATAATGTGATGAAAATATAATCTTTAGGTCCATCTAATATTAAAACAATCATGTTCAGAACCATGAGAAGTACACAAAATTTTTCAGAGTACGTCTTTTCATCTAATGTTAAGATGATCTAGTTGATAGTTTCATTAATATTAAGATAATGTTTCTTAAAATTTGAGACTATGAAGTGTAGTAGCAGGACAATTTCTAAACCTGACGTAGTTCATCTGATGAGGATCATGGAGACCATCATGCTTGCTTCGATGCTAGTAGAACAGTTTCTCAACATGTGGGAATCAGAAAGAGCCACCCTACTTGTATTGACAAGCTACTCTGTAACAGCCCAACACCTTTCCCGCTTGTGATGTTGTCCGCTTTGGGCCCTCAGCCCTCACGGTTTTAAAACGCGTCACAAGGGTGAGGTATCCAACCCCTTATAAAGAGACCTTCGTTCGCCTCACGGACCGATGTGGGACTGGCTCCCCAGTCGCACCCCCTCTCAGGGGCCCGACGTCCTCGTGGGCACATCGACCCGGGGTGCGACTGAGGAGCCAGTCCCACATCGGCAGGTGAGGCGAACGAAGGTCTCTTTATAAGGGACTGGATACCTCACCCTTGTGACGCGTTTTAAAATTGTGAGGGACGAGGGCGCAAAGCGGACAATATCACAAGCGGGAAATGTGCTGGGCTATTACAGTAGTATCAGAGCCAGCCCCAGGTCGATATGCCCGCGAGGACGCCAGGCCCTTGAGAGGGGGGTGAGACTGGGGAGCCAGTCCCACATCGGCAGGTGAGGCAAACGAATGTCTCTTTATAAGAAGCTGGATACCTCACCCTTATGATGCGTTTTAAAACCGTGAGGGCTGAGGACCCAAAGCGGACAATATCACAAGCGGGAAAGGTGTTGGGCTATTACATACTCACTCATAAAAAGTCCAACAAAGATTGCATTTTAAGCAAGTCTTCCACAAATGATGTTGAGGAGCCTCAATGTTCCACTAGTCGTGCTCTTGCTGTGCCAAGGAAGATAAGTACCGATTTGAGTCTCACTCCTAATGGAACTGTATGCGAGATTGCAAGATAGACTCTCCTACCCCTATAGAATTTGCTCAAGAATGCTTGGATTTGGGTAAGTACTTAGGTGTTTGTGTCGTAGATGATGAAAGTATGAAACCCTACCATTAGGAGGATTACGTGAAGCCCGAGGAAGAAATTTGAAAGGAAGCAACAATGAGATGATGAACTAATTGGATTAGTGGCAGTGAGTTCTTTAGATTTTTTATAAGCTGTTATGATGGGTTCCAGAGCTTTAGTTTTCTTTCTGCTAGTTGTGTATTTACAATTTAGTAGTTGTCTATGTATTTGTCTCATGTCATTATCTTGGGTTTTACCTTACTACTAATCGAAAAAAGGGTAGTAGTAATGTAACGCTCCCAACCCTATGGCTAGGAGTGTTAGCGTTATTTCTTTAAATCCTGAGAAGAAACGGACAGAATTTCCCCTGAAACTTGACCATTTCCCAGGCTTAAAGCCTTACAATAATTTCCCTGCATTAAAAGAAAAACATAATAATAAAGGCTAACTAACTCAACGGCTACCCGCCGGAGTTCACAGCTCTACGGGCCACCCGCCCGGAGCATCACAACCAGCACAGTGCAATGCTTAAACAAATGAACAATGAAAAGTACAGCCCTGGGCAACTTAGATGGTGGCTCACACGGCCATGTAGAGCGACTCTAAATGAAATGCAATACAGGCACACAAGAGATGAAATTACACGTCATTGTATCATAATACATTTTGCAGTTCACATACAAGCTCATAGCTTTACTCTTAGGACAACAATGACTCCATCTCGGTTTACGTGGATCCACTTTTACCTGTTATTTCGGAAACCTGGGAAGGGAACAATAATAAATGAGAATGAGCAATCATCGCTCAGTGGATAATCCCTTTTCCTAAAACAATACTTAAACGCAATAATAACTTACGACAACTGTTCGTAATTCCTTCTCTTTGAAGAACTCACCAATCGTACAGTATGTTCCAATCATAATGCAAGAGAAATAGCCTTTGCACCACCCGCTTAACTTGAAAGTAGCTATACTTAATAAACTTCCATGAGACATTCATAAAACGCATAAACGCAATGAAAATCGAGGAGTTTAACCCATAAATACCACTTGCTGGAATATTTGTTACGAAAATCGTCAAAACTTTATATACATTGCTCCGTACATTATTAAGGCTTATTTCCGTGCATATAATTTATGTCGTATATAGTCATTAAACTTCATTGAAGATGCTGTCAAGCAATAGGCTATATGAGTTTAGTAATGATATTAAAACCATCGTCATGCTCAATGCGATGAAATCACCACCTCCATGATACCACTACCACATACAATGACAGGTCATAAATAGGAGTAAATTTCCGTGTTATAACATGGAACAATAACCATACGGTGAAACAAATACTATGTCATGTGATCGGTAAGATCTCTACTGGCTGCTTGGCGGAACTGTAGGATATATGAACTTTAAGTTCTCTACCTGTTGGTAGAACTATAGAGCTGTAACACCATTGATGAACTATGAAATATTTGGTAGGACTATACGTATGAAACGTTGAACTTTGGATGATCTGCACACTGGCAGAGCTATGAACGCTGCACTTTGGAACTTCTGCCTATTGGCAGAACTATGAACTTTAACTTTGGACTTTGGAACTTCTGCCTGTTGGCAGAACTATGAACTTTGGACTTTGAAACTTCTGCCTGTTGGCAGAACTATAAAACATTGAACTCTGAAGTCTCTACCTACTGACAGAGTAATAAACACTGAACTTTGAAACATTGAAGTTGAAGTTCTATGTAAACTTTAAAAGGAAATACTGGGTTAGTTATGCTAAGAATCCAATTGACGCAATGTAACCTATGCTCATTACTCCATCTCATCGATCCGATGTTTTAGGGTTATTTCATTACCGATGACTTGTCAATGAAAACATGCGACCGATAAAACATTTAGAAGCGTTTGGGAATCAAGTAAACAAGCATTCATAACTATATCACCTCTAATCAAGCACTATAAATGATGAATGCATGTAATCAATGAACTGTATAAAATCAATAAACTTTATATAGTCGATAGCTTTATACAATCTATAAAGTCTATAAAATTAATAAACTACGCATAAATCAATAAACCACATATAAATCGATAGGCTTTATATACTCAATAAACTTCCTATAATCGATAACGACATATAATCATTAAACTTGATATGATTGATAATTTTTATATGATCGATAAACTGTATATATAGTTGATAAATTCATACAATCGAAAGACTACATCCAATCACTAAACTTCATATAATCGATAAATCACTGAACTTCATATAAATCGATAAAGCACTAAACTTCATATAAAGCAATAAATCACTAATCTTCATATAAATCGATAAATCACTAAATTTCCTATAAATCGATACACGTTATATAATCGAATAACTCTCATATAATCGATTATAACTCGATAAACTGTATATATAATCGAATACATTTCACATAATCGATAAACTATATATAATCGATAAACTTATTCAATACGATCAATATATATACACTAGGCATCGTTTAGTTTACGCTACAGTTTCCTCACGTCATAAATAATCAGTTCCAATTCAATCTGAACGAACTATAATCAATAAACTTTCGTCAAAATTAACAATAAATAGGAGGAAGAGGAAACCCACCTCGAATCTAAGTTAAGGGACCCGTTTTAGGGTTCGATTTGGGTGGCTCGATGCGGGCTCAGTTCACCCATTTGCTCCCCTTCTGCTGGTCTCCCTCCTTCCTGCCGAACCGCCGTCGCCGGCGGCCGTGGAGGAGCCGCCGAGACACCGCCGGCAACCTCCGCAGAACCGTTTTCCCTCTCCCCTGCGTCTGCCTCTGCCTCTCTCTCTGGCCCGACCGAGGGCGTCGACCGGGGTGGGGACGGCCGAGCGTGCATCGGCCGATTGCCGGCAACAACGCCGGGGGCCTCCCTCACTCTCTCCTGGCGTGTGTGTGGGTGGCACGGGCAGGGGGTCGAAAACCCCCCGGTTCGCGACCCTTCTCTGAAAAGAAGGGGGCTTCGGCCCCTTTAAATTTTTATTTTTTTTCGTTTTGTCTACTGATAATAACACCAACCCACTGTACCATAACTCCGAGTTTCCGACCTCCAAATCTTAAACTGTAACTATTAATATAATCATCGGTCGATTATTCGCCTTTTGATTATATTAAGGTTCGATTCAATAAATTGCAGGATGGTTCCCACAGTTCGACATTCTAGCCATATTCGGAAATCTGTTCAATGTAGTGCCCGATAATAATCCTTAATACCAATAAAACTCATAATAATGAGAACACTAATATTCCTTTCAATAAAATCAGCACTCCGGCAGATTTCATCGATATTAGTTCAATTTATAACGATATGAATCGGCTTATCGAAGGGGATAAAATTCCGGGTGTTACAAGTAATCATCTCCATGTATTAGAATTTAGAAAGCTTGTGAAGTTCCCAGCATTCATTAGTAATAAGCTACTTATAGAGAATAATTTAGAAGTGGTAGCCATTCTAACATTGACAGCGCTTATTAAAACCTACTCCAAGCTGCTTTAGATCCTTATTTGCTAATATTAAAAAGTTTAAAATTTCGTCAACATTAGATCTACAGCGGAATCAAACTTTCTGCGGGTATAGATGTCTGTAGAGGTAAGGTCATCTATATCTAGATTTCCCCACATCCCGCAAAAATGGAACTCACACTGAAAGGTGGTGTTGTTATTGTATTAGAGCTATAGTGAATTGTTTGATTGATTCTGATGTTTGCCATGTAGTATGGCTACTGCACCCTCCCTCTAAAATTGTGTTTTATAGCGCCATGGTAGCATTGTAAAATATAGAAGATTTCACTAGGAGTATAAGTATGGTTTATTTTGCAAAACCAATTCAACAAAAAGTTAAAACTACTGGTGGAAGGCCAAGAATAAATTTTATATTTCTAATACTCCCTCTCAAGCAAATATCTTTAGAATCTGAAACATTGATGCTATAAAGACTCTCCTTACATTGCACAATAATTGCATATGAGGCTATTGAGATTCAAACCTCATACCTCTCACTTAGAAAGATTCTGATATTATATTTAAGAACCAACTCAATGAAAAGTTCAAGTTAATGATTGAAAGTCCAATAATAAGTTTTATACTCTACATAATTTATGAAGAGAAGCTTTGATTATCTTAGAATAGCATTGGCTCCCTTGTTTTAATGATTTTTTGCTGTATAAATTGAATATAATCTAAACTTATTTTTGTGCTTTCTATACCTTCTTTGACTTCTTTTATTACTTAAAAAATCAATGGGGTTATGCCTTTCGGGAAATTATAGATGCCACCTTTGCTAGTTCTTTTGTAGTAGGTTATAATTTAATACTGTAATTTAATTTTGGCTTGTCTAAGTTTAATATATCATTATCTCTGTATTTTTCCCTGCTTTAAATGATCTGAACAGAAGTCTTAATCACTTTAAGGATCAATAAGATAAAATCAACACAGCTAGGGAATAGATATTGAATGGGAGATCTATTTGTGTAGATTCCATATTTTCCTCACCACAGGAAATAAAAGCAGGCCAGTTGCAAACCCCTACCCTGAGCAACCCTAGGTGAACATCATGCAATTTAGGGCATTAGCTTTTTAATATTGTCAAAGCTAACTCAGGGAAAAAAAAGAAAGAGTTAAGATTGCATATATTAATTTATATCTTACCCTTTTGAACCCATTCTCGCACCCCTCCCCTGAGGCTTGAACCCAAGATATATAGGAAATATTTGCACAGTGATTTGGGACTATAAATTCAAGGCACCGAAAGGCCGAGTTCAAAACATATAGGAAATACTTATACAGTGATTTCGAAACTATAAACTTAGAATAGAAAAAATATATTTTTTTCAGAAACAGGCATCAATCAAACTATGATAATTTTAATTTTTTTAAACAAAAAAATAACTTGTATTTTATAAGATAGCCTCAAATGTCAAAACAATGGTGTGATTTGCAATATATAATCTTCCAAATAGGGATGTCAACGGATCGAATTCGGATCGGATATTGAAAAATCCGAATCCGCATCCGATTCGGATTCGGATCTGAAAATTCGATTCGAATCCGATCCGACGGATCGGAGGAGAACCTCCGAATCCATCCGAGTCGGATCAGATCAGGGTCGGATTTAATCCAATCCGAAATAATTCATTTTGCCCCACAATAATTTTATGCAATTTTTCTATATTGTTCCCATCTGTCGATGCGAACATGTGCGTTAAATATTTAAGCTAAATGAAGAAGGAAAGAAGATACATATTTCACACTCAACAAAACAATATGTTCCAACAAATACAAATATTAACAAGTGCAAGATACATCTTAAATATCACAATCATGTCCAACTCATATTAAAAAAAAGTACAAATCTTGCACTTGCTTCATTCAACCCTTCTCTTCTATTGGTCTTGGCATTCTCACATTTGTCATCCACAATCTACAAAATGGTGAATATACAAATTAATTAAAATGAAAAATAGAAATGTAATTTTTGAAATAACAAAAATAAAAGACCAATATTACCTTGGCTTTCTCCTTGAGATTGAACATTTACATCTTTATCTTCAAGGATGGTACCTAATGCCAAAGCATTCTCGTTCGTAGCATCTACAAATACAATAATAAAAGTAGATAAAAAAATTATATTAGATGTGAAAGACAAACAAACATATTTAAAGAACGCTTTAGTAAATACTTGCATTTGAATTGCATAAATAGCCAACTTTGAAGACACATCAAAGCTTCTACGGTTGTTGGATAAAGTCTACTATGCTGCGGACTAACAATTTCGCCACCCATACTAAACGCACTCTCCGAAGGAACGGTAGAAATAGGCACCGCAAGTAGATCTCTAACTATCCTTGAAAGGATATGATATTTGCCCGAGTTAGCACTCCACCATGCCAAAATGTTAAATTTTTGCTCATCCATAATGAACCTCTCTTCTTCCAAATAAACATCAACTTTAGATTTACAAAACCTTTTGAGTGGCGCTTGTAGCACATGCTTTTCAACCAAACGCTCTACCGCACTATCATTAGTAATGCAATTATCTACAATAATAGTAGATATTTTCTCATCCAAATTGAAATCAACCAAGCATTCAAGCAACACTTTAACTATGGTCTCTTTGGCATGTGGGCATGGGACATATGCAAACCTAAAACAATTGAATTTAACAAATGTAAGCAAAGAATTAAATAGACAATATCAAATTAAATCAAATACAACATAAGAAAGTCGAAGATATGTTATATAAGATATTTACCTGATAAGTCGACTTTGCAAAATCTAATCACCATCACTAAAATGTGTCGTCACGGCTATATACCCCTTCTTTTGATTCTTACAAGTCCACACATCGGTCGTAATAGCAATCCTTCCCTCAACTGTTGATAATAATTTTTTCAACTTTTCGCTCTCCTCCTTATAAGTACTAAAGATTTTAGATCTCAAAGTATTTCTTGAAATCATTTTAAAATCAGGGTTCAAACTTTTTGAATATCTTCTAAACCCAATATGGTCAACCATAGCAAGAGGATATCCATGCAAAATGATCATATTTGCTAGTTCACTTCTTGTAACCTCAGGTTTGAATTTGTATTTTCCCATTGTAATCGAAGAACTATCCCCGTTAATGGTTGCTTTCGAGAGAGTTTGCCTAATATCGGCTTGATTTTTCAACTTTAAAAATTTTTACCCCCACCAACAAAAATTCCTTTACAATCCATGCAAATTGCCTTATCTTTTTCATTGATGAACTTCCTTTCAAAATGTTGCCACACCGCTGAAGTTAGCTTCCTCTTAAAACCACTATCAACAACATTCTCGTTTGTTTCAACATTAAAATGCTCCGAATTGGCTTGGTTTGTGTCATCTCTAGTGCAATTTGGGATATTTGGAATACCTTTAGGGGCAAATTATTCTCCTTGAGCTGATTGCATATCACAAGGATAAGATGAATCACCATGTTGATGTTGATCCATGTTAATAGCGCCTGTCAAAAAGAATAAGAATGGTCTTAAACTCTTAGCCAAGCCATGAGCAATTCATGCTGTAAAATGGGATAAACAATTCACAAGTTCGAATTATCATCATTACGAATAAAATCAGAAGACACCAAGATTACCACCATTACAAACAAAATCAGAAAACTAACATCATTCAAGTTCAATTATCATCATAAGCAACTGACAAGAACAAATAAAAAGGGAATTTGGGAATTGGCAGCATGGGGGGGGTGGGGGACTGACCGATGGTCTGAGGCAATAAGGATCCGCCGAGCCGGGATTGAGGCTCAGAGAGAGAACGCTTGAAGCCTTGAATGGAGCTGGGTTGAGGAGTGCACGACGGCTGAGCAGATCTAGAGGCTGAGAGAGAGACTAGCCGGGGGAGCTGATGAGAGGCTGAGACAAACTAGCCGGGGGGGTCGCGAGGAGAGAGAGACTTGTCGGGGGCGGGGGGTCGTGAGGAGAGAGAATCATCATCGGTTGGGGGTCGTCAGGAGAGAGAGAATTGCCGGTGGGGGGTTGTGAAGAGAGAGAGTCGGGAGGAGGGAAAGAGGAGAGAGAGTCAGGGGGTGCCAGGAGAGAGACTGAGAGGGTGAGAGATAGAAGGAAGCCTACTAGGATTTCAATTTCAATTTCCAAATTCAATATTATAATTTTGGTCAAAAAATTAAAATTGGGAGGTGGGTTGAGAAGGGCTGGCAGATTTGGGAGGTGCTGACGGAGAGCATGACATATTATTTTTGGATAGGCTTTATTTTTTTAAATTTTAAATTTTAAATTTTAAACATATAAATAATTAGTCGGATTGGATTGAAAGTCAGATCGGATTTTACCCTTTCTCCGAATCCGATTCGAATGCGGATTATTTTTAGCGGACTCGGACTTGAATTTTCTATTTCGAATTCAAATCGGATAATTTTACTTCGGATCGAATTAAATTTTCTTCAAATTCGGATGTAATCGTCATCCCTACTTCCAAATGGCAATCCAATGAAGAATCAGCTTAACGAGAGGGCGCCAGATTACAGGAAATCACCAAAAACTGTCAAATTAGGTCCACTAAAGAACAACACTCTCACCACCTAACATGAACAAATCCCACAGCATAACGCATCAACCCCGCTTCCCCCAAAGCTCTCGCCGTCTACTCGTCACTTCCCACTTCTACCTTCCCTCTCTTTCTCTCTCTATCTCTGTTCTCCAATGCCTATCGACGACACCGCCGTGATAGCCTGGTCTCTACTACTTCACCCTTGCTACTTCTCTACTACCAACTTTCTTCCTTTATGAATGTGTGTCTATCTTTTTCTGGGTATGTGATTGTTTTGATGCTTATGGAGAGTTTTGATGGTTTGTTAATGGTGACAGGGGTTCAGGGGAAGATGGGCAATTGGGATTAGGCAACAATGAAGAGAGAGAATGGGTTTGTCAAGTTAAAGCTCTTCAGCCTTTCCGTGTTTCTTCTGTTGTTGCTGGCAGTCGCAACTCTCTTGCTATCTGTGAAGATGGCAAGGTATTTCTTCTAATTTTTGTGCTTGTTTCTAATCGTTTTTACTTTGGCTTGTACTTAATTTATGTGGGTTGGACGAAAGATTGAATCTTTTTATCTGGGGTGTTGTAGAATCTTGTGTACTTGTTTGCCTATGTCTGAAAAGTGCTCAAATTTGGTCCAAAGCATTTTTGATGTTTTAATCAGTCCCTAATTTGGCTTGGTAATAGCTTGTTATTGTGTTGGTGTTTTAGTTGTTTACATGGGGATGGAACCAGAGAGGGACTTTGGGACACCCACCTGAGAGTAAGACTGAGAATGTTCCTAGTCAAGTAAAAGCTCTTGCTAATGTGAAAATTGTACAGGTATAATCATAATTTTGATGGGAAAATTCTGTTTATTATTATTATTATTATTTCCCTTGGAAGTTAAATTTGCATTGTACATGAGTCCAGGCTGCAATTGGCGGGTGGCATTGCTTAGCTGTTGATGATCAAGGCCGTGCTTATGCTTGGGGTACACTCTCTATACTTACATTCTTGTTCTTTTAATTTGAGCTCTCAGCCAGAAAGGATTATTAATACTGACTGATGTTACAATACGTTTCAACCTGCATTAAAACTTTTATCATCAACATTTCAAACCTCACTTCTTTAGATCCTGTCCTTACTTAACCTTGTACTTACATGCGCACCAACTTTAATTTCCAATTGCTTAACTGGAAGATTTCGGGTACTTTGATATAAATTTCCTTAAGTTTCATCTAGGAAGGCAAAGGCATTTGTTGCAAAGAGAATATACGTCACTCATGTAAAGTTTTGTCTGATAGATAGAATGTGTCTAGTTATTGTAGCATTCAGTTCGGCAGATTCTTGGTCATCTGCTCAAATCTTGTCGACTTCTTCTTGTATTTGGAAGACATTGGGTAGAGGTTTTAGGATGCAATCTTTCCTTTGCTGTTCCAGCTGAATTGGATTCTCATATTCAAGCGTTCAGCCGTTAGAATTTGAATGTATAACCCATGTTTTCATTGCAGGTGGCAATGAATATGGGCAGTGTGGTGAAGAACCTGAGAAGAAGGATGACACAGGCAGACCGTTGAGAAGAGATATTGTTATACCACAACGCTGTGCACCTAAGCTTTCTGTTCGCCAGGTATTGGACCAAAGTTGCCACAGACATGCAGTAATTGCTTACTTTGGTTGCTTTGAGATTCTCATATCTATGCGCTTTTGTTGGTGATTTAGGCATGGATAATTGTATTTCTGAGATCTGTATATTATTTGAAGGAAAAAAGCAGTTAGAAGCTGACGTCAATGACTGAAGGAAACTACCAACAAATATTATGCCAGGGTTTTGTTATTTATTTGATTTTGTGTGGTAGTTTTAAAAACCCATCTCTGTGCCTGGACGGGGCACGCATGGTCCCCTAATTTGTTGCTAAGGCAATTCTCTGCTCCAAATTTACTCTTTGGTCTCTGCTCCTGAATATTTATGGTGAGTGACTTTGAAAGCTTGATATGACAATTCACACTCTCAATGTTTTAGGTCGCTGCTGGCGGTACACACTCAGTGGTCCTCACACGTGAAGGACATGTATGGACTTGGGGTCAACCATGGCCACCCGGAGATATGTAATATCACTCTTTTTTCTCCACTTTAGATACATTATTACTTTCTGTTGTTAGCTTAAGTCAAGAGTTTGGTGGCTTCGCTTTTTTCTGTGAGTCAGTTTGGCCACGAAGTTACATGCTTTGGCGCCTTCTTATTCTAGTTGCTTTTCGTTGTTCGTCGTTTAGAAAACAAATTTTTGTTCCCGTTCGAGTACAAGGACTTGAAAGAGTTCGACTAATTGCTGTTGGGGCATTCCATAATTTGGCTCTAGTAGAAGATGGGACTTTATGGGCATGGGGCAACAATGAGTATGGACAGCTTGGGACTGGAGATACTCAACCAAGATCACAGCCTATTCCTGTTCAAGAGCTTTCTGGTCCTACGTTGGTATTCAACACCACATTTTCTTACACTTCCTTCGTTGCCATATCATGCCAAACTATTATGTACCATGCCATTTAATTTCTACCTTGTATAGTTGTATTTATCAGAATTGTCTCTCCATGCATTGCTTCTGGTTGTCTATTTTCTCTTCTGAGTTTCAAACCGGTAACTTTGCATGGCTTATTTTCCAACAGTAGACCCATTTTGTCACCTGTCGGTCAACAGCAGCTCCTACTATGTGAGGTCTGAATCCAAAGAGCTCTTTCAAACCTGAATGAGGTTGCTGTAATGCTTTGCTATAGTATTCCTTTCAACCCAACATACACTGAGCAGCAGGACATGAAAAAGTTGACATGTAAATATGGATAATTGTTC
The DNA here is from genome assembly GCA_029747015.1 of Carnegiea gigantea. NCBI lineage: Eukaryota > Viridiplantae > Streptophyta > Magnoliopsida > Caryophyllales > Cactaceae > Carnegiea > Carnegiea gigantea. The sequence continues at coordinate 923,378 of JAKOGI010000140.1, forward strand.
TTGAGGTGCACTATATAATAAGTAGCCAGGAGGAGCTAGTTTAACCCCTTACGGAAGAAGGAATAAATGCTTATAACATCAAAAAAAACTTGCAGCATATTGGGTAATTTTGCACAGAAAACATTATCATCAATAGCAACATAGATTACAAAATTTGTTTGTTCAGATGTTTTTGTTGCTATTTTAGATGTTGATATGGGAGGACCAGAGGAATGAAAAATGAATGTAAAAAGCTTTATATTCTAATGAGAAGGAACTAACTTACGCTGTGCATTGTATGTTGAAGTTATAAATACTCTGTTACATTCCCACAAGTTCTATTACCGTGAAATGATGACTCATTAATGTCTGTGGGAATGAAACAATACATATCCTTATAAGGCTGTACCACAGTGCCATGTATTGATGCTTAAGGCTTAGCTGCTTTTCGTAAGCTCAGTAAGGAACTATTAAGATGAGTCTTATTGTTGTCTTTTTGTGTGAGGAACTAGATTGATATTGCTGCTGGTGGTTGGCATTCTACAGCATTAACAAATGAAGGACAGGTATGCACATGATCTAAAGTTGCGGTTTTTCTTTCCTAAAATGATTTCATAAACTCTTACCAAGATATGCATAGACTTTACCATTGAAAGACATTGTTTTCTGTGGTTTTCTAGTTTAGATCTACTCTGCTCTGCCGCATAGCCTGGCGACAAATCATATAAGGCAACATGGAACGCTTTTTATTAGTTGTGTAATTTTTGTTAAATGCAATTGGTAGAATTGGAACCATCGAAGGCTAACTGTTTGGATGTATATTCTTAACTCTTCTTTGATGTTCATTCTAGGTTTATGCCTGGGGTAGAGGGGAACATGGAAGACTAGGATTTGGTGATGACAAGAGTAGTAAGATGACACCACAGAAGGTGCAACTTTTGGCCGGAGAAGACATAGTTCAGGTACATTTGCTTGCAACATTTTCGCTTGGCCTTTGGTATATTCAACAATGATTATGGAAGAAAAGAAAGGTGGCATCTATGAGCTTGAGATGTTACTTGATAAAGTCTTCCGGCAATAACTTTCTTTACTTTCCTGCTCTCAGTTTTTAGGTGCATACTTTGAGTCTCAACAATTACAGATACAATGCCCTTCAGGGGGAGTAAACTTTTAAAAAGTGACCCAGCCATAAGATATGGAGCTTATTCGGACACATTATATGAGGAAAAAGTGGTTGGGAGTTTGGGACATGTGAGATTTCCAAATAAGATGTTGGCTATAGAAGAAAGGGAGGGTGGCAACTATGAATTTGAGATGTTACCTGATACAATCTTGCTAGATCAAATGCTCTGTATTTTCCTGCTCGCAGTTTTCAAGTGGAGATTGTGAGTCTCAAAAATCTGCAGATACAATGCCTCCCCTCCCCCCCCCCCCCGTCCCCCCAAAAAAAAAGAGGTAACCTGATGGAGTGCCAACTATAACTGAAAAGAGCTGTTTCAGACATAAAGCAGACGGAGAAAATGGTTAAGATATTCTCACATTCCATTGTGCTTCCCATGGCATAGCCTAATATGAACTCAACTTTTGACCGTCATTAGGTGTCTTGTGGAGGAACTCATTCTGTTGCACTGACACGCGATGGACGAATGTTTTCGGTGAGCAGCTATGCTATATTTGTGTTCGTTCGTGTCGAATTTTGGAACTTGTCTAATTTGCTAGGTACATTGACACGGATTTTTTTTTGGTTTTTTTTTTTTTTTGCTGGTCCAGTTTGGAAGAGGTGACCATGGGCGTCTGGGGTATGGGAGGAAGGTAACAACAGGGCACCCAAATGAAGTGCCCATAAGCCTCCCTCCCCCTGAAGGTTTGGATGAAGAGAAGAGAGCTGCTGGGCGTTGGCAGGCTAAGCTTGTTGCTTGTGGCGGCCGGCATACCTTGGCAATTGTTCACTGGCAAACTGATAATGATCCTGAGTAAATCATTTTGAAGCATGGTGTTTCTAGACATAAATCTGACTGTGGCAAGGGCAAAAACAGGTTGTGCAGTTGTATCATTCTTGACTATTTCCATAATTTTGCATCTTTTCTGGCATAACTTACAAGCATATTGAAAGGCTGGGTTCATTTGATGTTCCTATTGATAGGATGATACAATATTCGAGTTGAGATGCTTTGGGTTTGGGTCCCTGTTCTATTTGTGTGTGTTCTCTTATCTGTGTAATAAACTCGTCAAGAAAAGACAGTAAAAGATTGATCAAATCTCGGGATGGCTGGTATGGTCGTAGAAAACTGCTAAAATTCAGCCAAATCAAGTTTGCTTATCCCAAATCTTCGTTGAATTTGATATGAATGTGGCTAGTATTATGATGATCAAGTCTGTCACTGCCTCTGTCGTTCAAGCCCTATGTATGTCAAGAATTTTAAGCAAAGAATTGAGATTTGAAATACCCATAAGATAAGAAATCAATTGTTGAAATTTGAATCACGTCATAAAATACCTAATCACAAATAATAATTAATTTTGCAGTCCATGTACACGACTGTCTCATTTAAAAATTAAAATTTTACAATTGCCATGGATAAAGAGACAATCAACCCTTGATAGTTTTGTACACGCTACATGCATATCTTGAGTGTAACATATGCCAAGATAACAAACCTGCCCAACTTGAAATAAATCACAGAAAAGCGGACTGGGATTGGATTAAAAGCCCTAAAATATACAGCGTGGATGTGCAATCGGGTGTATTTAAGCCACTGCCCAGGAAAAAGCATATGCTTTCTTGAAGTTTGCACATACTTTTATCCAAACTCCTCTTGCTTGTGAACTCATTTTCAGAACACCAATGCTGCATTTGTGACCTATTGGTCATGCCACGTGGCAAATACAACGTTAAAGCTTCGGTTCGGACTTATCGGGTCATGCCACCTGGCATTGAGGGAGGCATCGTTTCTTGATTTTTCTTCTTCATGTTACCTTGCCATCCTAACACAAAACAATCAAACAAGCCAAGTTTTTAGCACCCTTTCATTTCTCTCCTTATAAATCAATGCCTGTAGAATTTTATCTAATTAGTTCAATCTAATTTTGACACACATTTAATTATTTTTTAATCAAAAATATTAAATCATGTTAAACTTATAATTTAAAGTAGATAAACCATATATTAAAAGTCAAAATGAAAGTCGTCCTATTTCATGCATTATTGATAATTTATCTATTATTTTAAATTTGATCCAAATGTGAAAATTTTCCAAGTACGTCGTTTCGAATATAATAACTGTGAACTTAGTCTGAAATTCATAGAAACATATTCTAAAGACAGTTCAAACATACTCAATCTTATTACTGTTAAATCGTAAATTTTTAAACGGGAGCCAAGGAGATCGAGAAAATAGGTACCCAGGGCAACATCGTAGCCGCGATGTTGAAGCTCACGGTACTCTTGGCACAAGGCACAACACTCACACCAAAAATGAGTACAACAATCTTCACAACAGTCATCTTCTATTCCATACAGGGCCTTGAGCTTTGAACGATACATGCATGAGTATATCCATTGAAACCCTGTGAACCCTAACAGCAGTGTATACAATGTCCCACTCACCCCACATGCTGCAAAAAATAATCAATTATTTCACCAACCATATAATTACTGATAATTTTCAAACCCCCAATTGTTTTTTTTAAAAAAAAGAGTTGGTGTTTTATGAAAAACACTAACTTACGTGCAGAACCCTTGTCAACTATCTCTGCAATTTGTCCAAAAGTTATGCATGGGCACCAAAATGTCAAACAACCTGCATAATTCGAATTGAAGTACATTGGAGAAATGATATATGGTCCATGTAATTCAATCTTATCGAAGAAGTGACTCAATCAAAAATTTAAAATTAGAAGTCAAAGATATATTTCTTGAAAATAGAGTAAATTTGTAATGGAAGAACACTGCTTTATGATGAAATATAAGTTCACAGATAAAAAAAGAGTATGGATTATTTAAAATATATACGGATGCTACAGAGACTTGCATTACTTTGAACAATAATTCAATGTAGGGCTATCAAGATTCAAACTTATATCCTCTCGCTCAGAAAAATTCTAATGACATGTTGGGGGGTGGGGGTCAAAGGCAAGCATGAAAGAGCGCAACTTTAAGGTTATCTAAAAAATTTTACCTAGCTCTAATACCGTATTCAGGAACCAACTCTGATGAGGGTCCAGGACATGTATTGCATATTCACAGCTCTAACAATTGTGAATGAAAAATGAAAATTAAATTGAATAACTTACAGAGGGGGACATCTTTGAAACAATCACGAAGGCCAGTTGAGAACTGTGCAACAGGTGGTTGAGATTGCTCATTGTCTTGCTGCTTCATGATTATCTGCAGATTTTAAATTGGAGTGATGAAGATGAAGATGACGAAAAGACGTGAGTTATTTGTTGTTCAATTTGTGTGATGAATGATAGATAGAAGAGAGAGAAGGGGGGGGGGGGGGAGAGAAGCTAAGAAGAAGGATTACATGGAAGATACTGTATGTCCAAGGGTACGTTTACTTGGTCTCCGCTGCTACTAATTAATTGACTTACTTGCTTATCAATACATTATAGCTAGCAGGGCAGTCATCCCTGCCCTGGAGATACAAAACGCCTTTTTATTATGAGCATATTGAACATGTTCCATACTCAAATCTATTCTAATCTATTTCAATCTGTTAATCGTTGTTAAATCTACTTCTACTTGCTCTAACCTGCTCCAATGTACTTGAACCTCATCCCATACCGTTCAAACCTACTCTAGTCAATCCAAATTGATAGAAAAAAGTTACACACACACACACACACACACACACACATATATATATATATATATATATATATATATATATATATATATATATATATATTGCATGAACGGCAAATCAACCTTGAGCGATGTAGGTAAAAAATAATAATTTTTTAAAAATAGAATAATTTAAAATAATAATAATGACAACATTTAGAAAAGAAGAACAATTTGCACAGGACTTTGAAGTATTATTAACAAATAAATTATGAACGTCAAATTATTAACAATAAGTTAACCTCATTCGAGGTTAGATTTAATTTATTGTCCTTCACTAAAATCAATTAGTGAGGGCCAAATTGTAAATATATTAATACAAACCCTAGAATTTCTAAGACCTTTTTTAATCAAGAAAGAGAATTGAAATAATATTATTGAATCGCCTTTTCTAACACGTTTTTACCAAAAAGAGAAATAGTAGGATTGAATTGAATACCGCCAACTTTCTTAATATGATTTCGTCATTAATAAACAATCATTTAAATTTTTATACGTGACTTTTTATTGTAAAGAACGCGTTTATAATTACAAATGATTATTACATTTTTCTCAATATATGAAAAATGTTATTAATTTATCCAATAATACTTGCAATTAGAGTTGGGTAATAGGTCGTGTCGGGTTGGGCTCGTGTTCGTATCGAACTTAAACGGGTTGAGAATTCCTCAACCTAAACCTAACCCGTTTATTAAACGGGTTGAAAAATCTTGACCTGTACCCATTTAATTTTTAAATGGGTTGACCCGTTTAACCCGTTTAAGATAAACAGATCAAGTTTAGTTGCTTAATTTACTATTTACGCATTTAATGTCTTCAACTAATACGTGATTACAGTGTTAAAAATTAAGTTTACATATCCCATTAAATAATTACTCTTTGAAATTCCCCAGATTTGTCATAATTCATAATTTCTAAAAATTTTTATATTCTTAATCATCTAATAAAAAGTAAATGGATAAATAAAAAATGAAAAAATGAGTTGACTTATTTAACTCATTTAATTAAACGGGTTAAATGGGTACTTTTTCGTGTTGAGAATCTCGACCTGAACCTAACCCATTTAATTAAACGGGTTAAACATGTCAACCCATTTAATTAAACGGGTCGAAAATTTATACCCAAACTCACTTAACTTCGTGTCGGGTTCGGGTCGGTAATCGTGTCGGGTCAACTTTTTCCAACTCTACTTGCAATTATGTTCAACTTTTTCATTGCAATATTTTGTTGTGGACGTAAACTAGTGTTACCAAAAAATTAATAATAATAACTATTGCATAAAACTATTAAAAATTGCTCCATAAGCTTCTAAAAACACTCAAATATGCTCATTTCTGCTCTAATATGCTCGAATATGCTCCAACCAATTTCAACCTCCTTTAATCTATTCCAACTTTCTCAAACCTGTTCTAATATACTTTATATGACTCATGAATATGCTCGTAACAAATAAACCTAAAGTATTCTGTCAAGAATTTGAAGTCAGCAGTTTGGAGACACGTCTAACTAGAATTGCCGAAGAGGTGTTGGCCTAACTAGTTGGTTGCCAACCATCTTTCATACTCTTCACCAGGGTCAGAAGGGCATACTTGTCTTGTATAATTTGGCTCCTGCCCCCCTCTCCTTGGGGTCTCCTATGACTTGCTATTGCCCGTAGAGAGGGACCTAATGGGTCATCTCTGCTTATTAGTCTCATAAAAAAATTTTTAAAAAAATTCCAACTAGAATTTTATACGACTATGACTTTATGTGAGTTTAATTTCACAAGAAATTGATCACAGTCTTGCTCTATTAAAGTTAATGTATTATATAATTTGGACTCACCAAATTTTCAATAATTACAATTAATTATGAGCTTTGAAGTTTAGGAGTCGTTGGCTATGCCGATGGATAGAGTCTTCTGTATCTTTTTAATTGATTCTAGATCTTTTAAATTGGTAGAGTCTTCAGTCTTCACCATACTTTCCCCGTTTTTTGATTATTATTAAAAGCCAAAAGGCTTATAAGATGCAAACCCCTTCTGAACGTATATGAAGTAGGGCCGAAGAAAGATTGTAAGTGTGGTTATTATATCAATTCTTATTTACACAACAAAACAATAGAAAAATTCATGGTAACTTTTGTTTAAAATTGAAATTGTATGTAAGAAAAATGATAGTAAAAAGACCATCAAGATAAAATAAAATTAATGTCAAATAAGACTAAAGCAGAAATGACATAAACTGATCATAAATCTATACAATACTTCTAAGAATACATACTTCCATACGTTATGTTAGCGCTGATATAGTAAGGACAGCATGTATAACAAATACATGAACAAAACTTAAAGCGTGAATGCTTATGTGGATAAGTGTTTTCGAGTCCGGAACTGAATTGTCCATTTTTCTAAGAATACATACTTCCACACGTTGTGTTAGCGCTGATATAGTAAGGACGGCATATATGACATACATGAACAAAACTTAAAGCGTGAATGCTTATGTGAATGTGTTTTCGAGTCCGGAACCGAATTGTCCATTTTTCTTAAGTAGGGAGTACTTCAACAATAGATTTACCAAAAGCAAACAAACGTGCAGAACAATATACAATTAGAAAATTGCAGCACAAAACAGGAGATTCTGCATAGAAAATGCTAATTATCATCATTATGATCCATGAGTAGCATGTGTTTAATGCTAATGAAAGCAGTTAAAGCAAAATCATTGTTGCAGCTACATTGATCAAGAGGTTAATCATCTAATTAGTGACGGGTCATGATCATACCACCCGGTGCCTCGGGTGGGTTAGCAACTCCAATTGCCATTGCCTGGTTCCATTTCTCCATGTTCCCATACCATCCTGATTAATTTTTCAGAACAAAAATAACTCAACAAAGACGTCGACGTACAGAGAGAAGCAAATTAAAAGAGTTACCAACACAATTGCATGCTCAAATATATATATACACACACTATTAGGAATACTATTATACTATATATATTGCAATCTCAAAATCACACGGCTTTTTTTCATATTGAACTATTTGTCTTTAATTACGTAGGTTAAGACGTTCTAATTGAGCAAGTTTTCATATTGAACTGCCATATAATTGTCCATATTGTATTTCTTATGCAAAGAGATGTGTAAAGTCCTCGATGTTGGATTTGAATTTTAGTTCTTGATTAGAAACTATTTTGAAAATTTTGACTACCAGTTGAGTTAATTAGTGCATCTAATGAGTAATTAATAACATGAAGTTTTTTGTTGCTTTTTTATAGATAGTTAAGGGAAAGCTGTATGATTATTTCCGTTGTTTGACAAGCACTTTTGCCATTATAGTATTTCATTACTTAAAAAAAAAAAAAGATTTTAACTAAGAGATGGACTGCCTTCCTTGTGAAGATTATGTAAAATAGTAATGATATTAGTCACAGTAATCTGAACGACTAGAGCATCCCATTTCCCTCCATTAAAAATAAGCAGTAAGTCTTGTGTGAGACAGTTTTATGAAGGCTTATTGTGAGATGGATTATACGTTCATTAACTGTGGCCCTAAATTGTAAAAAAAATTGTTATGTAGGCAATCTCATAATAAATCATTGCAAGACTGTGTCACATAAAAAATTATGTTTTTTTAAGAGATTGAATTACGCTAAAAGCTCACTTATGAAAATATACAGTAAAAGACAGAGAAACTAACAATTAAGATCCAACTCAGCACATGTTCTTTTCGACTTATGAGAAACTTATTGCTTAAACATGCTGAATCATGATGAAACATGCTGCATCATGCCGAAACATGTTGCATAATTTTTGCTCCCCTCAACTTTGGGTGTAAACGGAGACTTAAACATGCATTGCGCTTTGTAATAAACCATGTTTTAAAAAACAAAAAAGAATAAAAGAGACAATACGTGAAATATATAACACGCTGATTCTTTATACACATTCTTATAAAATCAATCTGAAAATTTTAGTTATGAAATGTTATTCTTATGTATATCAAAGTTGTGTTCCATATATATTGTTCTTTTCAACTTACTATAAGTAACTTATTGTTAATCAGTACTAATGATCGTTGATCAATGTTAATGAGTATTGATTAAGACTAATGAGTGTCGATAAGTGCTGAAAACTATAATTAAAAAATATGACTAAATATCGATGAATGTTGAATGTTGATAATAAATACTTATGATAATTAAGCTAAAAAGAAAAGAGAAAGAAAATATAAAACTTCACACCAAAAGAAAAAAGTAACTTAATATAAATTCATGTCTTTAATATCAATAAACATAAATACTAATATTACGTACCAAGATTAGGGTCGAAGCCGTGGTGTTGGAGCTCTCTATACTCTTGGCACAAGGCACAAGGGTGGCACCAAAGATGAATGCAACCATCTTGACAATTACTCATTGGCATTATCCCATATTGTTGCTTAAGCTTGGTTCTGTAGCCCCATGAATATATCCATTGGCACCGTGTCAACACTGCTATCAGGGCATAAAGACCTCCGCTCACCCCACAAGCTACAACCCATCAAAATAATTATACTTGCACCAATTAATTCAACATAAGAATGAATATATATATATACACACACATACATACATACATACATGCATATGTACATACAAATCCAATACCCTCAAAATCGTGCCACCAGGCAGGGTGTGTGGGGTCTGATGTAGCAGCCTTACTCTTAAATATTTAAAGAGAGACTAGTTCCCATTGATCATAGATTTAAAAATTTTAGACTACCTACTACTCCACAAAACAAAACAGAGGAAGTTTAAAGGGACATTATACTTTAGTCCGTACAATTCAAACTGAAAAAGATAGTCCAAGTTAACCTTTTTTAGCTATATAAATTTTAGACAAAGACTACATATATATGTATATGTGTGTGGGGGGGGGGGGGGTAGTCTAATTACTAACCAGACTTGAGTTAATAATTTAATTCCAACCTATTCCACCAACTACAATTGAATGTAATAAGTAGATCTAACTTTTAGGAACACCCTACTGAATTTACTTTTAGGCAGAGATTTCATGTGCAACTTTTTCCTCTTGATTGGTTTCGAAATGATGATTACTTACATGATGATCCTCTGTCAATGATTTCTGCGTTTCGGCCGAATGTAATCCATGGGCACCAACATGTCACACAACCTGTACATACGAGGTTGATGGCTATATTATGTTTACACCTACGACAATACATACTGGCAGGTGTACATGATAATCGCAATTGTATTTGCTAGTGTTTCGAATTAGAATTAGATATATGTTGGCATGACAACAAAATTGCTTATAATGCGTACCGTTTTACAAGCGCACTCAAGTCTCAGCTAATAATGTCAATATCTACATGAAAAAAGTCTCTAAAAACATGAATCATCAAAATTGGCTAGAAGATGCTCTGTAATTATATATGTTAATTGAATTTTTGCACCACTTCTATCGCACTTTTAATCTCGTAAACTCTTTATTACCTTGGATGGAGTGTGTACAAACTAATAAATACAAAAGTGCGTATTGGACAGTACGTACTCGTAAATAATTCATATCTTAATGAATAAATGCCAAAAGAATTCATAACACAGATAACAACACCTACTATGTGCAATAGCAAGAATCCATAATCCCATGAAACATCAAGCTAATTATACTTGAACTTACAATTAGGGACATCGGAGGTGCAATCGAAAAGACCAGTAGACCATTGCCCTTGAGCCAAGGTCCCTAAACTTGGATGACAATTTGGCATCACAGGAGGGCATCCCTGGTAATCAGCCATGCTCACCAGAGGGTATTCGTAGTAATTAGCCCCTGCACCCACCGGAACTCCGGTCACCGGTTGCTCCATGCTCTTTTCTCATAGAGAGAGAGGTAAGCTGATCAATGTTTGGTCGGAATTATAAAAAACTTGATGGTTTTTGTTTATGTGCAGGGGTTTCTATGCACGGTGGCCTTAATTAGTAGTGGTTAGTAATGCACCATTAAGTCTTCAACTTCGTCAACCTTTCTTGAGGAATTAACCCACCTCTATCAACTGTTACAATATACCATATCTTTGCAAGTCCCAGGCATTCTAAGTCAACATATAACTGGATAGTGTATAGTATCTAATTTCTACAATGTAATTGAGCCCCGAACACTTTGTTAAGAAACTACTACCAAAAACGGACGCATACTCAAAAAGAAAAAGAACGGAACAATATCCATATCTTTACCAAATATGCAGAGGAACTGTATCAAGTATACGTACAACACAACCTCCAAAAAAAGGTACCAAAACAGCAATATATGGGGAGATCTAGACACAATCGTCTTTAAGTCTGACAAGTAGAAAGATTTTGAAAAACATTACGTATACAATATGTATAATATGTATCATGTGATATTCCCATATTTTGGGAACCGGTGATTACTTATTTTACAAGCTGGTACTCATATACTTAGGTGTACGAGACTAAGCAGCAAAAATAAGGCAACCTCATAGGCGAAGAAGCTCTTCAAGATCCAGCTGGTCGAGAGGAGTCTTTGGAAGGAAAAGCAAGGAGCTCAGAGCAGAAAGACAGACCACGAAAATGAGAAGGGATTTGCAAGGATTAGCGCATTGTCGAAGGAGAGTGATTTCTTCTTTGATAGTTTCCTGTAAGCCATTGGAAGGCGCATCATCAACTTGCACTACAGGGCTTGTGAAATACCCATATATGATTCCTGATACAACTGCTCCCAGATTTGTCCTGTCACGTTTAACAGAGGAAAACGTTGGATGTAAAAAATCAGTGTAAGATGATTCAGGCATCATATGGCACAAAGGCTACTGCCTAGGCAATCCTTCGCAATATAGCTGGGCTGGTTCATGAGCCAAGCTAGTCTAGCTAGCTGAGCTAGATTGGTCCACCAGTCACAGAGGCACAAACCCAACAACCTATGGTGGCTCACTTAATATGGTAAGTGGTTCACTTGCACCTGCTTGTCTGGCCACCACCAGTAATATATGTGATCAAGGGAAACAACGAATCAAACCCAACACCTGTGTTGCTTCTAAAAACTTAGCCAGGAGGATTGGTACAGTCCGAAAATGCCTCAGGCCACTTGTTCTGGCACCTTATATTCAGATTGAATGCCAGAATTTGTAAACATGGAATGGGAATGGGTTTCAAATGAGAATGGGATCCAAACTAAGAGTTTCTCTTGTAGTAGGAATTGAAAAGGGCTTGCTGCTTCAAGTGACAAAAAGGAATATGACCTCCACGTTATATCTGGAATGGCGGACTGAAAGCTGAGCAACTCACCAGTTGTCAATGGGCCCAAAATTACTCAGTACACAGCTCAGAGCAGTAGCAACAATTGCCTTCTGAAACATAGTCTCTGAAGCTTCCTTTTCATCGACGTTTTTGTTATGGATTTGATAGATGAGCCAAGCTCCAATAACAGCAAATACCGGCCCCTGACAATATAAAAGCAATGTAAATATCTGATGGGTAGGCTGCTACTTCTCAGAATGAGTGAAGCAACGAAAGAGGGCAGAATGCTTACTGATCCACCCACAGTAGGCTCTGCTGTATGAAGGAAGCTTGAGAAATTCCCAGAAATGCCTCCCAGGATATATATCAAGAGGAACGTGAAAGAACCATATCCTTTGCAAACTCGTGGCCCAAAAGAAAGAAGCACCCAGGAGCTAAGTACAATGTGAAGAAGTCCTGAATGCTGCATAAATAGGCAAATGGTCTTCGGCAGCCATCTAACCAACAGACTTAATCGAGTATTCACAAAGGTCACCATGTTTTCTCATTCATTAAGTTGGGTTGACCCAACCCACATGGTTTGAGCTCAAGCTAAGCACCTAAAAGTCTACTACCATCAACATTCCCACTGTGGATCCTATAGAAGTGGGACTAGGGAGATCCAAATGTAGGCAATTTTTTCCCCAGCAATTAGAGAGGGTCTTTCTCAAAGACTGTTTCAAGTAAAAGACTATACAGTTTTCAGGATTGTTGTTAAGTCCTCAGCCATTGGTGATACGTGGCACTCAAATTTCAATTCATTAATCAATGTGTATGTGTTAAGATAAATTCTTTCAGATACTGAAAATGTTTTGGTCGTCTGTGGTTAATGACACATTGTTCTAAATGGAAACAGAAAAGAACCACGAACCAAATTCTCGATCTTGTACCAGAAACATTGGTGTGACAAGCCTCCACCATTCTCCACCGAGGATTAAATTGTTGATCTTAGCACCATACATCAGTGGGAGTGAGAAAAGATCGTAGTCAGAATTCTTTACAGGACTTGCTATCTCAAACAAAAACACTGCTATGTTCACTGACAGCAACGTACTTCTGCAGGCAAGAAAGACAAAACTCAGAAATACTGTGAATCAGCAATGATTAAGACTAGACAAAGAGAAAAGAAAAAAAAAAAGGTTTAGTTTTAAGTTTGATTACAGCAGGTACAGATGGCCACTCTCTTTCTCATCATACAGAGGAGAAGATTCTGACTTCCTCCTAGCATGAAATCCACCTCTCTTGTATCTTGGCCTTGAGAAGCCTTTCTGTCCCCCTGTCTGGCCACCTTCAGTATCCAAAGCAGCAGCATCTTCAGCCAGATTGAAATCATTTCGGCCAGAAGTAGAGGGCATGCACTTTTCTGACTTCGCATCTGGATAAATGGATTAAACACTAAGAATTACGCGTAGTAGCTCAAAACATCAAAAGAGTATTAACAGATAACAAACAGTTCTGTCATGATCTCCCCGCAAGGCCAGATCCTCATTCAGCAGGATCCACCCTAGGTCATGTTGCATAATGCATATAATTCAATATCAAGGCGACTTGGATTTGAACTCGAAACCTTCTAGTTATAAACACTCGAATAGCATTTGGAAGAACCAACTAAATTAAAAGCTTAAAGTGACAGTTGACATCTGATAGAGATTCGGACCAATATCCTTTGTTGTGCAGCCCACCTTGCAATCATAGGAGGCAAAATAAGATGCATTACCTTCTTTAAGGTTGCCAAGGTATCTTTCAAGAGACATCAATCCCTCTTGCAGTTGATTGCTTTGATCTTTAAGCTTAGTTATATCATTTGTAGAAGTGGACGGACCTTGTTTGGACTCATTCTTCAGTTTCTTAATATATGTTTCCACTGATCTCCGATGATTTCCAGCACAATCATCAGATTCTGAAGCATACCATGCCGGACATAAAACTTCCTTCTGCAACATGCTCAAGGATACTGTTCTAAATCGGCTTGTTTTGTCAGATACACTTAACATAGCTGCTGTTTCACTTCTTCTATTGATCTTCTTTCTCTTCATGCAATCATTAGCTTTCCTGATAAAGTTACTGGGAGTTGAAGATAAGCACTTCAAACCTTCTTGAACGACATAAGACTCAGAACTGAAGCTTCTAGATAAAGGTGGCAGTGCAGCCATCTTCATTGACAGTGCGGGCACGCGTACAACCAAGCTTCAGCACAAACAGAGATTACCTAAATCATAAGACAAGTTTAGACCGTGAATATAGTTGCAGACATATTTCAGTATTTAGCAAAAAATAACTTACCACTGGACAAGAAACCCCACTACAGCAACATCTACAGAGGAAAAGATACATGCAGTCCTCACCCTACCTAAGCAGAGACATTGTTTCCCAAAATGAACTGACTAGTCAATTTAAGTGTAAAAACTGCAGTTACAGGAGGCATGTAGCCAGTTGAACCTTCAATCAAACAATTAAAAACCTTCTTCATTTAGGGGTAAGAGAAGATTGATTTGATCAAACCCAGAAGGAGAACTAACAAAAGCTGTTCTTTGCGGCATTTCATCAAACAGGTTTCGAACATTACTTTAAATGCAATGCAAATATCAGCCAAGAACATGGAAACTGATCCATAACAAAGTATATACTGACAAGCTAAAATCAGCAGCCATACCTAACCAAACCAGGAAATCCCACTCAAAATTGGGGACGTAATCACAGCAGTTTCCAACGGACAGAGAAAACACAAGTACAGAGCTTCCATCAATGCCCCCTTTGTTGTGGGAATTAATTAACACAGTAGGAGTAAGGTCAAAATCATTAAATGGGTATGAATTATCAACAGTAACATGAAAGAAATCAAGCAAATCTATGCTCTTATCCATGCAGGTCCTCTGGGTTTCTGCCCCGTGTACTTAAGAACGCTAACCTCAAGAGCTGATTGCCCGAAATAGATTGGCCGTGACCCACAACAAAACTTGCTTAAGGGCAAACAGTCTGTCACATCTATTGTTCTTAATCAGCCAATTTGACCTTTCAGAATTTTCAGCCAAGTATGACAGAAAAGGCCAAAAGATTCCCAGAAAATTGTAACGGTCCACAAATTTGAAGGGATCCCTGTTCGATTGGATTAAATGTTCAACTTTTGCATTTGTAAGATTATGGCATCCCTATTGAAAGAGACCGTTCATTGAAATAATGTTGTGACACTGTATTTTCGTTGAAGAAGTTCGTGCTAAGGATTTTTTTTTTTTTTCCATTTTAGGTGATTTATATATAGTTGTAGATACAAACTGTTCGATGCAATTAAAGGTTGAGCATAACTCATAAACAAATTGCGTATCTGCTACATCATATGAATGACTCTCTGAGTTTTGTTTCAATCTTAGTAATTTTTCGTGAGTCATCTTTTTTTATAGTGGGAAATTAGACATATAACTTTTTTCTCTCTTTTTTCGTGTAAAGGGGGGCATAGAAGCCTATGTACTATTTCCAGGTTTTTAATAACAACTTTCAAAAACTTAACCAATTGAATTAATTATTATCCATTTATTTCTTAAATAATGTGTAATTATGGATTTGTTCAAAACCATGCACTTTCCAATCTATAGATACTCATAGTAGCGATATCATTTCTAACTGTAGTTGTCCTAAGAGTGACTCTAGGAACAACTCTCTCTGCTAACAATATTGGTTATAGTTTGGTGTGCAATGTGCTCCATTATTGGTGTAAAGAACTGTTTGTTGAACAAATTTATAGGTGAGGTAAGTGGTAGATTTCTAAGTTCTCATTTTAAGCACGTACAGATTCTTACAGGAATACAATCCAATAAATACAATTATTTTAAAAAGTGAGAATAATTCCACCATAGAGTTGGCTTCTTGTTTCGCACCCCGAGAAAAATTACAACATCCAATATGGATGGTTCTGGGAGATTGGTTTCGATGTTGATAACTTTTTCCCCACTCTCTTTGTCCCAAAGGCATTTAGTTTGTCCTTAGGTATCATTTATCATTTACCCAAGTTTTTTTAAGAGATGCAATCAAAAACCAATTTCAAATGTCTAAATGGGCATAGTAGCTATAGGTAGCATTTGGGACTTCATTTGTCCTAAGCGTGACTCTAGTACTAGACAATAGCTCTTTTGACCACAATTGGTATAACAGTTTAATGTGCCAAAGTGCACAACCATTTGTTGAGTCTTTGCTTTAAAAATGTAGAGGATAATATGGAGATTAAGGATAATTATTTGCTTCATGAATGGTCTAAGATTGACTCTTCTTCTTGCTTCAAAGAGAAGAGAAACTTGGAGCCTTAAAAGGGAGATCGAGGAATGAACTACAAAAATGGATTTGTGAGAGTTTAAAAGCACCATATAAACTAAAAAATATAGTGACTTTTGCCCATTTCCGCCCATCTATAATATGAATAGCTTGGATTAAGGAATGCCAAGCTAGTTGGAGGATACATTGGACAGGATCACAATGTTTTATTGGATGCATGGATTGAATGAAAGCACAAATTAACAATAGATTTATTAGCTATTATTAACATGGCTCCTGTTTGTGACATCTATTTTTGTCGGTCTCTTGAAATCGATATCTCACATTTGTATGAATGCTTGTAAAGATAAGAGTGTTTACATCTAGATCTCATCAGACCCTCTAAAAGCTGGAACACATATTATAAGTTGTTGTATGTTTGTGGGTATAGTTGACATTATAGATATATGTAAAAGCATTTGCACACCTGTTTGTTTAGTGTTGGCACTAAGAAGCATTAGAGATTATAGGCTAATCTCATCTAGGTACAAGTTGGCATGCTAAACAAAGTCAAAATTCCTCCAAGAGAATCTAAGTTATGTTAATAAGCTCTTTGGATTTTAATTGTGTAGACTATATATAGTATTGTTGTCCTCTCTTCCAATTGGCTCTATTTGATAAACTTTATCACAGGGTAGTGTGGATGTCAAGCGCTGACAAATGTGCGGTAATTGATATGGTGATTCAATAGCTTTTTTGGTTAGTGGTTGAGTTGTTTTGCTTTATCACTTGAGAATAAAGTTGTTTTGTGCTTGTTGATGAGTGTTATAATTGTATTTAAGGATTGTTACAAGCATATAGTAGAATTATACAGTTTTTTTGAGAGGTCTATAGCTATTTTTTAAATTTTAATTTTGTAACTGAAAGCTATATGTTATTATGTTATTTTTAATCTAATTACAAGGAAAAACTAACAACTTCACTAAATAGTGCAACGTGTTTTTGCAACCGTTGTGCAAACATTTCATGTTAGCAAGCCTACAACATACCAATCTATCGAGGTATCAACTTGCATATAATAGATGGTTGCCGGTGGGTATATAATTGCAAGAGCCTAAGTAAATAAAACCATATTATACCTAAGTGATAGTAAAATTCACGTCAAATGTTTCAATTAGTCGAATTGCATGTTATGAATATTTATCGCTTTCTTATTTAATATTTTAACATAAGATTCTTATTAAATAGTTCTACGAGCTATTATTTTTGCATTCAACTATATATGAAACAAGACATAACAACAGAAAATACCACAACATGTTTTTGCAACCATTGCGTGAGGTATTTCTTATTAGCAAGGGCACAAATACCAACCGAATAAGTCATCAACTTGGCATATAATGGATGGTGGGCTCCATTGTCATCATAATTCCAATTATACCTAATTTCACGCGATAAATTATTACATACTTTCGAGAGTATGTACTTCCACTATTACATATATATACAATTTTTAATGTATATTTATCATATGAGTGGTTATTAATACATATTTCACTTACGTGACTCTGAGAGTATATCTTTTTGGATGTATGATATAGGCTTTGATTTCACGCTATCTATTTTGACTACTCGAATCTCATGCTATTAATCTTCATTGCTTTCTCATTCAACATTTTAGCATGAGACTCTACTACTTGAGCATATGTTCATCCATTATATGTACGAAATGCATAGCAACATATCATATGTCCATAGCCCATAGGTGACGACATCTCATATTAAATCTTTACATGTATATATAGTCTCCACTGAAATATATAATTATATTAGAAAATCTGCGACATTAAATCGTTAACACATGTAAAGGTCAAAACATGCATTTACGTAAAATCTACTGTGTGAAAGAAGATTTATGTTGAGAAAAAGAATCGACTGATAAAATCTCATTTACTGTTCTTTATACTTGCTTTAAAAAACTAAAATAAAAATAAATCTGATTGATATTCATAAAAATCAACTATATCTCATTGGATGCATTATACATAGATATGCCATGTTTGAAATGTTAATGTAGTTTTTAGGGTTTTTGATTAAAAAAAATAGATTAGAGGGTTTAGACCCAAATTTGGGAACCAATCCGAATTAATTAAAAATGGCAACAAATCCAAATTAGATTATTCGGTAATAAATCCACTGTTTCACACGCAAAACGAAACGTTTCGAGGTTCCAATTTGCCGCCTTTATAAAGATGGTCGTACAGTCCAGGGGAAAAAAAAGAAAAGGAAAAAATCAAAAATTCCTGAAGCAAATTTTCAGGCACCCAAAAAAACTTTGAAAAAAGTCCCGCCAGGCACCTCAATCTACCCACCAATTTTCATTCCAAAACCCTAGAAATTCTGTCCCCTCCTCTTCCAAAATTCCATTGTTGTTCTTCCTCGTCCAGGAATTTTAGTGCAAATTAATGGCGGTTCCTTCAAGTCCTGCTGCTTCTACTGATGATTCTGCTTCTGAGAAGAAGAAAACGAGCTCTGATGAGCAGATGGAGCCCCCAATTGATGGATCCGAGATCCGGAAAGCGGAGGATTCGAATTCGAAGCACTCGGATTCGGAGCTTACCAAGAGTGGTGGTGGTGGAGGGAGAAAAGGTAGAGGGAGAATCGGTGATCCTCAGAATGGGAAGGCTTGTCACCAGGTATGTAATTCGATCTATTGGTTGTTACTTTTGTGATCTGTTTTAGTAGTTGAATGTTGATGAAAATGGAAGAAAACCCTAGATTTTACTGATACATGATTAAGGAGTAAGGGATACAGAGGTTTTGGCTTTGAGGTAAACGTAGATGTTTAAATCTTTGAAAAAAGTTGATGTTGATGAGAACTAATTATTAGTTGTAGGAGAAGTTCATATTGCTGTAGGTTTTGACGTTAGCTTAATTGATTGGGTGTTCTGTGAAACAATGCTATTGTGGTTCTTTACACATGTTTTGATCTAAAATGTCGTGACAATTTAATGCAATTCAAAGTTGATCCAACAGAGATGAAACCCTTGAAATAAACTGGTTTGCTCCATGAATGCATTCCATGCCACGTTGACGTCAGTATATCATTTATTGATCGGGGTTTGTGTGGAATTTTTTTTTGTTTTTTTTTGGGGGGGGTGTTATTGTTCTGTGTACGATCTGTTGTTCCCTCCTGTGGGAAGTCAGATGATTTGGTACTGAGATTCACTTGGCATGTTATAGCATGTGCCCCTTTTGTTTGGGTTTATTGTACTTTGATACTTACAAGTGAACGGGTTTTTGACCCCTATAGTGCCGCCAAAAAATCATGTCATTTGCTGCTGGGTGCAAGAACATGAAGAAGGATAAGCAATGCCCCATGAAGTTCTGTCACAAGTGCCTTCGTAACAGGTAATGCATGTGGACTAGCGCAGACTAAAGTCCTTTTTCTTTTTTTTTTGAAAAAAAAAAAATCTTATGTGTCGGTCATCTCTTCTTAATTCAGATTTCAGGTTCCTATGGATTTCTCAATTTCACTCCTCACATTTCTTTAGGTTTTGCGCTCATTTTCAAGATTCCATATCGTAATTTAGGAACGTAATAATAACTTGTTCGTTACAGTAACAATGTCATACATTCAACTTCATTTAAATTAAATGTTTGTAACTATCTAATCCAAAAGTTATAATTGTTAATGTATTATAGTTATGATTGTTCATGTATTATATGATTTATAAATTTAAAAAAATTGACCACATTAATATCATATTGTGATTTGTAAAAATGAGGTTAAAAAAGATGAGTTGATTGTGATTTTGTGCTGTTTATTCCCAAGTTTTTATCTAACAGGCTCAAACGTGCCAGACTCTGAAAAGGTCATGCAGTGAACAAAAAACAGTCTGCTTATACGGGTTTTAGTTGCCTTACACAAGAAATCATGTCTATTTACTGAAAACATTGTTGATGAGAAAAGGATGTATAAAATAAACATACTTTGATTAATCATGGAGTACCTTTTAAATTTTACATGTTATAATTTTCGAGTTCTATTAAATATTGTAATTTATTGAAATTTCATTTTCCAAACCTTAGTCTACATAGTTGTACCAATTTCTCCAGATTTCACCATATTCTAAACAAAACAAAAAGAAACAAAAAAATGGAGTTCAAACGAGAAGAATAGGTCTTTAGCATATGAAGATGATATTTTCAATAAGGGTATACTTGTGGTTAATTCTATTCCGTGGTCTGTGCAGGTATGGGGAGATAGCAGAAGAGAAGGAAGCACTTGATGATTGGAAGTGTCCAAAATGCCGAGGAATATGCAACTGCAGCCAGTGCATGTAATGTTTCTAACCCCTCCCCCCCCCCCCCCAAAAAAAAGGGGAAGTGAGCATCAGTTGTCTAGGGCTTCTGGTTTTGACAATTGTGAACCCTGGTCAACTTTATTACAGGAAGAGAAGGGGTCTCAAGCCCACTGGCATTCTTGTTCATGCTGCCAAGGCAACTGGATTTTCCTCAGTTTCAGAGTTGCTGGATGCCAAGGGCCCTGAAGCCTGCCAACAGTTGATTGTGAAAAACAAGACAGCATCTTCTGCTGAGGTGTGATGCAATGGCATCCTTTAATATGTGAACTATACATTGCATGTTCAGGTTCGTGAACTAGAGGCATGTTTGCCAATATTATCGTTTCTGCTCAATTGCTGTACAGGGGCCTGTTTCTTCCAATAGACAAGGAAAAGAGAACTTGCTCGATGGAACTTGTGATATGAGCTTCTCTCAGCCTCCAGCGTCAAGTTCTGATGAGAGCAGCGCCAATAAAGCAAACCAGGAGAGGCTAACGGAGAATGCTCAAGTTGTTCCAGATGATGTCGTGAGAAGTCCAATGCAACCAGCAAACTCACAGGAAGCTACAGAAAAGAGAGAGAGGATGGATGGTGATGAGTGTGTTGATCTTGAAGGAATAACCAAAAAAATTCAGAAAAAGAAAGCCAAGATAAAACCTCACAAACAAGATGCAAGCATGAATGATCACGTTGTGGACATTGTGTTGCCCCCAGGCACTTTGCTAACTAGTGTTTGTGGGATTGACTTACTTCCTGAAGATGTTGGATGTGCCTTGCATTTTATGGAGTTTTGCGCTACATTTGGGGAGGTAAACGAAATAGAAAAATTATCTTTCTTATTGTCAGATTCACGATTGTGTTGCATAATATTTGAAAAGTGGCTTATAGGAAGAGTTCTAAGTTAACTCTCACGTAAATTACGTGACTCATGCACATTAAATGACATACGCAATATTTGCGTTTTTCCTCAACTTTTTCCCTCAAATTCTCATTGATAGGTTCTTGACATGAGAAACGGACAGCCTGAATCTGTGCTACAAGATATCATAAGTGAACGCGGGAGGCGCAAGAGAAAATATTCATCAGCCATACAGTTTCTTATCCAGTTGTTGTCTTTCATACTGAAGGGGGAAGAAGAGTAAGAATTTCTCCAAATACTAACGATTAGGAAATCAAATCTGCTAATATGGTAATATATCATCCCGGTTGTCTTTTTAGGTCTCTTTCATTAAGCCTAGACGGTGACAAAGATTCCTGGATATATTCTTTGAAGAAATGCATATCTGAATCTAATTGTGTGTTGGAAGACATACCCAAGGATTGCTTTGACCAAGGATGTGATGGATATGAGATGTTGGAACCCTCACAAAAGCTCAAGCTTCTGACATTTCTTTGTGATGAAGCACTTTGTACCATGTAAGTGGGTGTGTGGGTTACTCCTTCACCATTTCCAAGAAAAGAAGATTGATTATTAGTTTTTTTCCTGCAGAGACATGAGAAACTGGATTGAAGATCAACACTTTAAATTTGTTGAAAAAGTGAAGGAGGCAAGGGAGATTCTAAATGGAGCAAAGGAGAAGGTACTCCATGTTCTGAAACTTACGAACGAGGGTTATGGTTGTCATGCTAACTTCTATATCTTCTGCAGGAAAGGCTGCTCATGGTTAAGCTGCAAGACGAAGCTGCGAAGGAAGTCATTGCACCAAATGGGGGGGATCTCGAAACCAACAACTCTGAATATGATTCTATTGTATCAGAAATAAAAGCAGAAGCAGAGCAAGCACGTGAGGAGAAGTTAAAGGCTATGGATTTGTTGCCTAAAAGTACGTTGTAGCTTTTGGATGCTTATCTATGCTTAACCGATGTGCATTTAATGGATTTTTGCCTCAACAATTTTTCATCAACATCTTTTCTCTCCATATGCAGAACAACTAAAATTATATCCTGAGGGAGTCCTATGTTTACAGATAAAGAATTGCTTCTACTTTCACAACTTAAGGTTTTAGCTTAACTAGTTTAACTATGTGTTCTAGTAGTTGCATTTTCTGCTTCTTCCTTCTATAATTCGTTTCGATTAAAGTTCATCCTCGCTTGAATGATGTGGTACTATTGATGGAACATGAATGGAAAAAAAGCTTTTAGGCTGATTGCTGTGCTTGTTATGGACTACATCAAGCAATTGAATGATACAAAGCAGCTTATTACCGCACAACGTGCTACTGTGTGATGTTCTAAAATCACACAACAATGCCTACATAGGCCTTGCTGTAGTGCGTTGATTGTCTTGGTATATTGAAGACATAAAACATCTATATGTTGAACAAAGTTACGACGTGTCTAATCTCTATGTATTCAGAACCTTGGATTTCTCCCGGTTAAAAACATATGTTGCCTGTAGAGAACCTTGAAACAACATTACAACCTATTAAATTGCATCCCTCTGTCTCAGAGTGACTGCCTCCTTTCTGTTTAATTTGTCTGGATTTGGATGTTGACATTGTACTTTCTATTTAATCATTATCCTTTATGGTGGCTTCTGTTTTTCCCTTGTCAAATCTGGATATGCAAATTAAATATGGAAGGCTACCTCAAATTTCTTACACAACATATATTAAGGAATTAAATGGAGTGGGAGTAATGTTGGTAAAGGAAGAACTGTTACTATACCATTCTTAGCCATCTTAATACTTGTGTAAGATCAAGGAGAATTCATTAGTCGTTACATGATAAGGGGAGTAAATTTGACGTTGAATAGAAAATCGAAGTGTTCCTCCACAAAGACTGCAATTCTTGGCATGATATCTATGTGAGGCCAATCTTGAACTCGCATCTGTTATTGAAATCTTGGTCAAGGCTTTGGGCCATTTGTTTTTATCAGTTAGCTTGCCTACCACTAATTGCAACACTGTCGGGGATTGGATTTGTTGAAAAACATTTTTCCCTATGTATTGAATCTCTTTCTGGGTGAAGATCCTGGATACAAATGCCTAATATCCTTGATGGCCATCCACAAACTGATTTTCAGATGAGGCATAGTTGGATGGCAAGCTTGGCAAACTTTGATGTCCAGACATATGCCATCCGATGTTGTTCAGATCCTTTATTTTACCTGAATTAGATCTTTTGCACAGTCAACATGGAAACACCAACATTTATCCCTGCTAAGCACGTGTAACTAATAAATTGGTGATATTCATTTTCTATCTTGAAACATCTAATACCAGGTGTTATATTCCTGAAATTACCGAGTGTAAGCCCCCAGATTTTGGGAAATCTGATAATATAACTATGCATTGCCTTATTGTTTGCAGAGAGAAGATCAGATGCTCTAAGAACGGAGCCAATCTTCTTGGATAACAAGGGTTGTGTGTATTGGAGATTGAATTGCTTTAGCGACTCAGACTTACTACTTCAAGGTCAGCTTTATTGTAATGGATTTGAGTTTCTTAGTTCATCTTTTGTTGCAGCTTTTGCATGCGCTATGCATGCCTCCACATCTGTTCCATTTCAATGTCAAGCTGATGCTTTTTACGCAGATATAGGAGATCCTCCTTATCAACCTGTATCAAATGAAAAATGGTTTAGTTATGATGCTGAAGAGAAAAAGGTGGTTGAAAACCGTATTTCTTCCCTCAGGTGAATCTTCTTTATTGTTTATTTCAGGAAACTGTTTGGATTCAAGTTTTGGATTTTTATTTCCATGGAGGAGTAACCTTTCTTTTGTGGTTTTTTGGTGGAAAAAGGGGGGGGTCATTGCATGAGGTAATAGCCAATAGTGGTCAATGTTTTTCAAGTAGTGGGTTCATAGCACAGACCATCTCTAGCAGCATCAATATACAGGACTTACAATTCAAGCACACAAGAAAGAGAAATAGGCTCTTCAAACTCTTTTCACTATCAAGGGGGACCATAGTCCTCTTTGGCCATCCATCCTCCAAGAGGTAGATGCACCAGTGTCAATAAGAAAGAAAATGATGCCTAATTTATCTTCTGTACTGTTTGGCTAGGATAAAATACTTCTAGTATAAGGTGGACAGAATGGTAATGTACGGGATGAAGCACAAACCACTTACCACCTGTCCAGGGCTGCTCATGCCCTAATCAATTACATTTACGAGGATTTTTTTTGGGTCTTCTGGGGGGAGGACGTGTTGTGTCAAATATGTGCAGTCTTATCCTTGCAATTGAATCACTACAAAATCCAAAGACGAAAGAATGCCAGCATCTAGAGCCGGAAAGGGGAGTTCGTTACTCTATGCTTGGAGATTGATTGAATCTGAATTTCAGTTTGCCTTGCTCTCTTGATGAACGAAATACGCATATACATTGCATGGAGTGCTAGTGCTTAGAATTTTTTTGAATCTAGATATTTAGGTTTCTGACCCCTTTTGGCTTTTGTGGAATGAAAGATAAAGGACTATATTTGCAGAAACTGAGCTACCTACAAATATTTTCCTCAAGTGGAGTACATGTTCAAGTTATTTCCGTAGTAAGCCATGTCAAACACGGCATGATTAGCCCCTAATAAGCCAGAGTGATTGTCCCTTTGTCCTCTTCGGCTTTATGTGCATGTTGGGAAGTGTAATTTCTGAAGTAGTTAGTTGTAATTTGTTGTTTCAATTAATAGTGTATTAGCATAGCGGGAATGGTGAAACATAATCAGTTAAAACTGCATTTACCAACCAAACACGTTTATATATGGATTATGACTTTCTTCACTTGTTCCTGATCTTTTGATGTTACTGTACCCAAATGAACTGCAGGGTTAAAAGACGTCGGCTAGCTAAGCTTAATGATCCATTAAGGATGAAAAACAGCAATTCGGACGTCGAAGCAGATTCAAGTTCGAATTATGATTCTCCACCAACTGTAAATAATAATTAAGGTGTGTTTTTCTGTGCATCTTTTGAGTACTGTGGACTCCACCCCACTACTGAGCTTTGAAAATCGTTCTCTCTCTTTTACGAATAGTGGTGAATCAGATGGTTCTATATGTGCCAGACAAACTTGTTCCAGATCAACAAGTTCTGAAAAACCAAGTTCAATGCTTTTTGTGGTGACCTGGAGATTAGGATTTTCTTTCTCATCTTGCTTGCTTTCTTCTTGGCAGGTAGCCCTCCCTACTTTACAAGCCCTGGTTCTGTAGAATTCATACTCGGCCTGCTGTTGTTTTAATGGGTAGGCTAAAGGATTTCAGACAGCTGAAAGGCCATGCATTTTTCGCTAGCCTTCTGGTCTTCGACACCGAAGTTGACAATGTCTGTTAGAATTTAGATTTTGTACACACAGATGGCAAACCCCTTTTCGGGGGCCATCCATAGCAAGCTCTTACATTCAAAGGAGAAAACCTTCTGTTACAGGGGAACCCCTTGGCATTCAATTCAAGGAGGGTTCTATGGCTAACGTATTGTTTATGTGTTCATATCTGGAAATTGATAATGTTGTAAACTTTTAGACAAAGCCCTTTGAATTCAAGGAGGGTTCTGTGGCGAATGTATCATGTATGTATTCATGCCTGAAAATTGATAATGTTGAAATTTTTATGCAAAGCCCTTGGAATTCAAGGAGGGTTCTGTTCCTTATGTGTCATGTATTTAACTATTTGTTCATATATTAGAAAACTGACGATGTTGAAAACCTGTAACACCAGTTACAAGGCCACTAAATTTTTGAGGCTTCGTTTGCTAGTTATCATGTATGTGTTTATACCCCATGATATTGAGAATATTGTAAATTTTGAGCATCAGTTACAAAGTTACTAGTAAAAATTACCCGATATTTGCGTTTTTGGAAGAAGTGTGTAATTGAGTGTTATGCTGTTGATGATGGTGCGTGGTGAAACCATAAACCATAAGACATTCTTTTAAATCTGAAAATCGCAAGGGCTTTGAGATACATAATATGTGTACCTTGTCGTAACTCTTAAATTGTGCACGTATGTGCAATGTATGCCTATGAGGCTGCTGGTGTGTGTGTTCCCTTCTGGCGAGGTTAGAAGAGGGTTTGCAGTTGTTAAATTTATTTAGATCTAAGAATTAGTCTTCTTCTGACTCCCTTAGATTCCTTTTATTCTATCCATTATAAGGTATTCTAGAAGCAAAATTGTACAGTTTGTACTCAGCCAGAATTCTATTAGCTTAGTTTCAATTATATATAAAAGTCCAGTTAGAGATAGAGCTAGGGTTGAAAGTTGAAAATAGGGGACATACTTCACTGGTTAGATAAACATACATTAATAAGTTTCTAAACAAATATTTGTCACATAACTTCCTAGATTTAGATTCCTTCCAGATAGGGATATATGAGTTTACCACCCACCATTCATGTCTTCTCTCCTAGTTTGGTACAAAAGGAAACAACATTATTAACTAGACCAAAGACTGATTAGACACAAAGGCACAAAATGAGATGCTTTAGAACAGGAAAAATACAAAAACATATGACCATTTTTCCATTAAGATTTTGATGAAGAAAGACCACCCAACATCTTTAATTTTAGCAAGGAGATTTGATTTCTGCCTAGAAAAAAACACAAATGGAAGCAGTAAAACACGTGAAGTCCCTCCCTAGTTTTCATCATCAAATTCAAAAGCTATGAATGAGAATGAAAATGAACCCTTCCAATAAAGTAAACAACAAAAGGGGTTACATCGTTGTTACATCTTCACCCACCTTCATATATATTCCCCTTTCCTTTTTTACTTCCTCCTGTTTTTTCCTGAACCTCTCTACCAAACTTGCTCAGATCTTGAGGAACAAAGAAAAAGAGGAATCTTCCTCATATACACAAAATTTCATCAAAAAGCACTCATTTTTATTTTATCTGTCTTATATGAGACAGTCTCAGTAGGACCTCCTTGCGACATCGGTCATCGTCTCTTAGGCATTGCAAACCAACATGTACATATCCGAGCCTCTTCCTAAGAATTGCATAGAACGAGACAGTCTCATTTAAGATAATCTTGTTTTCCGGGGGGGGAAGGGAGGACATTCTGTATATATTTCTTTTATTTTGGGGTTTGGGGGAGGGAGGGCTTGAGCTTCTTTTCTCTGTGCCTTTTTTTCATCCAAAGGCTCTTCCATGATGATGAAGATAACAAAAGACACCCACTACTTTGCCTGCAATTACAGAGTTGCCCTGTTTTCTTCGTCTTGATGTTCTTCTTCTTTCCAGCTTCTTTGGTTCTTTTCGTTTCTTCTTCCTCACTCGTTACTTTCACTTCCACCTGCATCATGCACTTCACCCACACCCAAACAAACAAACAAAAAAAGAAAGAAAAAAGTTAGAAACTTCTCTTAATTTTAGCTTGCTTTTTGGTGTTTCTACTCAGAAAGTTGCGAGGCTTTATTGTAAGAAGAGTATATCTAGCAATTTGGACTGGAAACTTCTCTGTGAGGATTCCCTTCTTTTTTGTTTTTGAATTTGAGTTTAAAAATGTTCCAGGTGCATTCAAAAAACTTTGATATAAGAAATAGATTATCTGTATCCTAATTTCAGAACATTGCTATTTCAAAAATATTAGCTTCCACCCAATCAGAAAAATAACCCCCCCAAAAGCTGGGTGTGTGTGTGTATATATATATATATTTGAAATAACGGGTACTTATAAT
The DNA here is from genome assembly GCA_029747015.1 of Carnegiea gigantea. Lineage (NCBI taxonomy): Eukaryota > Viridiplantae > Streptophyta > Magnoliopsida > Caryophyllales > Cactaceae > Carnegiea > Carnegiea gigantea. The sequence goes on from JAKOGI010000140.1 coordinate 951,685, forward strand.
TAATATCGTAGGATCTTATGAACCAAAAAAGGCTAATATAACATTACATCTGAAATAACTCATCGGAATTAAGATTTTTTGGTTAATTCAGTTCAAGATGCTGTATTCAAAGTGTTTGATGGACGACTATGTTCATTACACTTATGGCCACACTTTTGTTTCAATATATGCACATATTGAACTCAGTACTGAATCTAGTGTAAACTCTTATTTGTAATTACAATTGTACTAAGTACGCAAAACAAAAACCATCTATCAAACAAAAATATTATAATCCAAATCTTTTGTGCATCATTAGTTTCAGTTGTATTTGTTATAGATGATTGACGATCTTTTTGGGGAGCAAGTCTCTTTCCAAATTTGGAGATTTTGGTCCCCCCTCGCTACATATACACACACATTAAACAAAAACAGAGAACACCCATTAAATTGCATGGAATGGTACCACTACACGTATCTTTTGGTGCTATTTGCAACCACTTGAGCGAAGTCCATACTATCTTCTGCCCATCACAAAAGGATAGGGATTTTTTCTTTTTTTTTTTGAAAATTGTGGGAAGAAAAAGGGGGGGGGGGGGGTTTGAAAAATATAATATATCATATAAACATTTGAAGTAAACTCCTGATCCCCCTTCCCCAAAACCAGTGAACAGGTCCCCCTCTTTTTGATTGCCCTGTCTTAATTTGTTTGACACATCATGGAAGAGGGCACTGTATATATGGGCACTACTAGCCCTAGCTTTTGGTCCATGCCTATATTTATTTTCTGATTTGTTATAAAATTTTGTAAATAAAGTTTTGCAAAAAGGAAAAAAGCTTTCTAAAGCATTTCACAAATCATGGAATAATAATGAAATAGTTGTTTTGTTTACCTCTACTAAACTCAATATGTTTGATATGATTTTACTGCATGGTTGATTACATCTGTTGTAAGTGTCATAAAAACCAATCATGTTTATTGACACTTTGATTTCCATGTAGATTGATTTCTTACGCTTTTTTTCGTTCTGAAGTTAACTAGACAGATTTTGGAATATTAGATCGATCTTCAGTTTATGCAAACCAACAACATGGAACATCTCCATGTAGACAGATTTCCGTGTGGAAAAGAGGGAAGGAAAATCTGGTGTTTATGCAAACTAACAACATGAAACATCTCCTAGATGAACATACCTCATCCACAGGCTGCAAGGTGGTACTAGAACTAGAATTCTGAGCATCTCCATCTTCAGTTTCTTCACCACGCTGTCTTGATCTCTCCTTGATCGAAGGCGTCGAAGCAGGGCTTAAACTGCTTGAGCTCTCCTCTCCTGGTGGCAGTGTGCTCTGTGTTCCTACATCCCTTGTTCTCCTCCCCATTTGCTTCTCTTCTTCCAAAAAATCAACCACAAAAAATCCCTTGTTATTTACAGTAAGATTAACACCACCATCACCCAACGTGGGTTCCACTTCAGCGAGGTTTAGACAGATCCAAACGTACGCAACCTTAAAACTATGTTATTTCGAGTAAAATTAAAACCCTTAGTTTCACCAATTCATAGCCACCCAGATTTTAAAAAAAAAGAAAGGAAAGAGGAGTTTACCTTGTTGAGGAAACTGGGCTTTTAAAAGCTGTTGTTTAATAACAGAAGCAGTAATAGAAGCAGCAGAAACTGCAGGCTTATTGTTATTCATGGTAGTATTAGGAGGAAGACGATGAAGAGTTCTTTTCTTGGGGTTAGCAGAGAAAACAAGAGGAGCAGACATGGTGACTCTGCCAGCCATATAACTCCTAAATGATCTCCCACTTAGGGTTTTGGCTGATAAACACTCCATTGGAACTTCCCCTGATAATGGGTTGCATATGTATCTCTCTGCTTCATCCCACTTTGAGTTCAATGCAAACCCTTGATTTTCTGGTGATAGCCACTCCCACACATACCCTGATCTTGCTTGTAATGCTTGTAGGGCTGTGGTGAATGAGTATGTCGAGGGATCGATCTCATCTACAGTTTGAAAATAATGTCAGTGTGATTGGCTCATTAGACAATATGACTGACTGCAGTACTGGGCAGTATTGCAGTCAGTCGGTTTAAACGGTAAAGTCTGTTGGAGCAAAAATACTGGTGTACCTTTGATGAGGTAGCCAGGGGAGGAGGCGGTGCTAGAGATGGTGAAGTTGGACCTGAATGAGCGCGAGTCTTCTCTGAAGCTCCGAATGTAGGAGCCCGAGTACCTCCTTGAGAGGGTGTTCCCTCGGGTAATTCGAGCTCGAAGGTGCCATTCTTTCAGGCTGAACTCTTGCTCATCCGGACGTCGAGACCCTTGATTATCAGACCTTTCCATGGATTTCTTCGTCTGTTCTCTACTCATTTGTGAGGGAATATTTGTGTGTGATGTGGGAATATTGATGGGTATTCCAGCTATTAAAAAGGGCGGTTTTGAAATGACCAATTTGAGTTCAAAAATGTTTGTCATGAAAGTGACATTGATGGTATGAGGATGACACGGTTGAATATAAAGGACAGTTATTGTGCCATTCTAATCCACTGAGATGAGAACTGAGGGCTGAGCTAGGGACATACTAGCTTGCATAAATGCAGTTACTAATTTCAGAATACTTGTGATTTTGTAAGAACATGCTACAATAAAGGAAGATGTATTTAATTCAGGCTCTCATATTCTCATTTGTATGTAACTTGAACTGACTAAGAGTTGTTCATGTCAAGTTGATCAGAATCGAGTCACAATATATAAGTTCTTGACATATTATATTTCGATTTATGTGTAAGTCGTACAATAAGCCTAAAGCTTAAGTCAATATGTGACTGAGAAAGTATTTAAAAATAATATAATAAAACTATCGAGGTATCATTGAATTGAGTCGGTATAGACCAAAAATTTTAATCCACTTAGGCTCAATTAATTAAATCTATCTAGATTGACAATGTTCCAATCGATCACAAGTCAAGGTCAAACCGAATCGAGAGAAGCCGGAACGCAATATCCTTCATGCACTGTGTGTTTTCCCCTCTTGCATAGCTCAACATATTTTAATGAGCATACGTATTATGGACATGGGTAGAGATGTCTGTGGAGGTAAAACTGTCTAGAAGTATATCTCTTCATACCCTACGAAAACGGAACCTGACTCTCATTCACCCCCATTCAATGGGGAAAACAATCAAATGCATGCATTATGATTTTCACTATCACATTTTAATTAACACAAAATCTAAGACAATAGACAATTAACCCAAGTAAGCTGAGTTGAATTGCATGACATAAGTTGGACCCAAAAACCCTTATTTATTAAAGTAAGCTTGAGCTAGTTGGATATCTCGTTACTCCTTTGTGAGTTGTAACCTTAAAAGATGCTATTTTAATTTTTAAACAACTAATTATCCAAATAAATAAATAAATAAAATTGAGCTTGAGCTATGTCTTGACTAAAACTGGCCCCAGCTTATTTAAGCCAGGACAAGGTTGTCTTGAAAATTTTTTAGCTAGCACACCATTTTCAACGGCACTTATATCACAAAATCGAGTCTATAGACTTGTTGACGTGGTGCAATTTGAGTCACAAAAACTTTATCGCTTCGGAAGGGGACTATGAAAATAGGAATAGATTTTGAAATTCTTTGAAAATTTTCTACTTACGATATCGTGGATATACCTCATAATTATGCATTTTCAAGGCGTAAGCAAGGGTAAATGGGAATTTCTCAATTTTACAATCTGGCTAAATTTCATGATAAAATGTGGTACAAAAGGGAGTAGCCTATTCATATGCAAAGACTGAAATTTTTCATAGTTGAAGGCATGCAGCCAACTGCTCAGGATACACATGAGGGGGTTTGTTTCTTTTTGGTATTTTCCATTTTAAGGGAAGGAATCTGCTCTTACCCCCTCAGCTTTCACAAAGTAGTCAATAATGAGTGTTATTATCATGTGAAAATTCTTGTAGAGTGTGATCACGTAAAAAAAATTGTAACTTATGTCATGAAAACTAATTGTCAGTGTCACATCGTATTGCAATCTGTCAAAATCAATCCAAATTCGCATCCTGAAAATTCGGCATATGCAAGATTAGGGTTAAATAGCGTAGTGTTGCCGTAAATTATAGAAAGTTTGGTTCTATAGGACTTTCGATTATAAAGTATTGATTGCCTACATCTCAACAAGAAATAACTTGAGATCAGTCTACAAAGGTATTTTATTTTAGTTCACTCCTCTTAATTGTCTAGAAAGTGGACTAAATCATAACAAAAAACACACAAATTATTAGAACAAAATCTATTAGCGACAATCATAAGTAAAGTTTTTTACATTTCCATTAGAATTTGCGTTTAAAACTTGTATTTGAAAATGGATTATTTTTATTTACCTCTTTGAACTGAAAACATGAGGAATTGTACCTCAAATCTTCTGAAGAAAATTAAAGATAACAGAAAATTGCTAGACTTTCTAATTAGGCCTATATATAGCTACATGTTGACATAGTGTCAGGATATTCCGATGAGATCTGAGCTCATGGTTACGACTAAATCTATGAGTACAATACAGATCTGATATAATTCTGGTGTTTATAATTGTATTACATATTATGTATGCCTTCTAAGAACCTCCTAAGAGAACAACATCGACATGTCTAATCACGATTGTGTATCGAGTAAAGAAGATCTTCTAAAATCTAGTAAAAGTGATGAGCCCCATTGTAGGGCAAACTCTCTCAAATAAGTGCTTGTTGTATAGAAGAGTTGCAACCATACAATACAAATATCGTACCATCTCCGTTAAAAGTTGGTAATAATCACCTCCGAAACTAAGGTTTCGTCAAACACTTACCGATTTCAGCTCTGGACTAGCTTATACTGGTCCAAAAACAAAATAATTTCTATGGATCTTCAAAATTTTTAATTTTTGAATTTCCAAAATGATATAGATCTTATAGAACCGCTACATCTTTTTCATTAAAAACGAGTACAATATCAACTATATTATTCATAAGTTTGGTTCGATCCACACAATGCAAAGGTATACCTCATCCCTTTTGCTCCTTATAGGTGAGCTCCTTACTTTGTCTGTTGATCTCAAAGAAGTTATAAAAATGACATAAACACTTCTGCTTATATATGCGATTAATAGATGATGCACCTATTCAACCTTAAAAGGGCACATCAAACCATATAGGGCATGTTCTTTTCGTAGGTAAATTGGGGTGGGTAAAAAGATGAAGTAGGTTGAGGTAGGTTGGAATAGATTGACGTGGATTGAAGTGGATTGAAATAGGTTGAAGTAGGTTGAATTTTTTTTATGTGATAAATAAAACTTGATTAAAATAGTGGAAGTGAATTGAAGTGGGTTAAAGTAAATTGAAGCTGGTTGAAATGAATTGAGATTGATATTTTAGAATTGATCCACGAAAAAAACAGGGCCATAGAACATCTAAAAATTCACGGAACCTTAGAAAAAATATAATTTATGTTTTCCATGAAGTGGACAACGCAGGAAGATATTGAAGTGTACTTGACAAGCTCATATAGCCAAATAGCCACGGTAGTAGCCTAGTCGAGCTTCCCCAAAGAGGAGGGGGAAGAGAGAGAGAGCGGTGGAGAAGCTGCAAATGGAGGCCAACAAGTAAGTACCAAGTTGATCAAATAATGCAAATTGCGAAGTAGCTTTCAAACTAAATATCGGAAAACAGAACAGGGAATCATAAGTTTCGCAAAACCATCAGTAACAATTTTTGGAATCAATTTATAGGCATGCTTGTGAGATTGTCGATCATCATGTGACGGTCACCATCATGAAAATAGGAAAAGGAACTGTAGATAATGTGGGGTAATTCTTAGAATCTCCATCACCAACTCTTTTTCCGTTTTTTTTGGGAAAATTAAAAAAAATTCACAATCAGAAAGCAAGTCCCGTACTGAAAGTCATCGCTATTATTGTAAAAATGTGGTTAGTTGTTAAAAAACCAAAAGAAGGAAGCAATCAGGATATGTCAGTTTAAATTGACATGCTGTTGACAGAGTTATTTATCATCAATCACTTGAATGTTTCAATATAAGTTCCCAACATCATAGGTTACAACTCATAAGTGGGTACGAGTGAAAAAACAAGAACTGAGTTTAGAAACAGACACGGGCAGACCTCACAGACTACAGCTGTCCTGTGCACCTGTTATCTGAACTCATAAAATTGTCAAACAATACCCATGAGAATCAACTGAGAAAGTGGGACATTCTTATGCATAATTTATAGATCGGCCGCAAAAAATACGCCTCCACATTCCCGTCAACACTAATAAACATAGACAAAATGAGAATGGCATATAATGTATGTACCTGTATGTTATTCTGCATAAACTGCAGAAAACACTTCATTTATAGGACTAGCTAGCACCTGAATATGTAGTTATAAATTCAGTGGTGGGGTTCTATTTTGAGAGAGAGAGCCACTGGTTGTGGAATCAGACAGTGAGGGTTGAGCTAGGGTTGGTGGTTGCCTTATCTAAGTGGGTAGTGGGGTACCCAAGCAATCTCATACGAGGCTAACAGAATCAATGCATGTCAGAATGGGGACAGACATTACATTATTTAGAAGCCAAGGGACCCTGAATCCCATCCTTTTTTCTACATTCTCCCCCACCCCCCGACTGTGCCACCCCCAAAGTCCCACAAATCACAAATCCTATGGGAACCCCAAGCCTCTCGGCGGCTCTTCTCCCACTCAATACATGTTCTGTTTGGAAAGAGAACATCAAAAAAGGGCCAAAATATCATCATATCGCAAACATTGAGGGGTGATCTAGTGTTAGATCAATCCTCTGCCAACTTTGATGTTTAGGGGTTGATTCTTAGATGCTACCTCTAGGCGTTAGTTTTTCAACCTAGTACCTGGGCTAGGCCAATAGGGCCACCCTTGACCAAATCAGAGCAGAGGACCACGAAGACAAGCACCCATGCTATACTACTGCACTCCATGTGATTGCATGCGGAGGAATCAGGCATATAGATTCTATCCATGCCATTGTAAATGAGAACTCAATTCAATACAACACAATTTGAAAACATAAAATTGCCTAAGATTAAACCTTCACCCCAGAGAGGGAACACCCCTCTTCCCCCCCCCCCAAAAAAAAGAGAAAAAACCTGGGAAAAAAATCTCCCTGCGTGGGTCCAATTTAAGCAATAGTCTCAATCAAACATAGACATGATGATGTCGCAAGAGAGAATCCCCAAGTTCATAAATGCATGATCGACAACCACAAAACACACAGTTTGGAACAGGAAATTTTTGCACAAATTTAATCTTTCAGCTGAGTTGCACAAAAGAAGTGTCTCCACATTCATGAAGGTAACAACTTATGTTATGAATTTGTCAAATACATCATGATCCCCTAATAGTTCAAACAATCTTTGCCACAATAAACCCCAGTACAATGATAGAGCTTCGCCCAAATCAAACAGTACCTTAACAATACTGCACTGGGCAGCCAGCCTCATGATGCCACATGTGAACTTTGTCGCTAGCTGATTAATGTAACATAGGAATCAGCCACAGAATTACCTGACATGCCATACAGTTAGGACGCATGGGTAATCCAAATTCCAAAGCACTGCTAGCAAGTGAGCCCCTCACTCTCACTTTGTTCAATATGCCATCTCAACGAAGAAGCAAAGCCGCAAGCAGAGGCACATCTAAGTTGCTGGAAAACCCCAGTTGGCTGTGAGATTTGAAACGGCTCTATCAATGGGCATCCAACTGATCATTGATCTCCTGATAAGGAAGGACACAAGATAAGGGACTGCGAAAATTCCACTAGCAACAAAACCAATGAATCATTTTCCTGGAATACCACCTAAGTGGGGTACCCAGGCAGGGGGAGGGATGTTCAATATTTACACAGCCTTAACAAGAAGACTTCACATGTGCTCTTTCTGTTGGGGCCGAAATTCAGAAACACTGTCTGATTACTAAACCGCAGAAGTCAGAACAAATTAGGATAGTAATGTAACCCCCACTTCTCAAATGTTGCCCATTTTACTATGAAGTTAATAAATGAATGCACAATACATATAGATATAGCAATAGAAATATTGAAATCACCAGAAAGAGCTTCCAGTCCTGAAGGCCAGGTTAGAAGATAGATATTACACTTGAAGCTCATGACATCAGGAACCTGATGATTGTCAGATCAGCTGTGCTATAGACGCTTGAACAGCATGTGTAAATGGTACCTAAACCAAGCGAAACATCAGAATAACAGACTAAGACAAACCCGGGTAGATACACTGATGTGAATGAAAACTTACAGTCTAAAGAAAAGTTGATCACGGAGCTCAATTATCCCAAAAACCTGAACAAACCGTCACCAGGAACACAAACCTCTCCTTTATGAAAGCAATAGGATTAGATCCATGTAGTCAGGTCGAAAAACAAAGTAACGCATACATACTGCAGTAAAATTTTTAAAAAAAACTAACAGACTAGACCAGGTGACAAAAACACACAGAAAAATAATCTGAAGTTCCACAAACTAAATACAAAACAAGTTGGCTTACCAAATTAATTGAGACGACTACAGGCAACTTCATGAAATTGCATACGCATAGAGACTATCTGCACAAAAAGAATACTGCATGAAAACCTCAGGTCCTCAACTGGAAGAGACAGGAGTCAAAACTTGAAATGTTGGCAGGCTCACAATAAACCGATAGTAGTGTCCTAGTAAAGAAGAGTATATATGTCAACAACAATACTTTGACTACACCACATTTATGCTGTGTACTCCAGAAAGGGTTACTTGCCCAACACAAGGGCCAACCAGAGTGACCCCATAAAGACCATAACACTCTGTAATTGTTGGGTAAAGACAACGGATATCTTGGTCCCTTGCCCTGCCACAGGCGGTAATCCCGTAAGATACAGCGACGCATACAGTATGTAATCATAGTTTTGATTGTCAAATCTTGATTTACCACGCCTTTCCCTAGTTGTGCAAGCCCCAGAAACAGTCTCTATCTCTGTTATTAATTAAGAAATGGCCAGTCTGAACCAACCAATTCCATGAATATCGTGTTGAGGCACAACATCCCTACATGCATTTAAAACTTTTCATCACCAAGAAACAAGGAATTTTAGTGAAGGAAATAAGAATACCTCGTCCAAGAATCATGATTGAGTTTGCAGCCAAAGCAATTATATCTTGGATGTTCTCGCTCGCAAATATTACTCCAGTAACTAGCAAGAAAGATGTAATTAGAGCACACCCCAAAGTATGAAAGCGAAATTATCCCCTCTCCGTACCTACCTTCATTCAATCGAAAAGGTGATTTGGCAAGCATCACAGGATCAACATATTCAAAGATAAATGTGACGGAACATGCATCAGGACCAACAATTCTATTCCTTTTTATCCTATACTGGCAAAAGTAAAGTTAGCTCACCTGAACTCTGGATGATCTTTTCTTCATTGCAGCCTCGATCATTTTGATTTTCTGAGGTATCAGTGTCACATATTACTAAGTTGTGCAAAGAAAAAAGTCCATCAGAAATCCAAGCATCCTGAGCAGCTGTAAAATCATTAAACAAGTGCCAATCTTTCAGTTCAATTAATGACTACAAATCGTCAAAGCCTACATGGAATTTTAGCTTTAAGCAGCCATTTACTGATTAAAAAGCATCTTCGGCCAACGTTTTGTCAATGACATAGTATACTATTGAGTATTGATTCATGTAGTAGAAGATGCTTGATAGATTTATCTTAGCATATCATAATTTTCCATATTTTGATTAAAACTAATTATAACAATGCATAGAGTAGCATGAAATATATGGTTCATCCAAAAAATTATCATCCCCTGCCTGGGATGAAGAAGGCTGCATGTATGGCCGAATAATACTAGACCCATAGTTTTTGATTCTCTAGTACATGCACTGCTTACTGTTCATTGCTCATATGGAAATTCAGACAGGTAGGACTAGCACCCCCCACTAAAAAGGCCACTAGATGGGCCCATTCTTCAATCTTATTGCGTCCTGCAAATTCCTTCCACCCTTGTTACATAAGCTGAAATAATTCATAAGCTCTGAATTCTAGTCTTTCCTATCTAATCATCACAAGATAACATCTGTCCTTGTCACCCTATTTGTTCCCTCAAATGGCTCTCTTTGTTATACGTTCCTTTTTCTTCTTTTCTCCCCTTTATTTGAGGAGGGGGTTGAGGGAGGGCATACATCACAATAAGGTGACTACCAACTAGCTCCTAACACGGTAACAAGCAACATAAGCATAAAGCAGGAATCTTAAGAACCGTACTAGCAGACATATCAGGGAAAGCAGCCAATCGCTGTACTTGGATGATGCCAGTTAATCGCCTCATTTTAAAACATCCAGACCTCAACATATGAAGCAGATGCAGTTCTCCATTTGAATCCAGAATCAGAAACTTCTGATGTGACAAGGCTTGGATGGAGATCGCCTTTCTAATCTTATATCCTGGCACTCTGGATTTGATCCCTTCAACAACGCTATCATCAAATAAAATAAACTGCATACCCACTTCACCAGAGTCTTGACGCAATTTTAAAGATCTCAGCTTCACTGGAGTTACAGAACAATATCAGCTGCTGTAGCCAATGGCAACATTAAGAATTTCAACATTTCATTGGTTGCTAACAAAACTGTCAGAAAAATTCGAACTAAAGAACTAGATTACAGCATGAGTGCAAAACAAGAATATGTTTATTAAATTACCAATTATGGTGTTCAAGCTCATCATGGTGGAACATGCAACAGCAATCAAAACAATCTGCTCACATAAGAAAAGAATGGCGGCTAACAGCAACCAAATGATTATTAATTCCTATCAACTCATGCGAGCCATGACTACTTTCTCATAAACACAACACCCATTATTTGGCTCTCCATTTTCAGAAGAAAAGGGAAAATTACCACAACGAAATGAATAGGAACCGTTGCAAACTCAGAAGGGCATAGCAGTTCACACGAGAAAAGGAAATATCATCAGTATCAGGCATACACTTGTGCACAACTTACAAAGAGGGCCCATGGCAAGGACAAAAAATTACTAATACATATCAAAGAATACACATTACTGCATCAGCCAACAGCGCAGATGTACACGATTGAGTCTCAAAGATTAACATTCAGTTTGATGATAGTTTCTCATCATCCCAAGATAGCAAATGAAATCAGCAGGATTCCAAAACAGCAACAAACTGCATGTTTTATCTCCACAGTAACATAGACGAAAGAACTCCTTATATCAACATCACAGAGTTCGCATGACAGAACCTTACAGAAGAATTGAAATCCAACCACAAATAGCAATTTGTCACACAATCGGTTCTGGTATTTACACTAAAAGCAACGCCAATTACCATCTGATAACATCATTGTCTTCTAGAAAAACTCCTAGCCATTGAGTGTATGCATACATATATGCTAACTACTTACCGGCATCATGATTGCGATCTACATTTGAATTTGATGAAACTCCTTCCGGAACATTACAAGCATGACCATTAGCCATCAATGTGGATTTTTTCAGATTGGCCGAATTCTTATCAAGATTGTAGCTTTCACCAAGAGGGATTATCGCACCATTAGGCATTTTCAAATTCTCAATCATCCCTTTCACCACACGAGACCTCCTCCTACCACCAACCCTCCCCTTCACCAGTGCTCTTAATGGGAAAACCCTAACCCCATGCAGCTCACCCAGTACCAGAAACCCAGAAGAAATGAAAACCGACAAAACGGGCAAATTACAATCGATCACAGCACACTTCACCAACCTCAAATCTCTCTCATTTCCAACCATTTTCACACCAAAAACCCACACTTTACCAGCAGAACCCGAGTACATAGCCAAGTAATTAACCGATCCAGATAGCACAACCTTCATCCCATGACTAACATCCACAATCACACCTGATTTCCTATCAAAACTAATCCCATTCTGACTACAAACAACCTGGGCCTTCCCAAATTTCCCGTCATTGCCCAAGAAATAAAATCTCAGAACAACCCTAGACCCACCACTGTGGGGTCCAGCAGTGACGAAAACGACCCGGGATCGATCTGGGCAGTCGGGAAATTTAGGGTTAGGATTAAGATTGACGAAGCAAGCGCAAGAAGATGGACCGGGAACCAGGGATTGGGGAGAGGGCAAAGAAGAGGACGACAGAGAAAATGGGGAGAAAGAAGGGTAGAGAGAGAAAGTGGAGTCAGAGTGCATCAAGGCTAGAGACAGAGAATTGGGGTCGTAGAGGAGAGAAGTGACCTGAGGAGAGGAGAGAGACAGGGTAGGGAGGTCGAGCTTTCGAGCTTCCACCGCAACAACCACCATTGAGTAGGATCAACCACCGCCTTTTTCGCCGGAAAACTTCACAGGATGGTGGCGAATTGGCATACCCTTGTCACTGAGATTGAGATTGAGATTGAGATTGAGATCTAGAGAGAGAAACAAGGCGATGGTGGTCTTGATGAGTCATGTGAAATTCTTGAGGAGTTGAGCTTGGTTGGTTGCTTGGGCTAGCTCCTCAGGCCGACATACGTATGTACCGTAATCAGTGGGCAACTGATATTATGGCATAATTACAATTAATTGCAAAAATAGTGGGATTAGGGATAAAGGAAAGTGTTGGGTTTTAGATAATTTGAGATGAACAAATGAACATTATCGAAGATTAGGTTGAACTTTTTGAGGCAAGTGATAATTTGACAGGTTGGATGGATTTTAATTTGGTAATTCCTAGTTCAATTTGTTTGTCTTATTGCTGAACTTTGTAATACGTAATTTTTTAGATTAGTGTGTGAATTATCTATATGATATTGTAATTTATGTATTTTCTTTTAATTCTTTACGTATTACAACTTATTTTATGATATGTCTAATCAAGTTATTGTTGGTGGAGAGCATAATATTTTAAATATGACAGGAAATAATTTGATAATTTTTAATTTACTTATGAAGAGTTGTATCAAATTATTTTTATAATAAGAGAGTATGGAATATATTTCTCTTTTTAATTCTTTATATTTTGCAAGTTTTCCGACAATGTGTATAATTAGACCTTTGTCGGTGGAAAACATATTCATTTTAAATAGGAGAAAATTTTTTGACACAGACTGACATATAATTTGAGTTATCAACTTTATGTTTTTCCATGGTGTTGAATTAGTATTATAATTAATTAACACACCATTTAAGAAAATTTAGGACTTTTATTGGATAAAAAATACTAGAAATTCTAACCTAATGATTTAATTTTCTTATTAGTCTCCAAATAGTACAGGCAAAAAAAATTAAATACAATCAATATTAGTGCGATCCCTTCTAGAGTATAACATTTTATTTCTATGGTCGAAATGTCTGGATTTTTCAATATGCATAATTGACTCACTGTTGTGCTAATATGCATTACGGATTCATTTTTATGTTTAAATACATACATATATCATTACCCAATCTCAATAACAATTCACAACATCCCAAATGTAGCTAGCCAGCACTCAGCATTTTGTTGCTTTTGAAATCTTCTGCATGTCCTGGATGAAAGTTAATGCTTCAAATGTAAATAATAATTCAAATTGAAAAATATATGAGATTTAAAGTACTTAGATTGAGAAGTCTAGCCAATATTAATTTAATACCACTATATATTGAAAAATGAAAACTTTAATTTTTCGATCAATCAGAAGTACAAAAAGAAACTAAGCAGTAGCACAATCGGAGCATGTTTTATTTGATACAGACTCAAGAAAAGTTCAACATCACATACTGTCGAAGCTACGTTAGTGTGATATTCCCCTGCATTCAGCAAAACAGAGAGTTGTTGCTCTGATTGCATTATTGGCATTCCCTTCCTAGCTTCACCTCCACTTTCTAAACACATCAGTACAACAATACAACAGCATCACAACTAGAGGCTCAAGGTAGAGTTGCTGCCCATCAGTGAAGATCACTCTATCAAATTGATCAAGAATGGGTCGCACAGGCAGAGCCATGTAGCTAACGAGTCATACACTTATATCTCTGCCAAATAGATTAGTTATTCCCTGGGAAGGGTCATTTTCTTTGACAAGGGACTCCCCTACCAAGACCTGCAACATGAAGTATAAATGTATAGTTAAGACCAAAGAATAATGCATGGCACAGCATACCTCGGTCGCATATTCACAGGGCTCTAAACAAAAAGCAGCCAGTAGCAAGATCAGTAGCATTAGCATAAGAATAGCAAAATATGAATCTATAAAAGATTTAATGATGGTAGTGGTGTGAGTATAGCATTTGATTTTCCTAATGCATCTCCATGCAAGGGTAATTGGTTAGGAAGACAAAGTATCATTGAATCTAAGCAGTGCCTCAAGAAGGAAATGCTTTCCATAACTTTGGCAGATATATTTTCACTTATAGGTAGTCACTAGCCTCTAAGCCCCTCCTATGCACGGGTTATCTGAGAAAAATATTTAATTTATCAATGGTTCTTTCGAAAAGATAACATTGATATATCAAAACTATTCAACTTCATTCTCTCTTCATAAATGCAACTCTAAATATATTTTTATTGTGGTTTTAATGAATTTCTTAATAAAAATTAAATATCAAAACATCTATTATTGATGTGACACGTCTTGCGACCACGTCTTCTGGACTCACTATGTGACTAGTCGAGAACGTAAGCTGGGAGCTGCACAACTCACCGCTTTTACGCCAGCCTCTTGCACATAGCTGATGTCAGGAGGCGTAAATAAGCCAGACTCTCCAACCACCTGAAATACAGGAATGTTTAGCAGCAGCAGGAAGGACAAAGGTAATCATCAAGGTAGAACTGTGGGAGCCTCTTTTATTTTTTTTGGTTTTTTTTTTTTTGGGGGGGGGGGGGGGGGGATCAACTAACTACTATTCCAGTCAATAAGGGATGCTTCCACTCTAAAACTAGGAGGGCCGGGACCAGCAAGGATTGGAAGATGAACATACTATGATATCCTTCTCACGGATGATTTCTAGACGTCTTACATCAAGAAGCTTTCTTGTGTTGCTAATATCAACCTTGAACGTCTCTGTAAGCAAGCAAAGTAAATGATTACAACCTTAACCAAAGTAACATTGTCCAGCTGACAATAAATAAAAATAACCAGGTTCACAAAGAAAAGAAAGTCTTACCAAGATTGCGGTTGTTAATTCCCACAAGTTCTATGCCTTCAAGTCCAAGCACACGATCCATTTCCCTCTCATCATGCACCTTAGGTGCAAAACATACGTAAGTAAAAAATAATTCATGACAAAAATTACTCGAATAGTAAACTTTGAGCCATTTTTGATGAAGTAATAAATGTTCTATGACAGTGATTTAATCCAAAGGCATCGAATCAAACAAGGTAAGATAATTCTTTAGATACACATCACATTCTGCTGTCATGTAGAAGATATCAGCTATGTAGTTTCAACTCATATGGAGCTAGTAGAACTGCCTATTTAGGAGTAGAATTTATAAAACAACAGTTGTAGAAAGACAATAGGGGTTCTGCATAGTACAAATACACCTCAACCAGAGCTGTCAGTCCCAACGTCTTGCATATCTCCACCATGTATCTGATCTCCAGATCAGACAGAACACCAGCAATTAAAAGAACAGCATCTGCCCCTTTAGTACGAGCATAATATATTTGCCAAGCATCCACTATAAATTCTTTGCACAGAAGAGGACACTGCAAAAATAGGCGATGTAAGCACCAGATTTATTCAGTGGGACAAAATTCATGGACAACAGACACACTGGCAATTGATAAATTACATGCCTTCACTCCAGCATTGCGTATAGCTTCCAGATTCTCGAAGCCTCCCTGTTCCCACGAAACCAGAACATTTTCAGTAATGTATCAGATACACAGACACAAACAAGTCGAAAATCTGTACAAGATGAGTTTGCCTTAAAGTACTTCTTGTCTGTGAGAACACTAAGACAAGCAGCACCACCTTTCTCATAAGCTTTGGCAATTTCAATCTGTCATGAAAAACAAGCACACACTTAGCATCTGAACATACAGTGCATCATCATCGAATTCAACACGCTTACCCTTGGAGAAACAGCGAAACAGGTCCAAAAAACATAAAGAGACAGAGATGTCAACTATCCCTTGCATAAGCTATAAAGTCTTCCCCCTCCCCCCCCCCCCCCCGGGGCAAGCCCATTAAAGAAACATGAGATGAAGATAAAAACAAAAAAAGGAAAACGGTTGTATTAGCAATCACAGCTTATGACAATAATGAATTAGAAAGATGCTCATTCTCCAAGATGAATCTTTTACATCTCTGAATCTCATGATAATTGAAGGTAATATGAGGAATGGCAAGGCAAGGGAAAAATTATACCGGAATGAAGTCCTCTCTTATAATGCCTCTACTAGGTGAAGCCTTTTTAACTTCTGCAATCAAACCAGGCAATCCTGTTCGTTGATAAGCTGCTCTTAAAGCTCCAATAAAATCTCTTGTTGGAGGAGCACTATCAAGAGCTTTTTTCAGTGCATCCAGAGGGCTTCTCTCTTTCAGCTAATGAGAAAATTCAGAAGTTAAGAGATCATACACAAAAAAAAAAAAAACACAACTTATAGGGAAGATACAAGAAGTGGAGGAAGGTGCACCTCTGAGATTTCAATGTCCTTATACCATATGATCTCCTCCAAAATATTACGAGGAGTATTAGGTTCGTTCCGCGCATGAAACTCGAAAGGGCCCACATAATTCAAGGGAGGTGCAGTTGGTGGCCGTCTTCTGATAGTTATGCCTTGGCTTGCAGCTATCTCCTCGTGAAGCATTGCAGCTTCCCAATCTTTAATTTTTAGAGCTTGCTCAGCTTGCTCTAGAGAATCACTGATCGGTGAAACAGTTGTAACGGCATCCCTAGAGTCAAGCTGCAGAGAGAATGGTTTAGTTGTAGTACTTCTTTCTTAGTGGTGTAGAAATCAACTAAGAAATCAGGGGAAATGAAGCTTCCGATCGGATGCTTCTCTTGAAAGCAGTATTAATGAAATCACCCTTGAGAAGTTAAACTCCCCAATCAGACGCAGCTGTATGCAAAATTGACGATCCCGTCTCTCGTTTTCATTCCCTCATACAAATATACAAACCCTTCAAACAACTCTAAACTCTAAAGACTACCTTCAAACAACTCTAAACTCTAAAGACTATAACCCACATAAAATCCTCAAAACATTTAAAATAGATTTTTTGTTCCTCTATTAAAACTAAACCAAGTGCAAACTAACAATTTTCACGAGTTCTCCACAACATCACTTTCCCAGACTTTCCAGTAAAATAAACAACAACATTTCCACAGATTCACTTAACTTCAAATGGGTAAATCTACATATAAGAGACTAGAAAAATAACCGCCACAATGAACCAGTCACCAATTCACCAACAATGGTATCACAACTAATCAATCCAGAATCAAGCACGACTGAATTAATATGGAGCAAAGCTCAAACATACAGCTACTCAAAATACAAAAAGAAAAATAGGGCAAAATCAAATGCAACTAAGAAATTAAGGAATTCTTGGAACGAGCGAAAAACTGAAAAGATGATACCTTTTGAGCTCGGGCGCAGATGGAGGGATTGATTTCGTGGGAATCCATCGAAACACAAGGAAATGATCTTCGAATGGCGAATTGGGACTTCCAATTTGAAGGTTTAAGGGATTGAGATGAAACCCTAGTGCTCAAAATTGTTCCTTTCAGAGACACTACACCCTCCATAGAAATCAAGGTAAAAATCCGCTTCAATCGCAAGGGGGTTTTTTTCACAGATTTTAGGGATGCAAATACTATCAATGGGGGCCAGGGGAAGTACTAAGTAGAACACTAATTTGAATAATGCAATTAGAAGATGGATGGGTGCACAACCGGATGGCTGAAATGTTAATAATAATGGAGGACTTATTACTGAAATTGAACGTGGGAATTGCCCTCAAGACATGAAATTCCAGCATTTGTGTATCTCCTTTCCTTTCATGGCTATGAAGGCATCCTTCCTTTCATACGCTTCACATGATTGATGTTGATTGATTTTTTTTTAAAAAAAAAATTAGGAGTTCATCAGTTCTTATCTATATGATCCATCGGATACATGTCGCAGTGCAGACCCAACTCGAGGTCTCTGAAGCAAGCCCAAAACTATGCCCCCAAAGAAGGCTGAGGGAAGGATTAAATCAGGGCCTATTCTTTTCGTAAGTAAATTAGAATAGGTATAAAGATAAAATAGATTAAAATAGATTAAAGTAGATTAAAGTGAGTTGAATTTTTTTTATGTGATAGATTAAACTTGGTTAAAATGGTGGAAGTGGGATGAAGTAGGTTGAAATAGGTTGAAGTGAGTTGAAGTGGGTTGAAGTGGATTGAAGTTGGTCTTTTGGAATTTGTTTTTATGGCCCAAAATCTCGAGTATCGGCACGGGGAGCCCATGCTGCACAGACACGGGCGTGCCAAGACGAAGAGCCGAAGACGAGCGGGACAGAAAATTGGCACGGGGGTGCCGTGCCATATGGCACGGCCGTGCCATGTGACACGGGGTGACCGTGCCACGGGGCACGGTCGTGCCACGTGTCTTTTCGCCGCCTCTTTCGGATGCGGCTAGGGTTTCTGTCTTCAAGGAGGACTCCTCTGCGGCGGCTAGGGTTTTTCCAAAAGGGGAAAACCCTATTCTTCAGGCCCTATAAAAGGAGGGTCAAGCCTAGGTTTCAAAACACTCCAGTATAGAAAACACATTGAGAGAGTGAGGTTATTTGTGAGAGAATTCAATTGAGAGTATTGTAATTCTGCTCTTAATCACTGAAGTGATTGTGGTGTACCACTCTGCTCATAGTGAAATTTGTCGGTGTGCTGTCGCCGTCCGTGGTTTTTTCCCACATTGGGTTTCCACGTAAAAATTCTCTGTGTCCTTTATTCTTGTTTTTCATTGTTGCGTTGTGTTCTTGGTTGAATTCTGTTGCATTGTCACATCCTATTATTTCCTTTATTCCTAACAAGTGGTATCAGAGCGAGGTTATAGGATGTCTTCAATTATGAAGGTGGACATACAGAAATTCGACGGGGAGATTAGCTTTAATCTCTGGAAGGTGCAGATGAGGGCGGTCCTCATCCAGCACGGGCTGTGGAAGGTCCTGCAGGGGCCTCACGTTAAACCCGCAGGCACAACGGATGAAAAGTGGGCTGAGGATCAGCAGAAAAGGCGTGGGAAGTTGACAAATGAGGAATGGGAGGAACTGGAGCTGAAGGCAGTTTCAGCCATACAACTATGTCTGGCACCTCACGTGCTCCGCGAGGTTCTTGATAAGGTAACTGCTGTTGACCTTTGGGCTAGGCTAGAAGAACTATATATGACAAAGAGTCTAGCCAATAAGATCAGGCTAAAAGAAAGGTTGTACACCTGTCGTATGGCTGAAGGTACGCCTGTCCAGAAACATCTGAATGATTTCAATTCAATTCTAGTTGATTTGGAAAGTCTGGATGTAAAAATTGATGATGAGGATAAAGCCATCTTGCTTGTTGTCTCACTACCCCCTTCATATAAACACTTTAAAGAAATCATGCTGTATAGTAACACAGATACTATATCGTTTGAGGATGTCAAGGCTAACCTTCTTTCAAAAGAAAAGTTTGACCATGACATTCATACTGACCAGGGTGAAGGGTTGGCAGTTAGGGGTAGGACAACTGAGAAGAAGGGAAACGGTAATAGGAAGAGCCGTTCTAAATCGAGAAATCCTCATGCTAATAAAACCTGCCACTTTTGCAAAAAATTGGGTCACATAAAGGCTAATTGTTGGAAGTTAAAGAACAAGACTGAAGAAAAGGGTAAAACTGCTACTGCTGACTGTGTGGTAGAGTCTGAGTCAGATGGGGATGTACTGCTTGCTACTTCTTTAGCTACCACCTCTGGGAGAGGAGTGAATGATAATTGGGTTTTAGATTCTGGTTGCACGTTCCACATGTGTCCTCGTAGGGACTGGTTTATAACTTATGAACCTGTGGAGTCTGGGGTTGTACTTATGGGCAACGATGCTGAATGCAAGGTTGCAGGGATAGGTACAGTTCAGATTAAAACCCATGATGGCACTATTAGAACCTTGTCTAAAGTGCGTCACATTCCTGATATGACTCGTTGCTTGATCTCTTTGGGTACTCTTGAGTCTAATGGTTGCAGAATCATCATGGAGAATGGAGCTCTAAAGGTGGCTAAAGGAGCCATGGTGATGATGAAGGGACTGAGGCAGGGCAGTCTCTACATCCTGCAAGGAGCCACAGTTACAGGAGTAGCTGCGGTAAGTACAGCAGATGAGACAATGTTATGGCACATGAGGCTGGGCCATATGAGTGAGAAAGGGATGACCATTCTGGGTAAGAAAGGTTGTCTTGGTAACGCAAGTACGGGTAAGTTGGATTTTTGTGATCACTGTGTATTTGGGAAACAGAAAAGGGTAAGTTTCTCAAAGGCTAGTCACCGTACTCAGGGGGTCCTGGACTACATCCATTCTGATTTGTGGGGTCCCTCTAAGGTACCTTCGATGGGAGGTAAGCGTTACATGTTAACATTTGTTGATGATTTCTCACGAAAAATTTGGGTGTATTTCTTGAGACAGAAAAACGAGACATTCTCAATGTTCAAGAAATTCAAGGCTCTGGTTGAGAACCAGACTGGCAAAAGGATCAAGAAACTCAGGACTGATAATGGCCTGGAGTTTGTTGAATCTGAGTTTGAAGAGTTCTGCACCGCAAACGGCATAGCCAGGCATAAAACCTTGGTCGGGAAACCACAACAGAATGGGGTCGCAGAACGAATTAACAGGACATTGTTAGAGAGAGCAAGGTGTTTGCTTTCAACTGCTGGGCTTTGGGATCGCAAAGCGTTTTGGGCTGAGGCCATTTCTACGGCCTGCTACCTGGTGAATCGATCACCACACTCCTCCATTGAGTTTCAGATTCCAGAAGAAGTATGGTCAGGTAATCCTGTTGACTACTCTAATCTCAGGGTATTTGGGTGTCCTGTGTATGCTCATGTAAATGAGGGCAAACTAGCACCTAGAGCAGTTAAATGTATGTTTTTGGGGTATGCTAGTGAATCTAAGGGGTATCGTATGTGGTGTCCTGATTCTAAGAAAGTAATACAAAGTAGGGATGTTACTTTCAATGAGTCTGATATATTATCTTCTGGAAAGAATGCTGCTGCTCCTTCTACTGGTGCAGGAACTCAGCAAGACACCAGCATGGAGGTGGAGCTGGAGACTGCTACAGCTCAAGGTGGAGCTGTTGAAGAAACTATGAGGGAAGTCCAGGTCACTGAGCCTGGGGCTATCAGCACTAAACAACCTCAGGAGGAGGTTGAGCACTCTATAGCACATGATCGTCCTCGCAGGGAGATCAGGAGACCGGCCCGGTACAACGATGATGAAGGGCTGATAGCATTTGCACTTTCAGTTGCAGAGGAAGTGTCTGAAGGAACTGAGCCTTCAAATTATACTGAAGCCATCACCTGCCCAAGTTCACCCAATTGGGTTCTGGCTATGCAAGAAGAAATGGAAAGTCTGCAGAAAAATGGGACTTGGGAGTTATGTAACCTGCCTAAAGGCCGACGGGCCTTAACTGCCAAATGGATATACAAGAAAAAGGAGGGCATTCCTGGGGTAGAGGATGCAAGGTGGAAAGCAAGGTTGGTTGTTCGTGGTTGCAACCAACGGGAAGGTATAGACTACAATGAGGTTTTCTCTCCTGTAGTCAGACACACCTCTATTCGATTATTGTTATCCATTGTGATATTGTTTAACTTGGAGTTGGAACAGCTTGATGTAAAAACAGCCTTCCTGCATGGTGAGCTGGAAGAGGAGATATATATGAAGCAACCTGAAGGGTTTGCTGTTCCTGATCAGGAACACATGGTATGTAAGTTGAAAAAGTCCTTGTATGGACTCAAGCAGGCTCCTAGGCAGTGGTATAAACGTTTTGACACGTTTATGATTGATAATGGTTACATACGTAGTAGATATGATAATTGTGTATACTTTAGACAATATGGTGATGGGTCCTTTATATATCTACTACTGTATGTTGATGACATGCTAATTGCATCTAAAGATAAAACCCTGATTAGCATGCTAAAATCTCAGCTCAGTAAGGAATTCGAAATGAAAGACTTAGGTGCAGCTAAAAGGATACTGGGCATGGAGATTCACAGGGATCGAAAGGAGGGAAAATTATACTTGTCTCAAGAAAAATATCTTGAGAAGGTATTAAGCAAGTTCAAAATGAGAGACTGCAAGGCAGTGTCTACCCCTCTTGCTGCACATTTTAAACTGTCTGCGGAATGCTGTCCGCAAACAGAAGAGGACATCGGTAGAATGTCCAATGTACCATACTCCAGTGCTGTAGGGAGTTTGATGTATGCCATGGTCTGTACCAGACCAGACTTATCACATGCTGTGAGTGTGGTAAGTAGATATATGCATAATCCTGGAAAGGATCACTGGGAGGGTGTAAAATGGATCCTGCGGTATGTAAAGGGAACTGTGGGAAAAGGGCTGGTATTTGATAGAAACAAGGTTGCTACATCTGATGTAGTAGGGTATGTTGATTCTGACTATGCTGGTGATTTGGATAGGAGGAGGTCCATATCTGGGTACATCTTTACTATGTGTGGGGGCGCTATCTCTTGGAAAGCGTCTTTACAATCTATTGCAGCTCTGTCCACAACAGAAGCTGAGTATATTGCTGCCACTGAAGGGGTGAAGGAAGCTACCTGGCTAAGGGGACTGGTAATGGAGCTTGGAATACCACAATCTGCTACTGTGGTATATTCTGATAGTCAGAGTGCCATACATCTGACAAAGAATGATGCCTACCACTCGAAGACCAAGCATATCAGCGTCAAATATCATTATGTACGAGATACAGTTGCTGCAGGAGAAATAATGATGAAGAAAGTTCACACCTCAGAGAATCCTGCTGACATGCTTACAAAGCCACTACCTACAGCTAAGTTCGAGCATTGCTTGGACTTAGTGGGAGTTCACAGTCATTGAGAAGCCCTGCGGGGCATAGCCCCATGGGGGGCAACACCCTTAGGGGTGGACGACGGCGACGGAAAGTTGAAGATTGGAGATTTTGGTCCAAGGTGGAGATTGTTGGGTTTTATGGCCCAAAATCTCGAGTATCGGCACGGGGAGCCCATGCTGCACAGACACGGGCGTGCCAAGACGAAGAGCCGAAGACGAGCGGGACAGAAAACTGGCACGGGGGTGCCGTGCCATATGGCACGGCCGTGCCATGTGACACGGGGTGACCGTGCCACGGGGCACGGTCGTGCCACGTGTCTTTTCGCCGCCTCTTTCGGATGCGGCTAGGGTTTCTGTCTTCAAGGAGGACTCCTCTGCGGCGGCTAGGGTTTTTCCAAAAAGGGGAAAACCCTATTCTTCAGGCCCTATAAAAGGAGGGTCAAGCCTAGGATTCAAAACACTCCAGTATAGAAAACACATTGAGAGAGTGAGGTTATTTGTGAGAGAATTCAATTGAGAGTATTGTAATTCTGCTCTTAATCACTGAAGTGATTGTGGTGTACCACTCTGCTCATAGTGAAATTTGTCGGTGTGCTGTCGCCGTCCGTGGTTTTTTCCCACATTGGGTTTCCACGTAAAAATTCTCTGTGTCCTTTATTCTTGTTTTTCATTGTTGCGTTGTGTTCTTGGTTGAATTCTGTTGCATTGTCACATCCTATTATTTCCTTTATTCCTAACAGAATTGAGCTACGAAAAGAACAGGTCCTCAGTGTCTGTTTTTTTGGTTGATAAATTGAGGTTTGTAAAAGGATAAAGTCGGTTGAGGTAGATTGAAGTGGATTGAAATTGATATTTTTTATTGAAGTCGATTGAGGTAGATTGAAGTAGGTTGAAGTGGATTGAAGTTGATATATTTTGTATATTGGTTAAAATAGTGAGTATAAAATTTCGAAGGAGGTGGACTGAAATTTATTGAAGTTGGTTGAAGTTGGTTGAAGTGGGTTGAAGTTGGTTAAAGTAAATTAAAGTGGGTTGAAGTTGGTTGAAATTAGTAAATTAAAAAAGACCAACGAAAAGAACAGGACCTCAATCTTAAGAAAATTTAATAGTCAAAAGACTCAAAACTGAAATTTTACATGTTCATTTTGAAGAATCTAGTAATCGGATGGCTTGTTTCTAAAAAAAAAAAAAAAGAATAGAATTAAGTTATCATATGTTGTGTGAGTGTGCTAAATTTATCCATCTAAAAAAAAAGTTCAAAACTCACATATGTCCTAAAAGACTTTAGTATTGTAAGTTGAACTCCATTGCGAAATCTTCTATGTTTGTATTGCTTCCATTAATGACGAATCACTTCAAACAATTCATGAGATGTAAATGCATTTACTAAACACTCATCAATGAATTCTACAAATGCTAGCGCAAGAAATCGAGTAAATATTAATATATTCATATCTTTTTTATTGGCTTAAAATAGTGAAACAAATATTTTACTTAAGTGTTATTATAAACATTAGAAGTGCCTACCAAATTGTAAATAAGATTTTATTTGCAGATTGATTGTCAGTACATTTTATGCATGCTCATACAAAAATGAAAGTACAGCACCTTGAAGTTGGTTTCTATATATCTTGAAGGTTGGTTTCTATATATTCAACTTGAGCTTCTTGTCAATACAGAATATAGATGACATGTGTTCTGATAGTCCAGAAAAGGCCTACTCAAAGGAGGTACATTTTCCATGTGACTTCTTTGGGTCATGCACTCAACTTGAGTTGCGACAACTATTCTGTATTTGGAATACGAAAGTAGACCGTCCTGAAGGTTGGTTTCTAGATATTCATCTCCTTTACACTTTCTATATGAGCCTCACATTACAAGTAGCGAAGTTAAGAAATTTCATAGTAGGTTTGTGACATATTCAATTCAGTTGTATGTCATTACCATAATTTCTGGTAATCACAGAGTAGGCGATGTGCGTGTGTATTGTTGCTGGTGCATTTGAGGGGACTCAATCTCCAAATTACAAAGGTTCGTTGACCATTCTAGGCCAAGCAACACCCATAAGGTGCTCATTAAGAATTCTAGCCAAATCAGAAGGAGGGGACCCAATGAAAGAACTCAGAAGTGAGACTTCTTGGTTGGCAAGCCAGTCTGGAGCTTGATTAGCTTCTCGGTAGCAATGGAGAGGGTATTTCAACCGTCTAACTGTCCAGCTTTGTGCATAGTTTTACAATCCAACAATCAATAAGAGTGAGGATGTGTGCTCAGCGCCTTCTTATTTAGCCAGCCCTCCACAAGCTTTGAGTCAGCCACTGATCTCCAACTCTTTAATGCAAACAATACATTATAAATCCTTGCAATGCAAGTGTACAATATTAATGTAAACTTGGAAGTCTACACAAATTCCTGCTTTCCTTTTTTTTCAGGTGCCTTATAATTTCATCATTTGATGCAGCTTTGGATATCTTGATGAGGATTCTATCTCAACAAATCCACCTGAGAAACTCTTGCCAAAGTTACCGGGACTGCTTGCAAGTTTGTGTCCAAAACACCCATTCAAGAATTGAGCAATTCTAACCATAAACTCTGATAGATTTGTACAGTAAATAGCACTTCTTGTCGAAGCACCCGAAGAGGCTAGGCATCTCTGGTAACCAACTAACCACAGCGAACATTTTGAGGATCAACCTTCGGGCAAATGTTCAGTACAGTGCTCGAACAATACGCTCTATTTAAAGGGTCATCAAGGCTGGTTGTGTTCTTAAGCAAGCTGTAATCTCTCCCTGAGACACTGTAGACTGAATTTGACTGTGTCGGTTTTTGTTTTTGCAAATTCATAATTGGCAAGGGAGGTATTTTGAAATACCTCTTGAGATATGTAATCTCAACACCGGGGTACACCACTACCATTTACCACCACCATCACCTACCAGCATTTGAACCCCTGACCTGTGGCGTTTACAAAGCTTACTGCATTGACACCAACAGGCTACAGGAACTGCCGGTGAGCACCTGCGCCCTTCTTCTTTCCATAAACTGATCTGCTAATTCTTCTTCATGAACTCTTTTTTTTTTTTCATTTCCTCTTTTTTTCTTTGCTCACTTTTTTTTTTTCTCTTTCTTGGCGGCTCATTTTGATATTTCATTAACGGACGTAAATAGATCATGGGGTTTTTTAAAAATCTTTTTTTCCTTTGTTCCTTTTGGGGGGCCGCGGATTACAAGCATTCAACATATAAATCGAGGAACTGATCCAACCAAATTACTTAAACATTTCAACGTTCTATTTAAGTTAGAGTTTAAAAAGTTATAATATTTAGACTTGACAAAACTGATCTGAGAGATCCGACATCCGAAATAACTCACCCGAAAGTGGACTCAAAACTCGAATTGATCCGAACCGAACCATACGCGACGCGAAAATTTCTACAAAATTGCTTATTTTTGCATGACAAAATATTGGACCAAAAATCGATTGACTCGAAGTCGACCCCCAACCGAAGTTCATCCGACCCAAACTAAACGGACCTGAAGTATCACTTAACCCGAAACATAACCCAACCCGAACATAATCCGACCCATACTCGAACCGAATTACCCATTTGTTAGACCTAATAATATCGTAATTTAATGATTACCATTGAGAAATTCAACATATTATCAAGCTCATTTCTCCCTTGTCATTGTATTCTAAATGATCTCTATTTCGTAAAAAGATACAGCTGTGACTTGTAAGAAAATGTAAGGAGCTGTAAGGAGTTGTAAAAAGCCGTAAGAAGTTATAAGAAGATGTAAGGAGCTGTAAGAAGATGTAATGAGCTGTAAGGATAGATGTAAGGAGTTGTTGAATTATTGAAGAGTTGCATAGTATAATTTGTGACAATTATGATATATTAGTCATATTACAAATAAAATTTGATACCATTAATAAACAAAATATTTCTTAATATAATTGAAACGAAATATGTTTGTTTTACAATGAATGTTTTAGATGAAAAACAATAATATTAAAATAATAAACTTATTGAAAATAAACCATTAACTAAGTTAATTACATAACAATAAAATATATTAAATCCTATAAATTTTATCAAGAAAATCATACGCTTGAGGTGATTTTTTGTATTTACATTAGTTTAATCCAATAAGCAAAGTATAACCAAAAAAAAAAAAAAATTTGACAAAATTGAATACAACTCTTAAAATAAAATCATATTTTAAGTAAACATTTTTAAATGTAAATGTATGGTCAATATTGTTAGCAAAAAATTTTATAAATAAACCCTTAAAACATTATTTAGCAATGCTTAAAATATGAAAATTGTATTGTCATATTAAACAACCAAAAATTAAAAATTACCTTCCAAAATTTTAAAAAAATAAAAACCAAAGATGAGAACTTAAACGGGTAGACACAAGGTTTTTATGTTTATGTAAATGTTATGTTCATAAGATATTGACAAATTTTGTATATTAGTAGCATAATTAAAAAAAATATGCATATTCTGTAATTAAAATAAATGAATGTTATAGAAAATCTATATGGGATGTAATAAGATGTAAGAAAATGTAAGGACATGTAAGAAGAAGTAAGAAGATGTAATGATTATGTTGAGGATGTAAAGAGCTATAACGAGATATAAGAAGCTCTAAGAAAATGTAAACAGCTAAATCCTCAAAAATGCGAAATAGAACAGGTTGTACATCTAGCCGTTTGTAGCAAGGTATTAATGTCATATTCAACGCACATACTGCACGCCTTACATGATGACAATGTGATTATATGACTTTAATAAGTTCAATACCTCTACAACTTCCATTTATTCAAATAATTTCATGGCAAAACACGGGCAGACATTATAGGCAAAATCTGAGGAGCAAAGTTCATTTTCAGTAATTTTCATGCCAGTGATTAACATTTGCACTGATATTGGAGTAACAACTATGGAGAGGGAGTTCATTTGATCAACAACATGGTATATTATGCTGGTAGCCTCTGTTGTAGAAGTTCTAGATGAAATGTCTTGAGCAGGGGGAAAAAATTTTATCCAGAATTTCTGCAACATAGATTATCTGACGAAGTTTTAGAGCTGGATCGGGTGATTCACCAGTGGTAGATTGATAGCAGTACTCTACTCTCTACCTTCCCGTGACTGTTTTCATACTAATTTGTTTTAGAGCTCAAAGTTGGTGTATTTGCTGATTGTGGCTATCAAGAGGTGAGAATTTTCAGTTCATGAATTCTTCCTAAATTATCAAGCTTGGAGTTGAAACGCAGGAGGGAGTTGGTGTCTAGGAATTGGGTACGTTTTGCTTGATGTGATGTAAGTTCATTTTTTTCCCCTTGCCATACCAAAATGATTACCGTGAGTGAGAGCTTCTTAGATTATGTATCCTGCATTCATGATACATTACATTATGTATACCAAACCCTGTTTAAACTTAGTGTCTATGGGCATCGTATTTAACTTAATAACAAGCTTGATCCAAATAATGAAGATGCTTATTCACTTACAAGGTGGTTGTTGGGTATTATTCAATGACTTGAGGCATGAATTTTTTTGTCATTCCAAACAACTCTATGCTTTTGGTTAAGTCGATGTTGTCATCTAGCCTTTTCTTTGATGTATAGGCTTGACTTTAGTGGAGGAGCTTGCCTCTCTGACCTTTCATCGGATGCTTTCGTTCAATTCCATCCATACGGTTCTTTCCCTTTCCTCGATTAACCCAGGTTGGGTGTGGGGGAAAAGAGTAGTCCACACCTCTAGTTGGTAACGATTCATGGTTATTGGTGAGACTGTTCTCGGAGTTGTGCTGGAAGTGGTCTTGGACAGGCTGGCTTCACAGCAAATGATAAACTTACTCCGATCTTTAAAAGTTGACTTGTCCCTTCTGGACAAGTTGAAGACAATGAAGAGCCTAATGTCAGCTGTCACAAAGCTGCTCTCTGATGCTGAACAGTAGCGGATCACTGATATAGCAGTGAAATCATGGCTTAGTGATCTCAAACACTTGTTTTATCATTATGAGGAGATTGTCAATGAGATTGTTATAGAGGCTAACCGGTCCTCCTTGGGATTTCCTTGGTCACCTAACACTAGAATTCAATAACACCGACAACCATAACTCTTTGAAGGCAAGAGCAATGCTTGAGAATTTAAAGCCAGATGTGAATTTATGGAAGCTTACAATAAGAAATTATGTGGAGACAAGCTTTCCAACATGGTTGGACGGCCTGCATCCAATCTATACCAACATTACATTTCTATGCTTGAGTGGCTGCCGGTACAGTGGCTGCCGGTACTGCATCCCCTTGCCACCGCTAGGGCAGTTGCCATCTCTTTTGAAGGTTGAAATTGTGGGGATGGAGATGGACCATATAAAAGCTGTGGCCTGTGAGTTTTATGGCCATAACTCTGCTTTGAGCAATTCCTTTCCTTAAGAACTATAATTTTCTGGTATATGAAGACTTGGAAGGTTTGGTCCCTGTGACGTGGAAAGTGGAGTGTTTCCTTCACCTTGTCTTCAACAACTTTTCTTGTGCAACTACCCCCAGCTTGGAAGGTCACTTGCCTATTCATCTTCCCTCACTGAATGTACTGATGACATGGAGATGTGAGCAGCTTGCCTATTCATTCCTACAGGTGCCACGCAACCACTTTTTACCTATCAGTATCTCACCAGCCAGCATTGGGAAATTGCATTGCATCTAACTCCAATTACCACCTCGAGATTTAACAAATTGGTGCCCCTGGTGTACCCACCACCTGAACTAGACAGGTTGTCATAGTTAGACACTTTAATTATACCTTATTGTGAGAACCTTAAGTCACTGGCAAACATGGAATTACGGCCCAAGCTCACATCCCTTCATATAGTCATGTGTGAACTTCTTGAGTCCCTACTGAGGCAATGGTTTCTTTGACTCATGTTCGATTTATTTTAGTTACACATTGTCCATGTCTCAAGTCAGCTGAAGAAGATACTCTGCCACTTCACTGCAATCTCTTTATGTGAACTTTTGCAGGAGCTGAAAATTTCCTATGCCTATAGAGAGGACGCACCAATACACCTCTCCTGAAGTCCTACGTATTGTAGATATTGGAGGCCCACTGGTATCCTTTCCATTAGGTGCCTTCCCAAACCTCCGTAGTCTGACAATCCATGAGTGTTATAATAACCTTGAAAATGCGTCCATCCCAGGAGGAACAGACCTCAGTATGTGTCAAACTAGAACTTATAGGAATAGCAGGGGCAAGTGTGAAAGAGTTGCTTTCACACCAACCTTACGAATTTAGAAATTGTATCCTGCAAAGTTGGCAAGCCACTGCTAGGAGATGGCAAGGACTTGCCCTTTACACTAGCATCACCTTCCATCGACTTCTTCCATGAACTTATCGCACACTGGATTTTCCTGTCTGAGGGAGTCACAAATATGTCATCATCATGTGGAGTGCTTCCCTGATAATTGCTCTCTTCCTACTTCTCTAGATCAACTCTATATTGGCATTTTCCAAATTTAACATCCATACATGGGCAGGCCCTTGGAAGCCTTCCCTCTCGTCAAGAATTACAGAACTGCCCTAAGCTCCAATACAAACCTGAAGAGGGACTGCCATCATCCCTTGGCCGTCTACATATAAAGGGTTGTCCATTGGTGGAAGAGAGATACCAGAGGAAAAAGGGGCAAAACTGGACCAAGATCTGTCACCATTCTTGCGTAAGGATCAATGGCATACTGATCTAAAATGAGGTGCGTTGCTGCTTTATCTTGCTTCTCTGTAAGCATGAACTTCCTAGCAAGTGTCTAAGTTATAGTGCATTCTTAAGAATCACAGCTATCATGATCCCAAAGGTCATCATGTTTTTGCAAATTCTTCTGAACTGTGCAATTTTTATCGTGATCCCACAGTCCTGAAGCTCTTCTCTTCAGGATTAAGAATTTATCTTTCATTTCTGCGTTGTATCTTTGTCATGGAAAATTACTCCTTATGATGATGGTGTCCATTAGTACCTGACCATTATATTTTACTCTATCCACAGTGATTTCCTTTGTTCAATACCGTGTCTCTCATTGTAAACAATGCTCTGCCTCTTGCAGCTTGTATATCTTTTAGAACCACTCTCTCAGGTTTTCTTCTAAATACTGATGCCTTCCCATTTTTGGCAGGAATTTCACATTACAAGCCGCAAAAAATTTGAGAACTTCCTTGCTACATTTCTGACATCTTGTTTTCTAAATACCATGTCTTTTCAACACAGTTTATTGTTATAATGTGAAACAGTAGCTCAATTTGCTAGATCTTATTTCTTTTCTCCTCTTCTTTCAGGTACTTCTCAAGTTCACCATTTGATGTCGGTTTGAGTATCTTCATGAGAATTCTCTCTGAGAAAGCGTACCTCAGAAGTCAGAAGTTCCCATCACAGCTTTCAGGACTGCTTATTACCCTCACTCCCTATGACTCATGTTCAAGGATCAAGCAATTTCCAAGCCTAAAGTAGGGTAAATTTGTATGCTAGTAGCAATCAATGTCCAAGCAGCTATTTTCTGCTAACCACAGTCTCTCTTTCCAAACAATATAGACTGAATTTGTGTGGATAATTTTGTTTTGTCTTAAAAATATTTGTGTAGAACATCTTCAGTTTTCAGTTTTTACAGTTTCACAATTGGCAGGCCCAGAAAGGATTGATTTGAAATACCTGTGACCTGTGACTATTACAATTTCAAAAAGATGATTAACACATGTAATCAATGGAGGTGGTGAGGTGACTCAGGAGAGAGAATATGGGATGGTGAACAACGACATTTTATGGGTGACACTGCAATGTGGTTTGACAGGGAGTCTTTGTCTGATTGTGGACTGCCTGATGTCCTTTACATGTTGATCATCAGTGCAGCAAGAGGAGCAAAAAGGTGTCAGTTTGTGATTACAATGGTAATATATACCGACTACTGATGAGTAATGATAGAATTAATTTGCTCAATTTTACTGCAATCAGCCTTTCAATCTTCAGACACCTCCTTTCTCTTATCGTAATCATCATACCAAGGACTTGAATACTTCCGTGTTTTATATACACTGCATGTAATGATGTTCTTTTACATCATGAATGATGCATTGACATAATCTGACACCCACTCTCCAGAAAGGAAAAAGAAAGGGGGGGGGGGAACACTTCCTCTCACTACTTTTTCATTTGATACTTCTGTTATTGAATTAAGTTTCGTTCTCTCGTCGATATATTCCATTATGTTATTCTATCAAACCTGCAATTTTCATGATATCTAATTTATCATTTCCATATTTGTCCAGAAATAACTAAATTTTTCATTACATAAAAAAAATAAAAGAGGATAAATTTCTTTACCGTATCGATCAAGATTAGGGATGGCAATAAAACTCGTACCAGTTTAAAACCCGAAAAATCCGCCCCGTTTATAACCCAAATAGGTGACGAAAATGAGTTTTAAATGGTTATGGGGCGGTACGGGTACGGGTACGGGTACGGGTACGTGTACGAGCTTCACCCGCCCCGTACCCGAATCCGCCCCGTACCTTTTTTTATTAATTTAAAAAAACTCAATCTGACTTAATTAATCACGTTTGGCAGCACAAATATCCCGTCCAAATTTGCATATCTTACTGTGGATAGGTAATTTATACTCCTCATGTGGATTGTTACTACTTGTTGTGACCAAACATTATGACAGGGGATGCTTAGTAGGCGTTCAACAAAAACGTATTGATGACTTGTTGAATTTACTAATATTGAATTCAAATATGGGTTTAATATGGGTATTAATTTTTATTTCCTATACAAACCCGAATAAAACCCGCAAACCCGCAAAAACCCAGTGGGTAAGGATATGGGTATAGTTTTTCAATACCCGATGGATATAGGTACGAGTATGGGTACTATTTTCGAAAACGGATACAGGGACGGGTACAGCTTAACCCGCCCCGTACCCGCCCCATTGCCATTCCTAATCAGGATAGAAGTTTATGGAGATTTAGGATTAAGGTTGCAGATGATAGGTAACTTATCTCTAGTTCTTCCTTTGGCTTTTGTTTGAGTAGACATTGTTGTTATGTTGTACTGACTATAATTCTTTCTAGTGTGCAACACATCCTATAGGATAGTAGATGGATTTTAGCAGGGGTGTTGTTCTCGCACCTTTGTTTGTTTGAGGCATAATATGTTGCAATTGTCATTCCCCCCTCCTCCTCCGATAGTTTGATTGTAGATTTCTCTGTGCCACGCAAAACACTTACCCCTCATCTATTGTTCATGTCAATTTATGTTATTTTTTAAATATTTCAGTCTTAAGTTTGCAACATTATTTTACCAAGTCATTTTAGACATCTAAATATCTCTCTAAAACTTTTTATGTGGATCTATTGGAAACGGTCTCTCTACGTGCAGTCATGTGTATAGGGATAGCATTGCCTACATCTGGATCTCCCCAGATCCTACAAAAGCGGAACTCAAGCTAAGAATTGTTGTTATTGTTGAACCAATTGTTCTGTTTAAGTAAATCCTCACCCCTTCCCTTTAACCTTGCAATTTAAATCTTCTACATATTTCAGCCTTTTAATTACGTTAATTACTTTTATTTTTTAGATACATGCATTCTTTTGTTGTAGCGCATATATTTACATCTTTTGAATTAGGTTATTTTCTTTAGTATCTAATTCGGCCTTTTCAATTCATAGTCCCGCCATCTCTATTATTTTTTCCTCAATGGAGAAATAAATATTAAAAGTCAAAGTGCAAGCAATATAGTTACGAAGGAGATCTATATTTTCATATCAATTAAGTCAAATATTGAGAGAGAAACTTCTTTCAAAATTTCGCCAGCTAGAAGTCATTTACTGAAAGAATTTTAGAAATACTTTGAAACTAATTATTATATGATGTTCTTAGTCAATTTTATATTTCTCTCATTTTATCCTATTTTAATGACTAATGTTACTATATCCGTTCTTATTTCTCAATATAATTGAGCTTCAATGTGGCAGATGTGAGATTATATATCATATAGGTCGTGTTCGGCAACAGCATTTTGGGTAGTGTTTAGCGTTTTGACCAGATCAATACGCTAATTAGTTAATTTTTAATGTTCTGTATACTAGTGTTTTGACTAACATTTCAAGTAGCGTTTAGCGTTTTAAACAGCGTTTTTGAAAAGCTAATAGTATTAACGTTTGACATTTAAAAGTAGCGTTTCGTATTTTTTAGCCAAAACATATCTTTTATATTTGGAAATTATCTATATCCTTTTATGTCAATTTACATGAATCAACTAGCATAACCGCTAAATTTACCGAACACATTAGTTTCAACAGCTAGTTTAAACAGCTATCAGCTAACAGCTAAATTAGAAACGCTATCTGCTATCTGAACCGCTATCCGCTACCTGAACCGCTATCCGCTACCTAAACAGTTAATTTTGCCGAACAGTGCCTAATCTCACTTGATATTTTAATGACTAATGTTACTATATCCGTTCTTATTAGAAACAATATATTCTTCATTCTTCGATGAATTTGGAAGATAAAATTTTACTTCAGAAAATAGATTTTATTATTACGATTAAATTTAGGAGAAAAAATAAACTATTTTTCAAAAGAAAATGTGATATTCGTGTGAAATGCAAAAGAGTATACCCAAATAATGAGTGATATATGATGTACGATTAGTTTGGAATCGATCTTTTTATAGATAGTAATACCTGCAAAAGAGTATTTACGAACGGAACCCACATTGAAAAATGATGGTATTGTATGATGTACCATTAGTCATCATTTCCAAATTCATTAAAAAGGTAATTGTTTTTCAGTTTGCCCAAAAGGATAAGTGCGTATCATTAGGCCGCAAATCAAGAAATTCTAAAACCTTACGTACAATGAACCATGCATGCATACGGTACAGTACAAGCTAAGCCCAGGAGTCAAGTGTATTAGCGCAGCAAATCTTCTCATTAACCAAGATTAAGATACGATTTATCACTTCTTAATCACTGTTTAAGCAACCCAAGACGATCCCCATTAATGCATTAATCAATCAAGTTCTAACGCACGAGATTAAGCCCACTAATCTACAAATTAAACCTTAATTCCAAGACTATCTTGTAAGATAGTGCTGAAAATACAAGCTCTATTTTAAAAATTTTTAAATAGCCATGCTCAAACAAAAGCATATGTCAAGCATTATAGTTTTGGGTTTATGACATAAGTTTTCATACTAATCATACATACAAACCAGAAGCTAAATGAATTTTTCAGTGGATATTAGTTAACTTAACTAATAAAGGCTGTGAAAGTTATTGCTAGAGATATGAGTTCCAATCTCACTTACATCGATCTTTACGTCTCATCTACACACGCACATGCACACGTCTAAAAAAACAAAAAAGAGTGTATTTTTGCTTTTTGTTTAGAATCACTGTCTATCACGAGGGAGTCACGTGCCAACATGTCCACTTTGTTCTCTGCAGTCCTGTCTTTTTTTTGGTTAAAATATACTTAGCCAAAATCAAGATTAGCAACATGAAGGGGAACACTTTGGTCCAAATTTTGCCCTGCTGTCTGGTAATCCTCCTTTATTTCTTCTTAATTTAATCAACCTTGTCCCTCTCTTTCTTTGTTCTCCGCAAATACTTTGTATTGCATTTTTTTTTTTTTTTGGCCCTAATAAATATTCCCTTTCTAGTTTTCATTTTCATGTTGTGTTATCCATAGAATTTGCATGAATAAAACAAGGGAATATGAAATATTTTTGTATTGTCGATCGAAAAAGTGATATGAGATATTCTCAGTGATGGATTTAATCATATTTCCTCCTCCTAATTCATTGGTACGTGGCTTATTCAAATGTCATAATCTTATGCCATACATCGAACAAATTATTAGGTGCAATTGTTGTATTCTTATGTCTGATTTGTGGTTGAATTGATATATCGAAGTATGTTTTCTTTTTTTTTGATAGAGATATATGTAAGTGTGTGAAATTAAACTATAAATAATTGTTAAATGAATCGCTACTGAGGTCACATATAAATAATAGTGAGCACGCTATAAATTTGTCGAGTTTGTCAATAAAATTAAAGTACCTTTGTAAATTTAAAAAATTCAGTTTCATAGATAACTTCAAGTTGAAGTTGAGGTTTTTTTTTTTTTTTTGATTTAGTTTGAACATGAATTAACTTTGATTTTAAGTCATTCAAATGAAGTATCAATATAGTAACTAGATTTCACGAGCTTTAGAGATTGCCATAAAAGAATCTTGTAAACTGAAATAGAAATTAAAATGTAAGTATTTTAATTTGACTATAGAGACCATCTAAAATAGCTTTTATGATAGAATTTTAATTAGCTGGTGAAGCACTTTCTATGAGTATTACCGACATATATTTTGATTATAACATGCATTAAATAGTTCAGTCCATACATGCTATTGCATATGAAAGAATGCATATATAGATCTTTACTGGCCACATATTTCAAGATTGGCTTAGGCATATCTTAGTAATTTTTTTTAAAAAAGTTCACAATATCATATGGCTATGTATAGAATTCTTAATTTTTTCCTTTTTCCCATTGGAAAAAAATTAAATACAAGTGAAGTAAACTTACATGATGCTTCTAATGTGTATCGAATGTATTTTACAAGGGAATGAAAATTCATATTCGATTCTAGTTGGTGTTTATTACTTCAATTGGCAAGACAAAAATTCTAATAATTGACTTGTTATCAAGTACTTAAGCTTTGAATTCCAATATTCATATCTACACATCTTTTTATATTATTACAAATATTAAAAAAATCTGTATATTCAAAACACTAGTTAATTATATACAAAGAATTACATATCTTTGATTTGAAAAAACCAACAAAATCACAACAATTAGGAGGAGAATCATGAACAAGATCAATTGAGTAGTGACACCCCCTTTGGCCCCGAACGACCCAAATTTTATGGATTGTTTATGTAATCACCTGGGGCCAGATGTTAGGGTAGCTAATTGCATGTGTTTGATCCTAGCTAGGGGTACTTAACACGAGGAAAAACATGTTTAGGCCTAGGGTGCATACCCCTAAGTCAAGATTATTAAATTAATCTGATTGATCTAATTAATTTTAATTTAGTTGGTACAAGTTCAATTTATTAATCTTTCTAGTCCTTGACCAATATTGTCTTGGCGACCGAATCAAAGAACAGCATTAAAACAAGGAGACCAATTTCCCCTTCCATGTTGTTGCAGCTGTCAAAACTTGTACAGTATGAATTGTACTGGAACAGTTATCTGCACTTTCACCCTAACTTTATTATTATTATTATTATTATTATTATTATTATTATTATTATTATTATTATTATTATTATTGTGCCTTAATTTACAACCTTTTTAAAAAATGTTGCTTAAGATGCTTTGTCTTAACAAGTAGGATTTGCATGGTAGATTAGTTTGGGTCTCAATTATTGCATACATTTTATGATGACAAGGATTTTATTTGCTAATAAGAAAGTTTCAAACCTTTTTTATTATTATTAGTATTGAACTTAATTTGTCTTGAAGAAAATGTAAACAAAGATCAAATTAAGATAGTGCACTAAATGAAGTTTTAAAAATATGACATAAATAGGATTAATTTCATGGAATAAAAGGAGTACTATATATATATATATATATATATATATATATATATATATATATATATATATATATATATATATATATATATATATATATATATATATATATATATATATATATGCGCACACACACACATCTAAGTTAGGCTTAGTCATCTCAAATCCATGCATGGGTACGATCTTCATCTAAAAATAAAATACAATTCAGCAGCAAGATATTTTTGAAGTTGAAATTTTGATTAATGAAAGATATACAAGTTAGATGGAATGTTTAGTCCTAAGCAGTAAGGTACGGTGTGAAATCCGGCTATTTTTTTTTAAATGACTTTGATTATGAACTGATGTTTGACTGAGTGAACTAGTGAGTGATTGTTTAATTCGGTTATTATTTTATGCATTTATAATAATGCAGTGACTAATTTTCAACCCAACTAAATATTACCTCACCGCAGAACCCAACAAAAAAAAAAAAGGAGAAAGAACCAATGCCATAGGATATTGGAATTTTTATTTTTTATTTTTATTTTTTTTTAATGGCTTCATACACTAACTAAATTTTTGAATAAAAGGAGAAAACAATTATTCAGAAACAACTGTTGCAGTAAGCATCTTATGATCCACTAACCCTAGCTAATGTCACAAAACACAGAAAGATTACATAATTCTACTAAACAATCGACTAAAAACAATGATTAAATAAAGGTTGAGAGTAAAGAATGAACCAACAATTGCATGCTTAGCACAAAAGGCCAAGACAATTTCTCATAATGGCTGCAAAATCCAAATTTTATGCACTAAGCAACGGCATAATTAAATGCTCTGCATATTCTTTTTTCTTGATGTCATATAGAAGTTAGATGACTTAATCCTCATTTATTTTCAGAAAAAGAAAATCCCAATCATTGAGCCAATGACTCTATCTTCCGCTGGGCTGAAAAATAGCTTTCACCTTAAACAAAAAGAAAAAATCAAATATTTTCCCCACAAATTTGACCCATTTGGCATTTGTAGTATAATTAAAATTTAACCATGGAGCTAGAAAATAATGTGTTTTAATTAATTCATCCATCATTCGTTATGATTTTGAGTAGCTTGATTGTGGTCTCATTCTCCCCTTTAAACTCAACATATAGATTGCGGACAATACGTGTTTCTAAACTATCCCATCTTTCTTTCCCAGATAAGAGTATATGATCCCTATTTTTTAATCGAGAATTTAACAGGGTCAATCTTCGGACAATACGTTGTGGAAATAAGACTACTACGATTGATCTCTACACAGTCCATTCAGAAAACATTCTCAGAGTAAGGACTTGAATTTGGTAACCTTTGTATCCTTATCTTACCTTTGTATCCTCACCAGTGACTAGACTATAAGAATAGTAATAGCTACAAGGACAAGGGCATTTTACCCCCACGATCCTCATCCAAGTAAAAAATTTTTAAAAGCAATAAATATAATCCAGATGAAGCCCCCCTTAAATCTTGGTGTCAGTAAGCTCATTAATTTCTTATGTTGCAGAGACAGGCATAGAGACACTGGGAGGAAATTTGGGAAGGAAGGGGAGGAGTGCTCTTAATAGTAATTATTAATTTATTAACAAAAACAAAAGGGTGGGAGATTCCATTTTTAGGGTAAAGAGTAAGGGTCCCAAGGTGAATTGTCTTTATGCCTAAACCTTATTTGGACCACATTCTCCTCTTTCTCTCTATAAGTACCCCTCTTTGGCTCTTCCCCTTGCAAAGCTCAGAACTTTCATACTCAGAAACCTCAAAATCCCTAACTTTTCGTACGGACTAAAAACCCTCCCCTGTTTTCCCCCTGTTTTTTGATGATGGGAAGTTCAAGAGGATCTGAGAAGCGAATGTCAAGTACGAAATTGGAGAGGTTTTTGAGGGAACAAAGAGGCAGACTTTACATTATCAGAAGATGTATTGTCATGCTCCTCTGTTCTCATGACTAAGCTAACTCTCTGTGTTTTTTTGCTCTGTCTACGGGATCTGGGGAGATTCAGATGTTTTCGGGATTGCTACTACTACCCTTGTTGGCGTAAGAAAAGAGGCAGTTGAGGCAGTGATCTTCTCTCTTGAGAGATCAGATTGTAAGTAGGATAGGTGGTTTAGGGTGATAAGAATATAGAGTTTACTGTTGAATTAGCTACTGATCTTTCTTCTTCTTCTTTTTTTTTTTTGTGTATATGATTAAATTTCTCAGTGAAATGGGTAATTCCTATTTTGGTGAAAGTCGAGACTTCTCTGTCTTGAATCCCACTTTTTGGTGATTGGACTGTTGATGATTTCATTATTTCCGAGGGAATTGTGCCTGGTATAATTTCCAAATGATTGGGATTTTTTACAAAAAAACTAAGTAATTATTGTGTAGTTTTCAGAGTAATTTGTAGTATTTTGTATGAGCCAGCTAAAATCCCCATGCAGTGTCTACAGTGCAGACAAGTGATTGATTTCGCAAATTTTTATTTTATTTTTTTTGGTTGGTGTGACTGGTTTCATTCTTAAGCACAGTAATTAACTTCCCTTAGGGTGGGGATAAAAATTAGAACCTTTTCGATTTAAAAGGAAAAAAGTTGGAAACGAATATGAAAAGACATGACAAGAAAGATGGAATGGTTCCGATGTAAATGAGACATTTTCTTAGAAATATAAATAGTATTAATTATTAAATGTATCAATGATAAAACTGAAAAATTATTTTAGCATATAATTGTTTTCCAAAATTAAACTAAGTTCTTGAATAATAATTTATGTTTCTACAATAATCCCTATTAAATGATCATAGAATAAAAATAATGGACATGCCTAGGTGGAATGGTACCTTTGGAGGTATATTCAATCTAGTTACATTGGATCAAATGTCCTTCCTAGATGTTATCCAATGAGAGATCTACAACATTGCGAGAGGGGCTTCATGCATAATGATACATAATATGATTAGTCAAACCCTGATTACACTAATGTGTGAAAACCAAACTAATCTAGGGCTATTACGAAGCTGAGCCTGGCTCATCGAGCCTTTGGGTTTGGCTCAATCAAAGCTTGATTCGTTTTGGCTCGATTTGACTGGATTAGTTCCTTTTTTTCCTTAAGTCTTGTGTGGATAGCCTAAAATTATCATTAAAATCAACAAAATGTAGGATTTAATTTCAACTGTAGGATTGAATTGAAAAGGTTTTAAAGAAAAAATAAGTATATAAAATTAACACCGAGTCAAGGTTGAGTCACACAACGTATATTTCAGCATAAATTTGAGCCTAAATTTTTTGTTGAGCCAGAGCTGAAGTCATACATGATCGAAACATACCAATTAAAGGGTCTACTCTTTTAAGTGGTAAATTGGGGTTGTGGCATGGAAATAAATGGAACAGAGTGGGAAATGGTGGAATGGAGGGGGAAAGAGTGGATTTATTTTTCTTTTTTTTTTCAAGTGGGAAGGAGTGGAAAGGAGTGAGAATATGTAATATCCCGTGTGTGATTTAACGGGTTTGATGTGACTACCTATATCACCAAATGTGCACCTTTCTTTTCGGGAAACCCACTAATAAGAACTCCACAGTTAAGCCTACTTGTTGTAGAGAAATCTTATGAGAGGTGGCCTCCTGGGAAGTTTTCCTAAACAGCGCCGGAAAGGCTTATGGTAATTTGTAGGGCTAGTTAACTCTTAAAGTCGTTCCTGGTCACTGTCCCAACCCGAGAAGGGTTAGGTGTTACAGATGGTATTAGAGCTGACCCGCAATAGTGAGTTACGCCAGTGCACGGGAAAGCCCTAAGCAGTTACCTAGCGGGATAAAGATACTGGAATGGACTACTGGTCAAGAGAACTTCTAAGTCGGTCAGTTAATGAGGTACAACGAGGACATTGTGCGCTTTAAGTGGGGGTGATTGTAATACCCCGTGTGTGGCTTAAATGATTTGATGCGACTATTTATATCACCTAATGTGCACCTTCCTTTTCAGGAAACCTACTCTTAAGAACTCCACAGTTAAGCGTGCTTGCTATGGAGAAATCTTACGATGGGTGGCCTCCTAGGAAGTTTCCCCAGGCAGCATGTGAGCGAGGACAAAACACGCCGAAAAGGTTTATAGTGATTTGTGTGGCTAGTCAACGATCATTAAAGCCATTCCTGTTCACTATCCCGATCCGAAAT
Source organism: Carnegiea gigantea (assembly GCA_029747015.1). Lineage (NCBI taxonomy): Eukaryota > Viridiplantae > Streptophyta > Magnoliopsida > Caryophyllales > Cactaceae > Carnegiea > Carnegiea gigantea. The sequence goes on from JAKOGI010000140.1 coordinate 993,573, forward strand.
AGGCTAGGGCGTTATAGAAGGAATGAAATTAAGTAGGAAGAAGGTATGATTATTAATGTCAAAGTGTGGAAAGGAGTAGAAAGGAAGTGAGAAAGAATGAAAAGGAACGAAAAAGAATGGCAAGAAGATTATATTTGTCTTCGAATAATGAAAATGAGTCAAAAAAAAGTAAAAAAGAGTGAAGGCCAACGATTTTTCACTCGGAAAACAGACCCTAAGGGGGGTGTTTTGGAGTCTGTTTGACAAATAACTTTTTGGCTAAAGATAGTATTTTGGACCAAATTAGCCGTTTGATCTAATTAAAAAGTTAATTTTGGTATTTGGTAAAATAACTTTTTGGGTCCAAAAAGTTAATTTGAAAAAACTAATTTAATTAACTTTTTGGAATAGCTTTTTTGAGAATTAATTTTTTATCCCACAACAGAAACAACTAATATTATCAAATAAATTTTCTATAAATAACTTATTCAAACAACTAATACGAGTTGGAACTTAACCCCTCCACATCATCCGTGAACCAATTTCTTTTGACTCTCAAACTTTTCTTCCTATAATGTAAGACTCACAACTTTAACTTATCAAATAAAATAATATTCATGATCCCACTCTACAACACACAACATTCTTTTTAAAATCCAAAAATAGGAAAAACCAATTAAAATTAAAAAAAAGTAAGGAAAAAAAGGTATGAGCTAACTCGGAATGCCCACTCCACCACCGCACACGGTATGAGCCACTCGGCGCAGCTCCAAAGGCAAGGGAGTCGAGCACTGCAACGGCTCTAAATCATAACCAAGTTTCACATACAGACTCGACAAAATTTCGTACACGGCCCACTAATTTTAGTGACATTCTTAGCATAGTTTCACAACTTTCCAAGTGACAAGTCACAAGTCGATGATCCGTAACACAGAATTTCCAAAATCGATTAATGGCCTAGAAGTTGAACAGTAAACAAATAGGTGAAGACTTTTGGCACCATGAATTGTCAAATCAGCCCGTTTATTTAGTGCATACTAGCAATATAGGAGAAAATATGTTGTAAAAAACCAGAAGTACATTCAACAAAGTCGAATTTTTCCTTGAAATAAAATTTTCTTTTACCCCCAAAAAAAAAAAAAAAGTGGAATGTGTCCAAGCTAGTAATACTGACTTGCCATGCCAATAGGATAAAAGGCGTTAAATGCTAATCAACGTACAAATCATAAAATAAACATTGGCATAAGATACCATCATTGTTTTAAGTAACAAATATTGTCTTGGATACTATGACTAAATTAAACTAATTTTAAAATAAGATTGTTTTATTTAAATTATGTGACAAATGTAAGATTCATACCGTAAAATAGATGGTAATTTAAAACTAAGAAATCATTATTCATGAATCATAAGGTTTAATTTGAAACAAATTATTGAATTAATGTTCTAGTGGTTGTGAGTCATCCCAAAGGGTCTCATAGGATACTCACAGAGTTTGATATAATTGTCTACGATGGAAAACTTAGAAACTTAAATTGAGATTTCTTTAAGCTTGTTCATCAAAATAGAAAAGTTTTTGTCGATTCTCATAAGTTTATTGATCGTCTACTGGTTCTGATGTTTGGTTAGAGGAAGTTTTCCCTCTATTGCAAGATATTATCATGGTTGATCAGGAGTAAAATCATTGGTTATTTATTTAAAAGAAAAAAATATACTAATGAATGTGAATTATTTATGTCGGGATTATGAAAAAAGGTTTTCTCCAACTATAATATTTATTACTCAATCAAATCTTTTAACACAAAATTTCAAATGAGACAATTTTATAATTGTACTTCTTATAAGACCGTCGCTTTTAAAAAAATATTGTTGAACATTTATGGGATCCCTTATATAATTATCTTCTCCCCCATAACACAGATTTATACATTGTAAATTCTTTCAAGTAAAATACAACGATCCAGAAAAAGGTGAAATTTCTCAATATCCGACAAGATTATAACGTGGCACCTTTATTTATGGTGCTTGCAGTGATCGACACATATGTGAAACTAGACTTTTGCAAAACTAGCTAGTAGCCCAAGAGCAAAAAGCTAAAGCTCCCTATCTTGATTCTTGACCTTAACAGTGCAACTTGTTGCAAATTAGATAATCATTCAACATAAACTTAATTAATCCGATCCAATTAGATTAAACTACAAAATCGTGGGGTAGTGGTTGCTCCGGTTGAGTAACAAATGAAAAGAGTGCCAAATTAAATGTACTTGCAGGTGTTTGGCTTGGTTTTGATTTGTAAAATTGTAGGGCTTTGAAGGTGCATGTATAATTGTCCATCTATGAAAATAAAAAAGAGTATTTCAGCTGCAGTTTAGAATTTTCTTGAACTAAAACACCAGTTAATCAGTTTTGTACACTCCTACTAGAAGGACGTATATTCATTATATCATCAATTCATTATGCATGATTCTATATAATCGTACTTTTAAAAAACTTTTTAAAACAGTAGCCCTGGACAGGGCTGGACTAACTTGACCCCTGTTAAAGGTTTAAAGGGCAAGTTATGCCCCAAAAGCAGGTTAAGTTAGCCAGCCTCTCAAATTCAAACCCAGAAGAGCCTATTGGCTGTTGTCCACAACTTCCAGCAAATGGAAATTTTTTCCACCAAACTTTAAGCCCTAGAATCAAGGTTTAACTTTCACGCCTCATGCAACCTCTGAAAGAGGATCTTAATTGGTAATATACACTACTGTAAGCCTATGTCATGATAGTATAGTATGTTGTTGATATTTATAATTTTAATGATCCAAATTTCGTAATTGTTTTTGTTTCACTTTAATAATACTCAAGAAAATGGTTTTATAACAACATGATACTGACTTTATTAATTTTATTTATTGTTAAAATCTTCAACCATTGTGTCGCATAAAATTCGACACACACAATTTTGTGAATTACAAAGTTCATCTACTCTTATACCCAAAACTTCGATACGTTAAAATTTTTGAAAAGATTGAATTAGTATAGTTAATATGGATTAAACCCAATCTTTTATTGTGGAAACAAAAAAATATATACATATATCACTCTTGAATTGCGATCACCTTAAAGACCCATGTATATGAAATTTAAACCACAATTTTATGAAGAAATTATGGTTATGGGAAATGGACAAGAGAAGCAGTGGCCTCTCATAGTGGGGATAGTATTAGTGGTACAAAGTTTGCTCCTTTTTGCCTAGTGTAGATCTATTAGCTCAAAAGCTAACTAGCCATTCCAAAAATTATGTGGGATACAACCCACTCACACGTGTGCAAGAAAAGAACCCAAAAAAAAAAAAACTTTTTTTTAAAATTTAAAGATTGCATGACCATTCATATAAGTGATCCCACTTTGGTTACTTACTGTTTGCTTTGGCCCCCCCAAAAGTCAGGAAAGCCTATGGAGCTCTCAATAACATTCATAGTATCATTATTCATATGTGCATCTTTTTCAATGGGTTCACAAAAGTTGGTTGGCTTCTTTTAATTCTATGGGTCATGGTGTGAGTGATTGTTCTGCAGAAGAAAACTGAAGAAGGAACAAAATTTATTTCTCAAAGGTATGTTTAAAGTTTTGTGATTGAGAGATCGTTATAAATAATTATCGGATGAATCGTTAGTTATATTTGTTTTTATATCAACGCTCAGGACCCTGTGTATTTAGAGGGATGAGATCTACGGTAATGTTAGTTTTGTATCTTCAAAGTTGCTTAATTGTAGATCGGTCAATTTTATTGGACCATAGATTTAAGATGCATAGACTGTTCTTTTCGTTGGTAACTAGGTAAAGTTGGTAAAAATTGATAGAAGTTAACATTTTTTAAAAATGATTTGTAGGAGTTGGTTAAAAGGATCCCAAATTTGAAATATGTAAGTTGATCATCCGAAAAATACTTGTATAAAAGTTGTACACCATCACATTTTTAACTTCTAGATCTGTCACATCTGTTTGTAATAATAGATCAAAGTTGAACTAACTTACTTTGAAAAGTCAATGCAAGAAAGAAAAAATGGTATTGAAGTAGTACAAAAACACATTTATGAATATAGTAATTAGTAAATAGTTGAAGACCATACATAATTAACTATATAAGAGAAAGGGAAAATTTGTTAAAATTATTTTTAGAGATCCAAACTTAAATTTCATAATTTTCAGTTGCATAGCTTTTTATAATCTATTTTATCATTAATAAAAATAGATTTTTTTTCCGGGGGGGGGGGGGAGTGAAGAAGAAGAGGATAGGGGAAGGGAGGATTGGAGACAAAAGAGAGAGGGAGCGAGTGGTCAAAATGGTTAGTGTTGTCATGACCACGTGCGCACCCTCCCCTTTGGGCCATTTCTGTGGCCCATTCCCTTGACTGCCTCATCATTAACACATGTGCACCACCGTACCCCACTGTCACCAATTCACCTCCATTTTTGAACGCAATGCCCAACACATTTTTTCTTCTTTTTTTTTTTTATTAGATAAGATGGTTCACCTAAAACCATAATTATGGACGAGGCATTCCAATAATGGAGATGATAAATAAGAGAAATACATTTGCTAATGCTAACAAAAGATTTTTAAACGATAACTTAGATACTTTATAAGTATTGAATAAATATCTTAATGAATATTCAGAACAAAAGAATACAATGCGCCTGTTCTTTTCGTTCGTAAATAGAGGTTGGTAAATAGGTGAAGTGTGTTAAAGTGGGTCGAAATGGGTTGAATTTTTTTGTGTGATAAATTGAATTTGGTTAAATAGTGAAAGTGGGTTGAAGTGGGTTGAAATAGATTGAAATAAGTTGAAAATCTGAAATAGGTTAAAGTACGTTGAGGTTGATATTTTAGAATTGAACAACGAAAAGAACAGGGCCAATATTGTTGAGAATGGTTTTCCACAAGCCACCATAAGTATGAGTTCTTTACCATTGAAAATTTTGCATTTGCATTGACCATCCCAACCTATCAAAAACTAGTGTGCAACTCGCTTGTACAGGATCAAAGAAGATCCAAATATAAGCGGTCTTATCCTTACACGTATCACTACATACAAAGAGACCGGTTCTAATAGACCCACAATAATTTTTTGAAAATATTTTGAATTGCGAAAACTTCGGTAAAAAGTGAGCAAAATCATAGGATGAACTAAAATTAATTAGTATAAAATTTGTAAAAAATGTTTAGTGAAATGTTTAGTAAAATTAATTGATTCTAATCGGGTTATTTGATGAAGTTTCACTTTTGCCCATAACATAATTTCATTACTTTTTTAATAGTACAATTGTATTTATTGCATATATATTTTTCCTTTCAATATGAATTATAAATTATGAATTATGAATTGTGTAGTATATAAAGTTAAATTTATACCTTCACCCAAATTTGGTGTTTGTTACCACAATATTTTTGTTAGAAAAAACTTAATTTCTTTGTGATTGAAACTTATGTGGCATAAATATATTTATTCATTATGTAAGGGTAATTAAGGTAAATTATTTACTAATTAAAGAACACCTTAAAATTAAAATTGTTTCACGGAAAAATGAGACATTCAACTACTATCTCTAATTTTCAAAGTAGGTAAGGAAATTCCCAATACCCCTTGTTTGGCTTTGATGTTACAGTATATATTTATAATCTAAAGTAAATTTCTAGGCTTGGATCAAAGCCTTAATGGTTTATAAATGAGGAATATCCCTTATTTCAAGCCAACCCACAAAATAACTATTGAAGGAGAAGAATGATGAGAAAAATTAAAAAAGGGCTCTAACAAAACAAATAGATACTGTGAAAATTCTTGAATTGGATGTAATTTTGTCAAAATTATAGGGCGATATAGTAATTGCAATGATGAATAGTAAATGGCTCATTGAAAAAGCATCATCCAAATAGTTTTTTTACAAATTAGTCTTTCGCTTATAAAATGTTAATACAGAAAACTATTTAAACGAAATACCTTAAAAATAATTTTGACTAAGGTAAAACAACTAATAACTAGCATAAAAATCTCTCTTTAAGGTTAAAAAAAAAAAAAAAAAAAAACTCTTCACCAAATATGCCTAAAGCTTTTAGCTAATGACTAGATACACTAACAGATAGGTAGCTTTTTTACCAATGCATAAGATACATATGATATTGCTATCAATAAACTTTGTAACAGTGACTGTAAAAACACATCTTTCTAAAAATTTAACTGAAATGTACAAATTTATGTATTTCTTTAGCATAGGCTTCTAACATAATTAATCAAATTATTTCGTGTATCCAAAAAGGGTCCACCATTTGCTTTCATGATCTTAAAATGTATTTATTGTATACTCCAAAAATTGAATATGAAATTGGTGAGGTGGTACCAGGACCAAACCTGTCCTACTCGTCTGTCCCTTTACTCAATTTATTTAATTTCTGTGCATCCGCAATGCTTAAATATACACCCCTATGCTCTATTATCTAGCTGCCTACCTTTTATATTAATAATATTTTTTTCAATTATGTTTTCTTTTTATTTTTTTTTGGTGATCAACATTTTTTTTTTTTAAATAATAGGATATAGAATAGAATACGATCAATTATTGATCATATATATCTACCACTCCCTGACTGCAAGCATGAATATTGGGATTTTGGGAGACATGGTATTCACAATTTTTTGTTTCATAGACCTATGGACTTCTCCCACCTTTTCTCTCTCTATGGTCCATAGGAACTATAAAGAGTAATACAATATAATTATAATATAATGGGAGATGGGAGAATTGAACTTGGGACTTAATGTACCCAGGACCTCAATCTTTACCACCAGGCTAAGACCTCATCAATGTATATTGGTTATATTGATTAGATTATACATTGCTGCATGAATTGGGATGAGTTATGGTGCATGAATAGACATGTACCAAAGATTTGGAAGCTCCAATTTCTGCATCTGCCTGCACTCTGCTGGGTCATGATGCATGTATAGTGGGTATGGCCATGGACTCATGCCCAATCATCAGGAGACATTTTAATTTTTGAAGTACAAAGTCAGCGAGCATGCATGTGTGTAGTGTAGCTGGTTCATATTGCAGGAGCAAAGTGAGGAACAATTTTCAATGGTATATATCAGAAATTGGCACGTATATATTTCATTTTTACAGCTTTTAAGTTTGACACTTACCAAAGAAATTTTCATAAGTGTCCACCCAAAAAAATTACGTAAAAATATATATATATATATATATGTATTTGAATAGTAGATGCCTATAATATGTAATTCTATTCTCATTTACATTGATCTTTCACTCATATTTATGCCTTTTTGCTACCAAGTCATGCTATATTATCTCGAAAATTGAACATATCCAAGGGTATATGGCAAGTCATGTTGCTTAGCTTTGACATTGTGTTAGATTAAAATTAGCTCATTTGGGTGTCTGATTTGCTTCTGTTTAATTGATTGTTACATATTCTTCTATGAAATGTAATAAAATTAACTACTGTACTAAACTTATATTTAAAAAGATATTATATTGAAATTTTCTCGACTATAGTGATGATTACGATGTGGTTTCATCTGTTAAACTAGGTTGTGGCTAATATTATTGATCAATCTAAGCCTCTAGGGTGCTCCTTTTGGGGGGCAAAATCATTGTGTTCTATTTAATCAACAAAAATATAAAAGTTCAAAACTTATATTTTTAGATTGTCCTGCATGCTTTATAACAATTAACTTCTTTGAAAATAAGAAAAATAGAAGGCGTACATTCTTTTGTTCGATTATTTAACTGTCAAACTATTAATATCCAGAACACAGATACAAGAGAGCTAGTATAAAATAATGCAAAATACCTAATTCATATGAGGGAATAGTTTGTGAATGGGTAAGTACTTTCCATAACACCGTTAATGATGTCATTTGACATGCATGGTGCATATAAAGTATGCAACGCCATTTCTATGTGAATTGTTTGAATGGAATCTTATTCGGTTACTGATAGTGCTCTTTTTTCTTTTTAACATGGGTAAATAGGGTCATTCAGTAGGCGCCTATTCCAGAGGTGAACTAGTGGGTCAATTGGCCCGCAGGAAGAACAACTTGTCCAAGCTCAAGGGAGCTACTCACCTTCATTTCCCCAAATAATTGACAAATAGAGGCCTCCCAAATTTCAACCTGGGTGGAAAGGATGGAAGGTGGACTGAGATGCCAATCAGACACTACCCTTTCATCATGCTAGTCTCACTATTGCATAAGCTACTAATATTATTTTTGTTTTCCCATACATGTATATAGCTTTATAAATATCAATATGTGTAACGTCCCGACCCCTCTCGGGTTGGGATAGTTACTAGGAATAACTTTAAGGATCGTTGACTGGCCCCAAAAATCATCACAAGCCTTTCTAGTATGTTTCGTCCCTACTCATACGATGTCTGGGCCCCTCCCGGGTCGGGACAGTTACCATAAACGACTTCAAGGATAGTTACCAGCACTCTTCTTTTTGGAGAGCCCACTCATAAGAACTCCACAGTCAAGCATGCCTGCTGTAAAGAAATCTTACGATGGGTGACCTCCTATAAAGTTTCTCATGTAGCGTGTGAGCAAGAAGGAAACATGCCGAAAAGGCTTGTGGTGATTTGTGGGGTAAATCGACGATCCTCAAAACTGTTCCTGGTAACTGTCCCAACCAGAGAGGGGTCAGAGCGTTAGAGATGGTATCAAAGTCGACCCACGACTGTGAGCTGTGCCGGTAGACGGGAGAGCCCTGGGCAGTCACTTAGCTGGTCAAAGATATTAGGATAGACCGCTGGTGAAGAGGACGTTAAGTCGGTCGATTAGTGAAGCACAACGGCATATTGTGCGCTTCAAGTGGGGGTGATTGTAACACCCCGTAAATAGTTTAAAAAATTTGATGCGACTACTTATATCACCAAAGGTGCACCTTTATTTTCGAGTAGCCCACTTATAAGAACTCCATAGTTAAGCGTGCTTGCTGTGAGGAAATCTTATAATGGGTGACCTCCTGTAAAGTTTCATAAACAGCATGTGAGCGATGAAGAAACATGCCGAAAAAGCTTATGGTGCTTTGTAGGGCCAGTCAACAATCTTTAAAGTCGTCCCTGGTAACTGACAATTGGATAATGTTTTCTACTCGGAAACTTCTTTTATTAAAAGTTTGAAAGTGAAAATATTACAATGGAAAGTTTTGAAGAGGGTCTTAAGCTAAGATCATTAGAGATACTTGCTCATAGAGAAATGGAGAATCCCGACTTCTCTTGTGCTTAAGAACGCTCAAATGATCGTGTCCCTTTTCATCACGCGACTTACCATTTTATAGAGGGTTGGGGATATATAGGATACCCGAATAACTACAGTACATAAAGATTCTTTATATGGTTATAGTACACACTGATGGCTACAGTATACTGCTTTATTTTACAGCCTAGACACTTGTCAAAATAGTACAATAATAAGGTGGCCAGCTTTCAAAACTTTTAATGATGACAAGACTAGTAATCATTATTGAGATTTTGCATGTCTTAATCTCCAATTATGTTTTATAGACCATCATTATCTGGATAATCATTAAAACCTTCATCAATTTGTTTAAGATGGTCTGGGTCCCATTCTTCAAATAATTCAATGAGACATTTCTTTCCTTTTTCTGATAAGAATTTTCCGACTCCAACATCAAAGAGATAATCAAAGATATCTTATGACGCTGCTCCTTCTACCTTCATGTACTCTTTAAACTCATTGTCATAGGCGAAAGTAGTATTTTTACAATGCATTAATGTTTTTCCCTTTTCAATTAATACCCAACACTGATGATACATATTGAAAAATCCAATGGCTATTGCTAAAGCAGGATCAGTAACTAGATGCACCGGATTTCCCTGAATCCAATTTTATCGTTGATCATTAAGATCGTCGCAATCAACGATTTGGACAAGATAATGGGCTGGTTTGACTTTTTCACTTTCATATTCAATTAGAACGCTATAAACCTCTAAATTTGGGCATCTGTAAACTGGAATTTTTGTAGGGCCAGAAGGAGATGTACGAATTCAATGGATCCTCTTCAACATACAGTGCTGGAATTTAGTTAAGGCTGAGAAACATGGAAAATTTGGATCTGAGATTTCTGTGAAGTAAAGTACCATCTCATATTTTCAGACTTTATAAACAAGGTCATTTGGAGATAAGGAAATTGTTGGAAAAAAAACACCATCAACTCCAGATCTATTGGGAAAGTATATTCTTGTTTCCCATGACTCCCAAATATTATAGGAATAATGATGATAAACGTCCATGCAGGCTGCATGCCATTCATTGAAACATTTTTCTCGAACATAAGAGTTTATTTTTTCTTAGATATCATAAGGACACTGAAGGTAATTAATCTATAACTCTAGAAGGGAAAATCTTTGGACTATTAGGTAGGCAGTAGATAGTAGACCAAAACGTGATCTACTTTTTGTATGAAATTCTAGGTTATCGATAAGGACTTTACTAGAAGGCGTAACCCGTTCTAGTTTGAATGATATTTCATTAAGGATTTCCTCCTTTTCTGGCAGGAGGTCGGCTTTGATGATCACCATTGACGAGTTCTCGAGTTAGACTGTCTAGCAAAGAGTTCTTCAATCTCTGTATATATTCAATAGAAAAGAAAAATTGGTTAAGCCATAATTGCCAACGCAGGAGTCGCCCTTGCGCTTGCATATTTGATAAATTATTTTTCACAAAGCCAAGTATTCCTTTGCAATCAGTTTGAATAAGAAAAGGTTTTGGGGTTAAAAAGATTAAGAACTTTTCAATTCCCCTTATGACTGCAAGTGTTTCTTTTTCCATCATGGAATAGTTGTATTCTGCCTTATTAAAGCTTCTACTATAATATTTGAAGAGTTTTTCTCCTTAATTTTGATCACTGCGCTCCAATGCTTATTGCTGACATCTGTCTGAAGAACTATATTATCTCCTTCGTTAGGCGAATTAAAAACAGGAAGATTTTTACATATTTTTTTGAAATTTTGAACAATTTTTGTATCATTAGTGGTCCATATCCAACTTACTTCTTTTTTGAGTTTCCGCTGCAATGGTTTTCTTAAATTGGCTAAGTCTTTAATGAAAACTAAAGTATAGATAAGATATCCAAGAAACCTTTCTAGTTGCTTCTTATCTTCGGTTTTTTAAGAAAAATTTTCTACTTTTTTCAGAATATGCTTTTGTAGGATGATTTTTTCAACTTTTATCTCTAATCCTAAGAACTCAATTTCTTGTTCAGCATGAATGCATTTATTTTTACCAAGTATAACACCATGATCACTACATCTCTGATTGACAGCTAAGCCACCATCTTTGTCTTGTTCTATAGTTTTGGAAAAGATAAGGATATTATCAATATAAACTAAACAACAATAATTAAGATATTTGAAAATGTTATCCCTTCTTCTTTGAAACATTTGAGGTACATTTTTAAGACCAAATGGCATTATTATCTATTCATAATGTCCTTATGAGGCACTAAATGCAGTTAAAGGAATACTTTCCTCATTCATTTTTATCTGCCAATAATCGCTTTTGTAATCCATTTTCGAGAACCAAGAGGCTCATCGAATTCTGTTAAAAATGACTGTTTTGTTAGGAATATAGTAACCATCGAAGACAGTATTATCGTTAAGCTTTTGTAATTGATTACCAATCTAGCTTTTCCTCTTTTTTCTTCAACATGATTTTTGATCATGAAAGCGGGACTGGTGTGAGGACTCTTGCTGTTTCTGATTAATCATTTATCCATAAGTTCTTTGATTTGTTTATTAAACTCTTGAATATATTGGTGTGTATACACCATTTGCTTAACTCAGATAATAGTGTTGGGATTTAATAGAGTGATTTTAGCAAATGTTTTATCTTTATTCCAAAATTTTAGTGGGTTATCATAGTAGAGTTCTTTACATAATTTTTCTTATTGTTCAACAATCTGCTCTTTAACAGATAACTCAAGTAATGAGATTGTAAGTGCTACCTCTCGCTGTGCAGGTATTAACTTCTCACCACGTTGACTGCGTGTAAACTCAATTTTCTGATGAGTGTAAGCCTTACCTAATTTTTCAATAGGAACTGAGTGACCATTAGTTGTGAATATTATCTGGTTTACTGTCTGGGTGCATGAAGAATATAATCTTTAAAAATTATTTTTAATAATTATATCATGAGAAGGTTGATCGGTAGCCCATAGAACTGGTATAATACATTGAACTCCTCCTAATTCTATGGATAACCCTTCTATAGCTTTATTATGGCTCATAATACTATTATCAGCTATCCTTACTTGTAAAGAATTTTGAGCTCTTTTTCACATAAACTCAGGAAATAATATTTTCTTTTCAAAGTATACTGAACAGCCACTATTTATGTAGGTACAAAGTTCATATTTATTATATCTCTATAAACCTACCCTTATTGGGATATAGATGCTATTAGAGTTTGTATTACTGGCTTCATAGCAAATCTCCATAGTCATGTTTTTGACTAATTTATCATCATAAATTGGTTCCCTAACTGTTCTAGTTTTGTACTCAATGACCTTCTTATCTAGACTCGTTATTCGATCTATATTGGGTCTTACAATTTCAAAACTCATTCTACTCATTTTACTAGTCATGCTAACTGTATCATCTTTCTTAATTTCTTCTTTAACTGATGAAGATCCTTCTTCTCAATCTGATCTTGTATTACTCTCCTTATCAGTTTTTATCATATTTTTCTTATTGATCTTTGTAGGGTTAACAGAATTAGATATCCATGACCGATCGATTTTTATCTCCTAAGGATTGGACTTAATCCTCTAGATCTTTTACATAGGGGTAGGACTTTCAAATTTTTCTGCTTCTATCATTGTTACCTTAGTTTTTGAGTCTATTGTATTATCTAATTTGTAGATAATTTTTCAGAATATCCTTAAAAGATATTCTCCTATTTTAGTATCCATCCCAACTATTTTTATCTTAAGGAATATGAAATTTTTAGCAAATTCATCTTTTAGACTCACATAATATCTTGGTTGACAGTTGAATCCTACTGACCCATTACATAAATTAGTTTTTATCCCTATGATAATTTGATTATTGAATTTGGTGTGCCTAATCTCACATAGTAAAGCGTAAAGATTAATATCTTTACCAACATAATATTGTAATGGAGTGATTTGAACTTTGACACTTTCGACATGAATATACCTATACTTTTTATCTTTGTTATGCTTAAGGATATTCTCCCAATTAATCAGATTAACTTTTCCAACGTCATACTCACAATCCTTTATCTCAAGATCTCCTTCTGTCATTTCACATATGTATTTGCTTTTTAACTAAAAGATAGATTTTTTATAGATTATGTCTTTTTGGAGTATGGGAAGAACTCAATCTCCTTTGACTTCCTCATGATCATTATCTACAACAAATTTTTCTCCTTGGAGGTCACCAAAGCTAACAGAACTACTCTCCATCATATGACTTGTCTCTTCATAATCACTTTTTTCATATTCATTGTCCAATATAATTTCAACGATTCATTTGTTGTTGTTTAAGGCTATGTCTAAAGCCTCATCTTCACTAAGCTCAACATAATCTAAGCTTCCTAAATTTCAATAAGCTTGTTATTCTTCCTATTTTTACATTCATTAGTATAATGTCCTACTTCTCCTCATGCCCAACATTTGCAATTATTTTTTTTCTGCCGGACAATAAGTTGCTTTCCTAAAAAATCTTCGTTTTTTAGGATTTGATTTGTTATAATATTTTTTTTATATATATATCTCCTATTTGCTTATTAAAACTCTTTTTCTTATTAAATTTTCTCTTGCATCTTCTTTCAGGTTCTTTTCCCCATTGGTGTGAGAATCGCAGCACGTTAGGAATTGCTTCTTAATTTTCTTTTACTTTTGGAGATTAAGACATTAATCATTGATCCATTTTCTTAAATAAGAGATTCTCGAACCAATGGTATCAATGACATCGGTTCTTTCCATCCATGCTATGTATTTTTTATTAATTATGGAATTTATAGAATATGGTAATTTATCACAGAACATACCAAGATTGATTTCATTATACCCAATTTTGTAATAATATTGACTAAATTTAGCAATATAGTTTTCTAGATATCTCATATCCAACAATTCTATGTTACTAATCTTTTTTTGCCACTCTCTTACTTTTTTCCCAGAATCAAGTTCCGCTCCGATGAATTCGGTTTTAATGTCTTTACATAGATTTTTAAACATAGCAGCTGATGTTTTCATCATTCTTAATGTATTTTTACCTTCTTCGGCTAATGAATCATACCAGTTAGCTACAGTGCCATCAAAACTATGTTCGATGTAATTTAAGAAATTGGCAGCAGTCCACATAGTATTTAAGTTTAAGATACTATTCATACCTCTTTTGCAACGCTCAAATATTTCTTCTCTATTATGGGCTCCATCAATGTTTAAGATGTATAGGGTAAGGTCAATTTCTTCGAAGGTTGTGGTTTTTCTTGGGAATTGGGATGAACCAAATGAAAAATTACTTGTACATCATGGTGGAACGTACCTAGATCTTAAGAAATGCGTATTTATTCTAGACGATTCACCAAATTTTTCAGGTAATGCATTAAGATCTTCTAATCTAATCAAATTCATCTGCTGGTATATTTCTTTTTCCAGTTAGACGTTATTGGTATCTTCATTATCATCGGTCAAAATGTCATATTTATCACTAATTGCGCCCATGATTTTATTTAATTCTTTCGAATTTTGTTCCTTCTCGAATATTTTGTGTAGCTCCTCTAGGGTATACTGTTTATACTCCATCTTCTTTTTCTTTCTTTTTAGTTAATTTTTTACCAGATTTTTCGCCTACTTCTTTTTGAATTTTTATCTCATTCAAAGGAAATAAAATCTTATTTTTTAGGCTTTGAAAAGGATATTTATGCTGAAAATGGGTACTAATACTATGAATAACTTTTTCGCTATGCCTAACTTCGTTAATAAGAGAAAGATGGACAACCGTTAACTGATTCTTAAGCTCCTTGTGATCAGTCTTAATTTTAACTAATTATACTTTTAATTCTAAAACTATATTAATGATATAGTTTAATTGAGGTGCTAATTAAGTAATTACTTTAGGTGAGTGAACGACATGCGAATAATTAGGACCAGGGCAAGCAGGTGATGATTCAGGCATTAATCACAGCTAATCACAATCAATTAGCCTAATTAATCACTAATTAGCTTAATTATCTTAATTATTTTTTGTCACGTGGCTCTGATACCAAATAGAAAAGGACGTCGAATACTACATGTGAGCAAAATACCACACATAATTTTAGATTTTTCGAAAGTAAGTTTTTAAATATTTGAGTTAAAATGTAAATATGAAAAGTTTAACGGCTAAAAATAAAATGCAAATAGTGAATGAGGCCCTTAAAATAGTTTCCACAAAATAGAAGGGACCCGATAATCTATTTTGAGAACACAGGGCCCTGAAAATAGATTCAGCAAAATAATGGGCACCTTGGAGCAATTTTCTGCTGATGTTAGGGATATTTAACTTAAAAAGTATTTAGGGAAGGAGAAATAAATTACAATCATAGCAACTCATTATTTCCCCCCCTAAAAGTTTCATGCTTTCAGCTCCCCGAGCTCCAAAAACTCCAAACTGGTACCCTTAAAAACTGATTCGGATACCCGAATCAAAATTTCCAAATTTTTCAATTCGGTTGTTTGACATTTCAAATTGGGTTGCGGGTTTTCGGTTTGCGTAATTGGATTCAAATACTTTTGAGCATCTCTAGTTAGTAATGACAATGGGTCCTGAACCTGCCTAAACCCGCCAGATCGGACCCAAATGAAAGGATCTGAGTCCTATTAAGTGGGCTCGACGGATCTTAAGCAGTTTTGGGCTTGAAGGCCCTGGGTCGGGCTTGGGTTTTTGTATGAAAACTCAAAACTCATACTCGACCTAAATTATGCTTAAGACCAGTTTCCATTTTTTTTTAAAAAAAATGACAGTTAATTGACTAAACTCACTAAAATTTAAAGACTATAAACCAGTAAAACCCTAAATTACTTTGCTAGTTGCCGCGCAACTCTCATATCACGTCCCCCCCTAGTCGTTTCCCTTTCCACTCTCATCATTTACCACGATATGCTTTTTGTCTCTCTCTCTCTACTCTCTTTAGGACTCAGCCTCACTCATCTATCACTCAGTCGCTCATAGTCCCTCATAGGTTCGTTCTGATAGTCCTCACCCACTCGTTTGTCTCTACACGTTACATTCAGTCAGTCACTCGTACCGTCATATTCTCGCGTGTCGTTATATTCTCGCATCACACAGGTCAAGCTCAGATGCACACTCCTTGTCGTCGGACACATTAGCAGTAGCACAGACCCCTGATTTTTGGTGTGTAAAACGTAAATAAGAACACTTAGTTATTGGATGTGTTGGTAGATTTTTTTTATATTTCAAATATCATGTCCCCTAAATTTAATTCTTTGTCTTTAGGATGTGATAATTTATATTGAAATGTGAAAAAATTAATATTTAATATAAAAAATAGTTAGGATTCATTTAGAACTCGTAAATCAATTAGCCTACATGATCTAGTTTGGATTTCATATTTTCAAACTGAATAGATTTGATATGGCCTCAAATTCAGATCAAAAAATTATAATGAATTTAAATTCAGATGAATTCGATCCATCCCTATCCCTAGTCCCTACTCCTAACGGAAGGCACACACCGGGCACACGGTTAAGTCAGCTAGACGCGTCTAAGGTTAACAGCATTTGACCGTTCTGCACTTCCCTAGTCGCGATCTCCGACGATCATATAACATCTCCATTTCCGAAACACTCTCGTAAAACTTCCCACTCCGGAAGATCCCAAGCCCTAACCGTAACCCTAACCCTAACCCTAACCTTCGATCTTCCCAATCACACCATCATCAAGATGGGGAACACCGAGAAGCTGATGAACCAGATCATGGAGCTTAAATTCACATCGAAGTCCCTTCAACGCCAAGCTCGGAAGTGCGAGAAAGATGAAAAAGCCGAGAAGCTCAAGGTCAAGAAAGCGATCGAAAAGGGAAACATGGATGGTGCTCGAATCTACGCCGAAAACGCCATTCGAAAGCGCACTGAGCAGATGAACTACCTCCGCCTAGCATCCCGCCTCGACGCCGTCGTTGCTCGGCTCGACACTCAGGCTAAGATGCAGACCATTGGCAAGTCGATGGGCTCGATTGTCAAGTCCCTTGAATCGTCCCTTAACACCGGGAATTTGCAGAAGATGTCGGAGACGATGGACCAGTTTGAGAAGCAGTTTGTGAATATGGAGGTTCAGGCTGAGTTTATGGAGAGCTCCATGGCTGGAAGCACCTCGTTGTCAACCCCTGAGACTGAGGTTAACAGCTTGATGCAGCAGGTGGCTGATGATTATGGGCTTGAGGTTTCGGTGGGTCTGCCTCAAGCTGCTGGCCACGCCATTGCTGCTCCTAAGGCATCGGAGAAGGTGGATGAGGATGATCTCTCCAGGAGGCTTGCTGAGCTTAAGGCCCGAGGGTGAAGGGAGACGGTTTCCTGCTCGCTGAGGTAAAATTTTTACTGGCATTTGTGTATAAAATTGTGGGTTTGATCAGATTCAGCCCTTTGATGTGGGTTGAATAGTCTTTGTCGTAAGTAATGAGGATTTGAAGCTGTGGGGTTTGAAGCTATGGAATTATCAGAATGCTTTTGATGATATATAATGTATTTGTCTATGTTGGCTTGATGTGGCTGTGATCACTAATGTCTTTTGTATTCTGTTTTCTGTTGCGTGTGATTCTGTGTGTGTGTCTCTATTATTTTCTGTTTTAGGCTTGGGCATTTGGAATAGATGGAATTTAGTAAGGTTGTTAGTTCACAAGTGGTTAGTGTATGCAAATTTGGATAAGTGACAAAGAAAACTTCATCACTGACAAGTAAATAAATAGAAAAAGAGAGCATATATGATAGAAAACTTACCCCTCTTCAATATTTGGTTTTGGGGTTAAGCTGATTTTTTTTTTTTTTTTTTTGGGGGGGGTGCTCATGAATGGCTGTGGCATTGTCGTAGACTTTTTTTTATTTTTATTTGTTTGCAAGTGATATAACTCTTGATTGTTGTATTCTTGAGTGAACGAGGAACTTGGATGTATTAAAGCAAATCAGTAACAAATATTGCAGACTGTATTTTATTCCTTTAGGATTTTAGAGTAATATATCGGAAGAGTGTACTGGGGAAAAAATCACTTGTGCTGATATTTCCCTTCTGTAGCATGCAAACAGAAGCTTACATTAGGAATGAATCTGAGCAAGGATGCTGTGCTGTTTACAGTGTATTGACATAGCCTTTTCATTTTGACTTGAAACTCATGTATCAAAAGTGATTTGGATCTTTTTTCAAATGCATATTTATGGATATTCTGGTGTCTTGTCGCTGATTCCATTTTCACGGAGACATGATAGTACTGGATTAGCCTAAGGATTGCATAGTTTCAGGGGGTGATGCCTTTGCTGGTTTACTTCAACCTATTTTCCTTGTTTTAGGTCTTTAGTTTGGTAGTAGATCCCTTATATCAGATCGTTTCTGTGGCCCGAATCAGTTTCTTGACCAAGTTTACGTCATTAGGTATTCTTCTAAGAATTTTAGGTGGAAAGATAGCAGATTTTGCATGTGTGTATCATGTGTTCATTGTGGACACTGGATAGTAGTCCTCAATTCTGAATTGGTTTCTTGGGTATTATATATATGTCATGAAGAATTCTTCTAAAAGCATACATGGAAAGAGAGCAGATATTGGTATCATACCTTCACTGTACACTGGTGCTGATGTAATATAGCTCAATCTATGATCTTGTTTACTCCAAGTGCTATTCCAGTGCTACTAATATGATCTGGATTTATTGGTTTGCTTGTGGGAGCCTTCTTTGAGATGTTCTTTGAGCTGCTTTTGAACATTGGCTGATCATCTTAGATGTTAACAGAGCCTGCTGAGGATCAATGTCTTTGTTATATTTGAGATATAGGCGGCTATTTTGTTGTGTTTTGGAGGGTGGAGGCTAGAGAGTGTTGGTGTTGGGGATGCTAGCTTGCAAAGTGATGGGGAATAGGGAATGCTCTCACCATGGGGTAATTTGAGGTTTGTTCAAGAAAATAGTAATAGTTGGACTTATGGGGCTCTTGCTTTTATTTCGTTGATTCAAGAAAGAGTGCAATGTTGACAGTGTCTGGGGGGTTCTTGTGTTGCCAGTTAACTAGTGGACAAGTAGACTTGGAGAAAAAAATATTGGGTAAATTATCTTTATAGGTCATCAAGAATATGGGTACAACTTTTCATAGAATATCGGATTATAGTAGCTTTGTTGATGAAGTGTAATCCTAGCGCACATCAATGTTGTGCAAATATTGATCATGAGGTCTACATGACTATCCACCTTATGGTAGTTCAGAAACTGTTGCTATTAGGCAGGTTTTCCAATTCTGAGTTACAGTAGAAGTAATCAAGATGTCTCACTAATGTAGTCCTTTAAATATTTCATTTTGGAGAAGCAAGTTACGTTCTTTATTGGTATGTACACTGGGTTGTGTGCAACATTTCTCCTGTTTACACCGCCTAATGGAATTCACACTTAGCTGGGTATTAATTTTGTTGCAGGTGTTAAAAGCTTTTTAATGTACTATCGAGGAAGATGGCGTTTCTGTAAGTTTATAATAGGGTGATGTTGCCTACAGCTTGAAAAGGAAACTACCCTATATTGGACTTGGTGGTAAACGTTTAACTCATTTTGGTTTGGCTATTGATAAGTTCAACATGGAACAATGGTTCCTTTGGATTTGTTTTGAGGACTTGGGTTGGAGCCTCGTAGTAGCATATGGGTGCCAAGGTTGGATTACAACTTTAAGATGGATGGAGTAAAGGGAGTTGCTTTGCTGTTTTGAATGGAAATGTATAACGCCTTGGAATGCCTTTCTTGTTGAGATTCTATGATTTAATGTAATTGAGGATAATTTGCTTAGGGTTTCTCAAAACAACTCACCTTCATCTCTGGTGGTTTGATTGTGAAGCATAAGACTGCCTATTTTAGGGCATTATACCTTAATCTTTTTAGATTTTGTTAACGCGCCCACATTGGGTCTCATGATGGTTTTGTGCCTTTGTCTCTTGTTGTAAAACAAGAATCTTGTAGATTGAAGGAGTTAGGGGTTGGAAGTACTTACATTGCAAATAGGGGCAACACTTTTGTTAAGGATTTTCGCTCAAGAAATGCATGGCGCGTAGCATGTCTCGTCTTTGAGTTCGCATTAGTGACCTAGTTCAGTGGTTGGCGGGCAATGCTGACAATTCTGAATCAAAGCCTCAATAGCTTCCAAGATGTTGGTGATGGCTAACAAGGATAATCTTCCGAGGAGGCTCTGTTGGGTACATTTTGCATATCAGTTTTTGCTCGAATTCTTGATAGAGTTAGGTTGATTGACAAGGAATGTAAATATTAAAATGTCTTTGGTTTTATTACTGAGTATCACTGGTGATATCTAGTAATTCAAAATGCATTTTAAGTGAAGGACAATGATAATATTGTCATGGAAGATTGTGCATTTAGTTCGATGGCATAATATCATCATATATGAGGTGTCGATGGCAGAGATAATGAGCGCTTAAGTCTTAATGGTGGATGGAAGTATTTCCGGCACCAACCACGAAGAGGGAGGATTTTTCATGCGAAATTGCTTCACAAGGATGTCATGATGCACACGATGATTTTGTAACTTTGTAATTTAATCTCCCCCTAACTGTGTCATCCTCCTTCTCCCCCCACTCTGAAAATGGTTGCATATTTATTCTAATTGTTCTGTGTTTTATTTCCTGTCATGTTTGGGTACAATGGCAGTTGGATTGTTTTTACTTACAATTCTAAGGTTTGGGGCTCGCCTACTATGTTGATGAATTTTTTTGGTTGTCAATATTATTTGGGGAAAAAAAATTACTAGGGATGGTGCTATTGACTTTTGCTAGTCAGATTCATAGGTGGTCCCCCCTGCCTGAAAAGATTTCTGGCTTTCTATGATTAAACTTTATAGATAAATCTTAGTTACATTCCTCTTTTCTCTAGTGGGTTCCAAGCGATCGTGCTGGTCTGGTTTAGTTAAAATTTGGTATTGTTAGTTTATTTGGCCAAGTTAATGAAGATATGGGAAAGGAATTTTCTTGAAAGTGGTGTGATGAGAACATCTAGGTGAAGCTGATTGCAATTTGAGACATGTTCGTAGGGTTGATATATATAAGTGAAGTCCCTGGGAAGTTAGAGTGACATTAGAAATCTTATTGTGGTCAGGCGGTCAGGTTCATTACCCCCCCCCAAAGCACTGTTGAGGTAGTGCTGTCCTAGGTTGCCAGAAATTTTTCCGAGTATTGCTGACAAGGTTTATGTGACCATCCAACTTATGGTTGTTCAAAAAGTGGTGCAATTAGGTAGGTTCTCCAATTTTGAGTTACAGTTAGGAAAAAACCTTGATCTCTCACTAAAATAGTCTGTCATTTAATTCACTTTTTGGGGTGATAGGTAATTCTGCTTTTTAGTCACACATACACAAGGTTGGGTGCGCTATATCTCCTTTTGCACCCCAGAATGGAATTTGCAGGAAGTTGGTTATTGGTCTTGTTCGTGTTAAAGCTTTTTGGATGTATTATCGAGTGGAGATGACTTTTCCACAATTTTGTTATAGGGTGATGTTACAAAAAGAAACTAACCTATGGAGAACTTGGTGGTAATAGGTCTAATTCATTTTGGTTTGGTTATTTATTATTTCAACCAGTAAGAATGGCTCCTTTGGTTTTTTTTTTTTTTTTTTTTTTTTTTGTTTGAGTACATGGGTTGGAGCCTCTTGGTAGCATATGGATGATTGGGTTGGGTTGCAACCTTTAGGTGGACAGAGGTTAGGGGGTTGCATTTTTGATTGGAAACGCCCAAGGATTTAGAATGCCTTTCTTGGTGAGATGCCCTGGTGGGATTTTGTCGGGGGATAATTTGCTTGGGGTTTCCCATTTAGGTGATGTTTAGGATTGCTAACTGCTCCATCATGTCTAGTTGTTTGGTTGGAAAGATAAGACTACTCACATCTGCATCCCTTTAGATTCCTGTGAAGATGAGATCCATACTAGAGTGTTGTGATGGTGTTTTACGTTCTTCTTGTGTTTGTAAAACAGGAATTTCTTTAGAGTGAAGGATTTAAGGTTTGTATGGACGAACATTGCTAATGGGATGATTTGGGATGTTTTTGGTATCAGCTGGATTACTTGATAGAGTTAGGTGCAACAAGGAATGTGAAGATCAGAATGTGTTTGGTTTTATGATATGAGTACCACGGGTGATACCCGATAAAGCAAAATGAATTTTGATTGCGGTAAGGGAAAATGATATTATCGTTATGGAAGATTGTGGATTTAGTAAAATTGAGGCCTCGTGGGGAGAGATAATGTGCGGTTGAGTCTTAGTGGCAGTATTTCCAGCACCATACTCAAAGGGGAGGCTTTTTCCAGTGAAATTGTTTTACAAGGATGGTACTTGATGCATCCCATAATTCTGTAACTTGGTAACTTAATCTCCTCCCTAACCATATCACCCTCCCAAGGGGGGGGGGTGGCTGCATATTAGTGATATTTTAATTCTTCTATCTTTTATTTCGTGTCATGTTTGGGGTACAATGGTGGTTGGATTATTTTCTGTTTAAAATTCTAAAGGTTGGGCTCCATTGGTATCTTGATTTTTTTCCCCCAATATCTTTTAGAAAAAAGAATTACAAGGGAGGGAGCTCTTTAATTTTTCTTGTCAGATTCGTTGGTGGCTCTTAAACTTTATATGTAAATCTTAAGTACATTCACTCCCTTTCTT
Organism: Carnegiea gigantea; assembly: GCA_029747015.1. NCBI lineage: Eukaryota > Viridiplantae > Streptophyta > Magnoliopsida > Caryophyllales > Cactaceae > Carnegiea > Carnegiea gigantea. Next base: position 1,016,511 of record JAKOGI010000140.1, read on the forward strand.
TAGGTGGATGCCAAGATATTGGTCCGGTGTGGTTTAGTTGGTTAAAATTTGGTATTGTTAGTGTATTTGGACAAGTTAATGAAGATGTGGGAAAGGTATTATCGTGAAAGAGGTGTGATGAGGACATGTAAGGGAAGTTGATTGCAATTGGACATATTTTTGTGGGGTTGATATGTATAAGTAAAGTTTTTGGAAGTGGAGTGAGGTTGGAAATGTTATTCTAATCGGCCCGAAATATTGTTGATGAATAGTGGTTCTAGCTCGCGGGAATTTTTTCGAGTATTCCTGACAAGGTTTATATGACTATCCACCTTATGGTGATTAAGAAAGTGTTGCTATTCGGCAGGTTTTCAAATTGTGAGATGTATAGTAGAAAAAAGTAAAAAACCAGATTGTCTCACTAACATTGTCGTTTACACTATAGATGCTTGTACACGCCACAATGAAATTCGCACTGTGTTTGGTATTGAACTTGTCGTATGTGGTGAAGTTTTTTGAATGCAGAATCGACGGGAGTTGGCTTTTCCACAATTTTGCTATATAGTGATGTTATATAAAAAGAAATTACCCTTTGGGGGACTTGATGGTAATTGTTTTAATTCATTTTCGTTTGGTTGTTTATGATCTCAACATGGAAGAATTGTTCATTTGCATTTGTTTTGAGCAATTTGTTTAGTGGCTCTTAGTGGCATGTGGGTTGATCAGGTTGCAACCTGTAAGATGGATGGAGTTAAGGGAGTTGCATTTGACTAGAAATTTGTAAGGGCTTAGATGCCTTTCTTGGTGAGATGCTCTAATGGAATGTGATGAAGGATTATTTGCTTGGGGCATTCCATTTAGGTTTAGGATTACCAACTCACCTTCATTTCTTATTATTTGGTTGTGAATGTAAGACTACCTAATACCTATATTTCTTTAGGTTCTGTTAAGCAGAGACTCATATTGGTGTGTCATTGTGGTGTTTTATTGTCATCTCTCGTTTGTAGAACAGGAATTTCTTGTGAAGTGAAGAATTCTTGGTTTGTAAGGACCAACATTACTGATTGCGTAATAATTTGCTCAAGGATTTCTGCTTAAGAGTTGTATGGTGTGAAGCTTCTCCCTTCTTCTACTTCACATTAAAGGCCTAGGTCAGCAATAGATTGGCAATGTTGATGATTATGCTTCATGGCCTTAGTAGCTACTAAGATGTTGGCATTAGGATGATCTTCCAACAAGGCTTCCTTAGGGGAGGTTTTGGTGGGGATTTGCTCGACTACTTGATAGAATTAGCTTAGTTCAAGGGAGAATGTGAAGATCAGAATGTGTTTGGGTTTATAATAGGAGTACCATAGGTGATGCACAATAATTAAAATGGCATCTTGGGTGGAGTAACGTAAAATGATAATATCATCATGATAGGTTGTGCATTTAGTGGATTGAAATTGAGGTGTTGATGGGAGAGATTATGGGGGTTAAGGCTCAGTGGAAGTATTTCCAAGTCCATGCCCATGGAGGGGGATTTGTCTTGCGAAATTGTGATGCCTACGACAATTCTATAGCTTGGTAATTAATCTCCTCCTAACGGTGCCGTACCACCCCTAAAATGGTTGCATATTACTGGTTATCCTAGTTCTTCTGTTTTTTTGTTTCATATCATGTGTGGGTTACGATGGCAGTTGGATTATTTTTATTTGCAACTATAAAGGATGGGGCTCCATTAGTATATTGATCGATAATTTGTTTCCAATTTGGTTAAGGAAAAAAAAAACTTACGTGGGAGAGAGTTCTTTACTTCTTCTAGTCAGATTTGTTTGTGGCCACCCCTTCTTTTGTGAAAGATTTGTGACTTTTGGTAATTGAACTTTAGAGGTAAATCTTAGGTGCAACCCTGTGTCGATTTGATGATATTGGTATGGTGTTTTAGTTGAAATTTTATATTGTTAGTGTATTTGGTCAAGTTAGTGAAGATGTGGGAAAGGAATTATCTTGAAAGAGGTGCAATGACAACATATAAGAGACAAGCTTATTGCAATTTGAGACACTTTTGTAGGGTTGATATATGTGAGTGAAGTTTTTGGGAAGTTGAGTGACTTTGGAATTTTTATTCAGGTTCCCCCCCCCCCAAAAAAAGCGGATGTATAGTAGTTCTACTTTGGGGGAATTTTTTCAGAGTATGGCTGACAAGGTTTATGTGACTGTCCACCTTATGGTAGTTCAGACATGTTGCTATTATGCAGGTTTTCCAATTCTGAGCTATGGTAGAAAACTGAGATGTCTTGCCAAGATAGTCTTTTACTTGTTTCACTTTGGAGTGGTATGTAATTGTGCTTTGTAGTTGTAGAGAAGGTTGTGTACACTATATCTTTTTTTACGCCCCATGATGGGATATACACGGAGGTGGGTATTGATCTTGTTGGTGTGACCTGTGGGTGTTCAAGCTTTTTGAATGTATTATCGAGGGGAGATGACTTTTCCACAATTTTCTTATAGAGTGGCGCTGCAGGGCAGGAAACTACCCTAAGGGGGACTCTCTGGTAATCGTTTTAGCTCATGTTCATTTGTTTTCTGGTTGCAAGATGAAAAAGTGGCTCCCTTGTATTTTTGGAGGGCGTGGGCTGGAGGCTCTTCGTCGCATAGTGGTGATTGGGGCTGATCACGACTTTGAGATGAATAGAGTTAAGGGGGTTGCATTTTTGAATCCCTTCTTGATGAGATGCTCTAAATTTCTAATGGAATGTGGTCAGGATAATTTGCTGAGGATTTTCCATTTACGTGTGATGTTTAGGGTTACCAATGACATCTTCATATCTTGTTGTTTGGTTGTATAGGTAAAAACTACCTATATCAAGATCTCTTTAGATTCTGTTAACGCGAAGCCCATTTTAAGGTGTCATGGTGGTGTTTTGCCTTCATCTCTTATAAAAAGGAATTACTTATAAGAGTGAAGGATCTAGGGTTTGTAAGGACCAACATTGCTGATATGGCTAATAATTTGCTAGAGGATTTTCGCTGAAAGAGTTGCGTGGTGTGAAGCTCCTCCATTCTTCTACTTAGCATGAGAAGCCTTGGTTAGCGGTAGATTGGCAATGTTAATAATTATTGTTGAGGGCATCGGTTGCTTACAAGATGTTAGCAACTAGGATGATCTTCCAATGAGTGACATTCAACAATTGTTTCCATCTAGTAGAAACAATCCAAATAGCCCTATTCTTTAGATATTGACATTCCATCCACAGAGTCCTGCACATTTTGTAATCTCCAGAGAAATGTCAAGGATATACATTTTTTCAATCTTAACAATTCCTTAAAATTTAGCCCCCCTTCATATTTCCTATCTTAACACCCTACACTGTTTTATTTCTGTTAGAATAACCAAAAATTCTTTTTTCCTCATTGTCTAGGGTGTTATATGCCACGTGTCTCAAGACACATAAGACCACTACAATGGACTATAACGAAAATAAGGGTAAATATTGGAAACTTATCAAATCAAATAAACAATACTTAAACCATTGTCCACAATACACTAAACCTTTCAAAAGGATTTCATTTAAAAGTGCAAAATAAAGATGAAAATGAAGGTGAGTGCTCGACTCTTTAAGCTACCCTACGCTTCTAGCAGTTATCTGAAAACAGCCCATAAAAAATGATAATAGAAATTCTCTGTGTAAAGTGCTCAACTATGTAATACAGTACTTTAGAAATTGATTTTTCTTTGAAATAGAAGAAAGAAGAAATCGTTGAAACTTTGGTGAGTCCAAACCGTGAACAATGACTTCGTTGGTAGGGACGTGCCTTATAAAGCACCGACCTTGTGAAATCTCACACAAAAACACTTTAGGGAAGGTCGGTGATGGAAAATGGACATGCTTTATACCTTTTCTTTGCAAGAGCTTGACAATACTCATGGCTTCTAGGTTAGAATTTCTTTCTACTCGAGGTAAGGGTGACCAGAGGAGACAACAGTGAGTTGAGTACTTTTCTGCCTCAAAAAAATAGCTTTTTTGGGGGTGGCAGGGGAAAGGTAATATATTAATATAGAAAGATCAAAAGATCAGATGCATAGAAAGCATCATACAAAAGACTATATACATCCAAAATACAAGCCATCTACAAGGCCGCCACATCAAAAGAGGAAGGACTCAACTTCCCATTATCCCAAAATTAAAGCGCCTTGATGATTTCAAGCGCAGGAAAGGAGTTTCTACACCCTCGAAAACGCTTCTATGTCTCTCTTTCCTAACATTCCAAAAAATGGCATGAGCAAGATTCAAGGCAACCTTCTTCCTTTCACCTTCCTACCAAAGGAATCCTACCAAGCTAAAAATGATTCTTATTGGAATCCGAAGCAACTCATGAAATGTCCAAGCAACTAACTGCTAGATCCCAAAGTGTCCTAGCGAATTGACAATGGAGTAGTAAATGATGTGCTGATTCGGATCCCCTTTGCACATGAAGCATCTATTAATCAAGATTTTCTCCTTCTTTTGCAAGTTATCACAAGTTAGTATCTTCCCAAAGAAAGAAACCTTTAAGGGGGGCAAAGTCTTCTATATAAGCTTGCAAGGGAAACCACCTTCAAAATGAGCCTCCGATGATGCATAATTTGAGTGTAAGAGTTTCAAATAAAAAGATCCCATCTCACATTGTCAACTGGAGAGTCGCCTAGATTGGCCTCATTAAGCTTACTAAAAAAGCGTATCAGATTGTCATCATCAATAAAGCCATCTCGGACAAAAATAGGCCCCTAAACGTAACTACTGGATAGATGCTCCCGGTAATCAGCAATGGACGCATTTTTGTCCACCGCCAGTACATAAACACTTCGAAAAAGCTCTTTAAGGGCACTTCGCCAAACCATGAATCGTGCCAAAAAAAGATGGTAGAACATCGCCTACCTTAAAGGAAAAATGTGGGAAGACTTTCTCCCAACTGTTGGATATATACCTGCAAAGGCTAAACCCATGAGAGTTGTTCTGTGAAGAGGAAAACCAACCGAATCCCGCATCACCATGTTTAATAGTCACGACTTCTCTCCATAGATTATCCTTCTCATTCATAAATCTCCAAAGCCACTTGCCAAGAAGAGCCTCGTTAAAGATGCGAACATCCCTCATGCCTAACCCTCCTACAAAACAATGGTTGCTTCACAATGTTCCACCTTACTAGATGATATTCAAAATTACTGCCAAAAGAACCCCAAAGGAAATTTGGATCGATTCTAAGCTAGTGGCCACTGAAGAAGGTAAAGAAAAGAGGGAGAGAAAGTAAGTCCGAATGCTTAAGAGAACACTCTTAATGAGAGCGAATCTTCCCCCTTTTGAAAGATAATTGGACTTCCAACCAGATGGTTTTTCTCAAACTTTCCAATAAGTGGATCCCAAATAGCTCTCTTGGAATTTAGCACCAAGAGGGAGACCCAGATAAGTAATCGGAAAGGCCTCGATATTGGAGCCTAATACACCTGCAAGCAGCTTAATGTTGTCCACTTGTCCAACAGGCAAGATAGACCTTTTTGCCAAGTTAATCCGCAGGCTCGAAACCACTTGAAACAAAATAAGAATACAATGAACGTTGATCATCTCCTCACAATCATTATCACAAAATACAATAGTGTCGTTTGCCAAAAAAAGATGTGAGACCTTCAAAGTTGTCAATAGTCGAGCGATCCACTGAAAACCCAGACATAAGTCCAGCACCAGAAGCTGGCTCAATCATTCTGGTGAATACCTCCATGAGGAGCAAAAACATTAGGGGAGATAAAGGGTCTCCCTGTGGAAGCAAAAAAGAAACCCGTTGGTGGACCATTGACAGGAACTGTAAAAGATGAAGAGGAAATGTAGTGGCGATCCAACCAATCCACTTTCCCCAAACCCATTCTTTTCATTAGGGCTGACAAATAGGTCAGGTCGGATCGGGTTCGTGTTCGGGTCGAAGTTAAACGGGTTGAAAATCTCCCGACCTGAACCTGATCTGTTTAATAAGCGGGTTGAAAAATCCAACCTGAACCGTTTAACATTTAAACGGGTCAACCTGATTATGACCTGTTTAACCCGTTTAAGTTAAACGGGTCAGAATCAGGTACCACTTACCTGTTTGACTTGTTTAACCCACTTAAATTTCAAACTTTAAATGAACATGTGTGTGAGCCTGAGACTACAATTGGACACTTTGTAAACAATACATGATTACATGAATTCTTGGTATACCAACTACTCAACAAACCGACTTCTAAGGAGATCAGTAAGTCCTAGAGATCAGTAGTAAGGAGATGGGGCGAGGGGAGTGGAGAGGAGATGGGGAGATCGAATCAGTAGAGAGGAGATGAGAGGGGCGACTGAAGGCTGAAGCAACTCAAGCAACCTCTAACTCTGTGTGGAGAAGTGGTATTGCGAATGAAGAACTGAAAAAGATGAGAAGCTTTTTATATCTAGGGTTTTCACTTGATAGGGTGGGCTTTATGGGCTTAGGAACCAAAAATGTGAAAAATATAAAATTTGAACTCCCCGCCCCCTAGTCAAAAATCTGAAAATTAAAATTTCAATGGCCCTTAAAAATGTTCAAAAAAACTACACATAATTATATATGAATAAATAGGTTAAATGAGTTAAATGGGTTACTGTAAACAGGTAAATGGGTTGACCTATTTAACCCGTATTTTTTCGTGTCGAAAATTTCAACCTGAACCTAACCCGTTTAATTAAACGGGTTAATCATGTCAACCCATTTAATTAAACGGGTTGAAAATCTTTACCCAAACCCGCCTAATTTCGTGTTCGGTTCAGATCGGTAATTGTGTCGGGTCAGCTTTTGACAGCCCTACTTTTCATGACATATATCAAAAGGTCCCTGTTCACATGATCATAAGCTTTCTCGATGTCCAACTTGCAAACAACTCCTGCCTTTGCCGACTAGACCTTGGAATCGATAAGCTCATTTGCTGTAAGCACAACATCAAAAGTCTGACGGCCTCCTACAATAGCGTTTTGGTTCTCTGGAATAAGAGTCCCAATGACATTCCTCAACCTTCGACCTAAAACCTTAGAAAGCAACTTGTAAATGCAATCGACCAAGCTGATAGGTTGGAAGTCTGTCGTGTTATCCGTATTTACTTTCTAGCAATAAGACCAATGCAAATGGCATTGAGGTTGACCACAAATTTTCCTGAAGAGAAAAAGTCGGCGAACATATGCATAACATCTCCACTAACTGTGGCCCAATTGCTCTGAAGGAATGCCATAGTAATACCATCAGGTGTAGGAGACGTATCCCCACTAAAATCTAAAAGGACTTTAGTGATTTCTTCCACACTGAAAGGCATCTCAATAAACTCTTTGTCAAAGTCCCGCAACAAGGGCAGAAGCAAAAATGTTAGGTCTCCATGGCTCAGACTCGGAGAATCGGGATTTTAGAAGCCCAAAATTGCAAACTTCTTATCTGGAAGGGTATCATACCGAACCCATCCACTACAATGGTAGACATAGAATTAAACTTTCTATGCATATTGGCAACCTTATGGAAAAGCATGGTATTATGATCACTCGCCTGAAGCCATTAAGTCATTGACTTTTGTCTCCAAGAGATTTCCTTCATCAAAATAATTTTAGTCCAATCATCCTTAGCAGTTTTTCTCTATTGCTAGTGAGGCCAAAAGGACCCTCTTCGACATCAAGAGAATTGATAATTCCCCGTAAGGTTATGCTTTTGGGTTTTGATGTCTCCAAAAACATCCATATTCTACTTCTTGAGCTTCTCTTTGATAAACTTAAGTTTACTTGCAACAATGAAGCTAGCAAAACCAAAAACCTGTGCCTCTCCCCACCATTCTTTAATGAGCTCAGAGAAACCCCTAAATTCTAACCACGTGTTCTCAAAACCTAAAAGGGATCTTACCCCTTTCTGGCACCGTCGTCTCAAGACAAATAGAAAAGTGATTAGAAAAAGGTCTAGGCAACTTTTTCTGAATCATGTCTGGAAAACACTCCTCCCAATTTGCCAACATAAGAAAGCGGGCTAACCTTGAACGCATTGAAGCATCTCCCCTCTTAGACCATGTGCAGTCTTACCCCCTCCCCTCAAAGGAGGATCCATCAGGGCTAAGTAATTGATGAAGTTCCGAAACTCTTCCATTGCATTAGGAGGACAAACACCGGTGCTTCTTTCATGGCAATGCAAAATCTCATTGAAATCCCCCTTGCACCAAGGACCATACCAACCATCTCTAATACGACCCAACTCATCCCACATCCCAAAAAAGAGCGTATTTATAGGTGCAGTGGTTACGAAAAAAGTAAACAGTCACATTCAACACTATATTTATGTTCATGAATAATGAGGCACATAAATCAATCATTTACTGCTGTCGACCCTTGGCATCGACTTAGCGAACCTAGACAATTACCCTTGCAATGATCACTAATCGACACATCTACACTAATTATATTGGCAAATAACATGGTTGAACACAAAAACAGGTCACAAGGCCTGTGTCGTGTGGCCCTTGTGGGACACAGCATGCCTGCTGTCCCTCCTTGCCAGAGTGTTTTTATTTATTTATATATTTTTGGCTACTGCCAGGTAACGTGCCTCAACTATGCTAATTCACAGGTCTAACTGTGTGATTTCTTTCTATGCATTTCGAATCAACCATTCGCCACCCATTTTCTTAGGCCTAAGCCCACTTATCCTTGGCATTTCAGACACAAAAGCCAAACTTATCTGTGTTTATAATTTTCATAATCAATTACTAATTCTATAAAATATAAAAAAAAAATCACCCTTAAGTCTTGTGAAGGAAACCTAAAAAACACAAGATAAATTGAGTGATGAGGATCTTGCTAGTTTGGATTTCAAGACTATGGCCTTTATGATGCAGTAGTGCCTCACATGCAAGAATGTAGAGAAACAGGATGATTGATATTTTAAAGTATTTCAAAGAATTGGTTGTCTTAGTCTTCCTAAGTATGATGGAATAGTTGATCCAATAGCCAATTTTTTTTTATAGAAAATAAGCGTAGCCTCCCATTGATCAGGAAGGGGGTACTGAAGTCGTTCTTTATTGACAACAAAAGTTCTGGTGACGAACACTCTCCCCTTCTGGCGTCCATGGCCAGTGGTCGCAGGTCGGGTGGGGTATGCCGGCGTTTTCTGTCGCTGGTGGGGCTGCTTCCACCGGCCTTCTTGCTGATGGCGACTTTTTCAGTCTGCCGAAAAATTCCATAACCCCCTTTTACCTTGGTTTTGTTCGGTTTCTCTTTCTGTGCTCTATGCAGTTGCTTATTCTATCACTTCTTTCTTCTATGGTTCTCTTGGTTGGTGTGGTGAGCATGATGAAAGGTGGGTCTAAGAGATTTGTGGCTGTTGAAAGTAAATCATTTGATTTGGTGGTTGAAGGCAGGGGTGAGGATGTCCTTGTCCTGACAATTACTATGAATGCAGAGAAAGAGGAAGGGGGTTCTCTGTTTTGTTGCGTGGGAGTGTTGCTGTTTGGCTGTTGAGGGCATGGAAAAGTTATTATACCTCTAGGCATAGTTCCAATTGGTGTAACCGAATTCGTTGTGGGAAGATCTTTCTCTCAGAGTTGAAGAGGAACCGTTCTAGCATGTATCTGCAAATGTCACAGATTCTTGAGGGATGAAGGACTTTTGTGATTTTTCCCTCTGGTTGGAACGATAGTGGTTGGACCATGGTTTTTGAGGCTCTAAAGGGTATCATTGAACCAATTGATGATTCAACGGGTCATCGTTCCCATGATCCTTCTTCCACCTTAGTGGCTTTGAATCTTGCTTCTCTGTCTCTTCCTCAGCCGCCCCCTGGTTATTGTCCCGTTGTGGCTTTATTGGTGAACTGGCTGCTTTGTTACAGTCCTTTGCTGCCATTGTGACTTCACCTGCCCACGTAGCTTTACCATCATCATCTCCGGTGGCCTTTTCTTCCTTAGATGATACATCGGCTACCCCAAATGATCGACTTTTGAGTGAAGGCAGAACTGAGTGTCTTGATTTGCTTTGTGCTTGCAAGGGATGTGCACCCCCTGCTTTAGAGTTGGAGATGTTTGACGCTCCAAGGTTTGAGGCCGATGTTGTCAGCCACTCTAATGATTTGTCAAAGGCTCCCTTGGAGTGTGTTTTTTCTGAAGGTTGTATGCTTGTTATATCATCCGTACCTTCAGGACCACTACTTTATGTGGGCTCCTCGTTGGCCTTGGTTACTTTACCGGAGTGTAAGTAGGTCAACTGTCCTCCAGGAACTTGGCTTGGGTCTATGATTTGTTTGGTTCTTCGACCTTCTCCGTCCTTCCCCTTGTTCTTCTCTATGACTAACCTAGGCGGCGCATAACCTCTTTGGAAGTATATCCTGTGATATTCCTTGAGAAGTGGTTAGAGATGGGCTTGTTATGAGTGTAGGACCAAGTTCTGGCCCTCCGAAGTCTTATTTGTCTGAGGGTGTGGATACGTCTTCTCAGGTGGATTGGCCTTTAATCCAGGCTGTTGCATCTTGTATGGAGTCGCATAACTTGGAGCCACTTGCTCTGGATTTCTCTTTTCTTCATAGCTAGGCGGAGTACTTCTCCATTAACGCTGTTTGAGATGGCTCTAATGTTAATTCGGATAATGTTTCTAAGTGGTTGCTGCAAAAATGAGAAGTATTGCCTTGCATTGGTGTTGCTATCATGAAAATGAAATTCCCTAGCTACTGTCAAGAATTGAAAAACACAATGGTCTTCTCTTAGGACTTCTCTGGTTGTGCAAAGGCAAAGAGAGCTGCACAGGCTTGGATTTGACATTAACTATGACAACAATTCTTCTCATTCTTCGCGTGACTTGTCTAGTTTTGTGGGGTTGGTGGTGCCTTATGTTTAGGTTACTTTCTTGGAATGGCAGGGGTTTGAATGAATTGAGGAAAAGGTCTGTTATTAGGAGTTTCTTGAGGAATTAGAAGTGATTTGGTTTGCATCCAGTGAACAAAACTCGAGGACATTTCTCTTACCGATTCTCATAGCATATGGGGTTGTAGATAGGGTGATTTTGCTTTGCTAAAAGCTAGAGGTTTAGCGGGTGGTGTCCTTACTATGTAGGACAAGGATGTGCTTTAGTTGATTTCCTCTTTTGCCCACTCACTTGTGTCTTTCATTTGATATTGGTCTCTCTTGGACATTTACTAGTGTTCATGGACCACATTTTTGAGACGACAAGCCCAAGTCTTGGAAGGAGTTATACAGTGGTCCGTGGTGCATTGTAGGCGACTTCAATGAGATCCTTAACAGTCGGGAGAGGACTAGTCGGAAGAGCACGACTGGTGCGAGTGCTTCTAATACCATGGTTGAATTTCTTGACTGCGTTAATTATTTGGCCTTGGTTGATCTTGGCTTGAGGAAGGGGGGATTTCACTTGGCCTGATTTCATTCAAAAGAGGTTGTTTTGTCCTCTTTCTAATCATTATCCTATTTGTCTAGAGAAGTTAGTGGCTTATAGAGGTAAGTCTCCCTTTAGGTTTGAGAATATGTGGCTACAAGCAGAAGGGTTCACCACTCTTATCGATAATTGGTGGACTCAGTTTGAAGTTGATGGGTACGCTAGCTACATCATTGCCAGGAAACTTAGATTACTCAAGGAGGAATTAAACGAGTGGAATAAGGAAATCTTTGGTGATATCAAGGTTCAAAAATACTTATTGGGCACTATTTCTTTCTTTGAGTTAAAAGAGGAATCCATTGGCTTGTCTTCTATTGAGGTCGGACAGAGAAAAACTGCACAATCAAATCTAGCTACGGTTATTTTGATGAAGGAGATTTCATGGAGGCAAAAATCTAGAGCTCCGTGGTTGAAGGCGGGTGATAGAAACACGAGTTTGTCATCTGTCATGGTGGATGGATCTTGTTTTGATTCAATGGATGATATGAAGCATGTCATCCAAGACTTCTGTTCTTCTCTATTTACTGAGCTTGAGCCTTGGAGTCCTAAAGTTGATGGGTTGGTCTCACTGACTCACAGAGGATGGATCTTGAGATCCTTTTCTATGAGGAGGGAGCCTATAATGTTCTGCGCGAGTGTTGTGGTGATAATCAGAACACTTTGTTCGCCAATGAGCTTATTGATTCTAGGGTTAAAGAGGGAAGACCTTGAGTGATTTGCAAGCTCGATATTGAGAAAGCCTGTGATGAGCTGAATTGGGAATTCCTAATCTATATTTTGAAGAGAATGGGTTTTGGGGACAAATGGATAGGGTGGATAGAGTGGTGCATCTCTGCTACTAACTTTGCAGTGCTTGTTAATGGTTCTCGTATAGACTTCTTTTTTGTGTCTAGAGTGCTTCGTTAAGGTGATCCTATCGCTCTGCTTCTTTTCATTCTAGTTATGGAAGTATTGAGTAGAATGTTGTCTATTGCGTCACAATCTGGTTTGATCGCCGGGTTTTACGTGGGGCGTTTATAGAGTTGATGCGCTTAGAAATCTCTCTTCTCCTCTCTGCAGATGGCACTATCATTTTTGTGATAATGACTCTCAGCAAATTATCAATCTTTGATGCATCTTTATATGGTTTGAAGCGATTTGTAGTTTAAGAGTTAACTTGTCTAAGTCCTCTATTCTACATGTGGGGGAAGTGGAGAATGCTCATGCTACTGTAGGCATTTTGGGTTACCAGTTGGATACGTTTCCTTCATCATACTTAGGTCTTCCACTAGGTGCGAAGAACAAGGAGAAGGCCATATGGGAACCAGTTGTTGAGAGGTTTGAAAAACACTTTCTGGGTGGAAAACCAAGTACCTTTCTAAAGGGGGAAGACGAACTCTTATTAAGAGCATCCTATCTAGTATCCCAACTTACTTTCTTTCCTTTTTTCCCATCCCCTCTTTTGTGGCTAACAAGTTGGAAGCTATTTAGAGGAGGTTAATCTGGGGTTCTTTTGGAGATGATTTTAAGTATCACTTGGTAAAATGGAACATTTTTGAGCAATCTTTCCCTAAAGGTGGTCGAGGCATTAGAGACTTGATCACATTCAATGAGGCCCTTCTGGGTTAGTGGTTCTGGAGGTTTATATAGGCGAAAGATAAGCTTTGGAGAGCTATGATTAAGGTAAAATACGGGCTGATGGTCTTGATTGGATACCATGCAAGTATAATTGCTCTTACGAGTAGGTCTTTGGAAGTTTATTACAAGAGGTTGGGATCTTTTCTTCTCTCACTTTATTTTTGAGGTGGGCGATGGGTCCTCCATCTACTTTTGGCATACTAGATGGTTTGATGGTATTTGCTTGAGCAATCGTTTTCCTTCTCTCGTTGTTCTTGCAGTTGACAAGGATGCGTGTGACAGATGCATGCGTGTATCCGATTATTTGGAGCACTCTACTTTGTCCGTGGTTTGGTCCCCCGTTTTTGTTCGTCGAACCTTCTCGGAGGATGATATTGTTTATCATATTCTCGCCATGGTTTATACGGCTTCTCCAAGGGCCTCCTCTCTTAGATACAGGTAGTTAGAGCCTTACCTCCAAAGGGAAATTCACTATCAAGTCTTATTTCCTTCACCTGTCTTTTTTTGTTGGCAATTCGTCATCGTCATTATCAGATTGTGACTTTCCATGTGATATTATCTGGAAATATTGGGCTCCTTTGAAAGTGTCCTTTTTTAATATGTGAAGCTTGTCAAGGCAAGATCTTAACCTTAAATAATTTAGAAGAGAGGGTAAGATCCTGGTCAACAAATGTTTTATCTGAAAAAATGGTCTAGAAACTACGAACCATTTACTTCTCCATTGTCCGATTGCTAGGTGGCTATGGGATTTAGCCTGTAGCTACTTGGACCTTACATTGGGTGATGCCAAGTTCTGTGAGTCATCAGTTATCGATGTGGGTGAACAGAAATAGAGGAGTTTTTGATGGGATGGAAACCTCCTTGGAGAGGTTAAAGGATAAGTGGCTCAAGACTCTTTACTTTTGGAAGAGGAGGTTTTTTCTTCCTCGTTAGAAGTTATTAATTTTGTGGATAACTTATTCTTGGGCTGTAATTAATTTTGTGGGATGCATTAGCATCCTTCCTTGTATATTCCCTCCTTATTAATATATTCAATCTTCTTCTCAAAAAAAAAAAAAAAAAACAAGATCAGGAAGGGAGGTATTTCAAATTACTATTTGACTAACCAGGCTGATCTTTATGGGGATACTCATAGCAATTTGGATTGGATAAACTAAAGAAGGAATTGAAGGCCAAGTTCTACCCTAACTTTATCAGGAAGGAGAAAGATATGATTATTTTAAATTTAGGCAAGGGAAGATGTATGTCGCGGAGTGTGTGAGGGAATTTATGGCATTGGCCGAGTTTGACAACGATTTGATTCCAAATGACAAGAACTGAATGGAGTGGCTTGAGAATGGTTTGAATCCTGAGTTGCGCAAGCAATTGGCTATCCTTCCTTCGTCATGCTGAATCATATCAAGAATTATATTAAGTAGTTATCATGGTCTTGCTATCCTTCTTCATGCCGAATCATATCAAGAATTATATGAAGTAGTTATCATTATTTGATATAGGTGATTTTGGATAACTTCACAAAGTCTCCTTTTTGGCTATCAAAGAGACTCGGAAAGTAGAGAATCTGGCTAAGGTGTATGTAAGAGAGCTGTCATGTTACTTGGTCCCTAAAGACATAATCTCTACTTGCAATTCTCGACTCATGCCACGCATGTGGGGTGCTCTACAGAAGACGTGAGGGACAAAGCTAACTTGAGTACTGGCTGTTCTTGGAAGCAAATGTTTAAATAGACCAACCAAACGTAGAGGACATGTTGTATGCTTGTGTACTGGATTTTTTTTGGGTACTTAAGGGGCAAATCTAGCTTTGATTGAATTCTTCTATAATAATAGTTATCATGGAAGTATCAAGATAGCACCTTTCGAGGCATTGTGTGGGCAAAAGTCTATATCTTTACTTTGGTTGGGGTGATATTGATGAAACTTTAGTGCTTATACCGAAGCTGATTCAAGGTACAATTCACAAGATTAGGACAATTCAAGACAATGTGAAAGCTCCTCAACATAGGCAACGGAGTTATGCCTAGAGAAGACATAGGCCTTTGCAATTTACAGTTGGAGGAGGAGTATTTCTAAAGGTATGTCCTCTAAGAGGATCACGAGATTTGGTTTAAGGGGTAAAATTGAGTCATTTATTTGTGGGTCCATATGAGATTAGTTACTGAAGCTGTCTAGTGGTTGATCTAATGGCTTGTGGTTTATTGTCTTACATTGGCTCCTCGGCTCTCGAAAGTTTATAATGTCTTTCATGTGTCCCAATTAGGAGAATATGTTCCCGACTCTTGTCGTGTGATCCTGCATCATAATGTTAAGTTGGTGGATGACTTTGTCCTATTAAGAACAACTCATGATCTTCGGGAGAAAAAAGCGCGAAACAAAGTCATACCGCTGGTAAAGGTCGTATGGGAGACTGAGACCCGCATGAAAGAGAAGTATCCACATTTTTTCTCTTAATATGGTTATGGCCCGTGGAAGTTTCAGGGACAAACCTAAGGGGGACTATTGTGATGCTTTGAAAATTTTTCTTACATTTTTTAGAGTTAGTGATTGAATATGGAAATTATAAATATAGAGGATTTTGTCTTTAGGGTCAAACATGTCAAGAGCAAGTGGGTTTATGCCTAAGAAAATAGGTGGGAAAGCCTGGCCTTGAATTTGCATGGAAGAAATCAAACAATTAGTCCATGTGAAGTAGCATGGGCCAAGGCTTATTAAAAACAGAAAAAGGAAAAAAAAAAGAGGGAGCATGGGTAGGCTTGGCTGTGATGGAACATGGTGAGGTCGTGTCCAACGACATGGGCCATGTGGCCATGTTTATGTGCATGGATTGCAAATTTGTGTTAAAGCATGTCATTTGTCAATGTAATTGGAGTAGAAGTGTGGATTAGTGACCAAGTCTAGATTCATTGAGCATTAAGCCGAGGGTCAACCTAACTAATTGTTTGATTAATGGACCCTCGTAATTCTTGACCATAAGTATGGTGTCTAATGTGATCTTTGGTTTTCATATCATTTCCCAAACTGTACCTATAAATACCCTTATTTTTGTTGTAGAAAAACACTTAACTCACCAATCTCTCCTCTCTTCACCCTTAACTTTAGTAGAAGAATATTCTAGCCTAGTTGCCAAAAGCATTGTCAAGCTCTTGCAAGTAAAAGGTATGAAGCATACCGACTTTCCATCTCCAACCTTCCCTATAGTGTTTTTGTGTGAAAGATTTCCAAGTTTTCTTGCTTTACAAGGAAGGCCCATATTGCTTTAATTCGTATTGTTCCCTTATCAACAACTTGTGGTTTCTTACCTGTAGATGTTGTAATTTCCAATCTAAGGGACAATTTAGGGCCTATTGAGGGCATGAGTTCTTTAAATGAGGGCGACATTCACATCCCAGATCCCCAAGTGAAAGATTGGGGGAATATGATATGGTTTAGAGGTGAGAAGTTACGTCTATTAAAACAACAAGCGCTTTAACCTTTCAAGCCCAAGAGAGGACAACTGGCTGTTAAGTGGTAGTGTGACCGAGGTCGTAGAGGCTAGGTGGTTGGTTAATAGACTTTCCAACGACTTACGAATCCTCTAGTCTGGCTTTATTATCCCCCTTCCAAAAACGATGTTAAGGAATTGTAGTTCTAGCTCGTGATAATTTTTTCTCGAATGTTACTGACAAGGTTGTTGTGACTATCCTCCTTATGGTAGCTCAAAAAATGTTGCTATTAGGCAGGGATTCCAATTCTTGAGTTTTATATATTAGAAAAAACCAAGATGTTTTTCTAAGGTAGTTTTTACATCTTTCACTTTGGATTGGAAGAATGCTTCTTTGTCATATGCGCAAGAGGTTGAGTACACTATGTCTCCTTATGCACCTCATAATGGAGTTTGCACTAAGTTGGGTAATTGGTAATGATCTCATTGTCGTAGTTGTTAAATCTTTTTGAATGTGCTATTAAGGGCAGATGTCTCTTCCACAATTGTGTTGTAGGGTGACGTTGCATAAAAAGAAACTACCGTATGGAGGACTTGGTGGTAATCGTGTTCATTCATTTGGGTTTGGTTGTTTATTATTTCAACATGGAAAAAAAATGGTTCCTTTGGATTTGTTTTGAGGACTTGGGTTGGAGGCTCCTAGTAGCATACGGGTGATCGGGTTTTCAACTTTAAGATGGATGGAGTTTAGGGGGTTGCATTGTTGAATGGAAATTTATAAGGGTTTAGAATACCTTTCTGGTGAGATGCTCTAGTGGAACGTGATCGAGGATAGTTTGCATAGTGTAAAGCTTCTCCTTTCTACTTCGCACTAGAAGCCTAGGGTGGCAGTAGATTGGTGATGTTGATGACTACGGTTCATGGCCTCAGTAGCTTTCAAGATGTTAGCGAAGGCTGACTAGGATGATCATCTAATGAGGCTTGCTTTGTGATGTTTTTAGTATTAGTCTTTGCAACAACTTGATAGGGTTAGCCTAGTTCAACATGTGTTTTGTTTTATAATATGTGTACCATTAGCTTAGTTTCGCATGTGTTTGGTTTTATACTATGAATAGCAGGAGTGATGCTCAATTATTCGAAATGCATTTTGGGTGTAGTGAAGTAAAATGATAATATCGTCATGGAACGTTATGCATTTAGGCCATGTTCTTGTTGGTAAATAAGAGTTGGGAAAATGGAAGGATTGGTAAGGATTGGAAAGAATTGGAATCTACTGGGGTTGATTGCTGTTAAGTTAAAATACCACAAGATCTGGTGTACCTGTAAGTAGCAACCGCTAAGTACGAGTTGTATCCACAAGGAGTTGAGTTTTCAAATATTAAAGTTTACCCAAGCGTTTCAAAGTAGACAAAACAAAGGGTGATAAAAAGCAGAACTAAACCACTGAAACTAACAAAGAAACTCGGGCTGGAATTACACCTAGGATAAACCAATCAATCAAGTCAGATCCCAACCTTTCTAAGTTATGGTACACTATGGCCTAACCAAGATTAACGAACCACCTTAAGTGCGAATCACAGCCAAAGATCACAACTTAGACCGTTAAACATCGAAACACAAGCAAATCAAAGAACTAATAAACTAACAACAAACAACGAAGTATGGAATGAAAGAGAGGGAGAAGAGAAACTTAGACTTGAATCTTGAAGTACATCACAAAATGTACAAAACCTAGGCTAATTTGTTTACTCCCTAATGAGGCTTTGAAGAGGATAACAATAACTCTAATTGAGCCCCCCAAAAGAACCAAGCAAAAGCTCTTCCAAAACAATTACAATTGTGCAACTCTCTGGTTGTCGGCGTTCATTGAGATTCACCACCGTGCAACTTTGGACGGGCAGCCGTGTAAACTATGAACTTTTAAATGGCTTTTAGAGGTTTTGCACGAGCATGCAAATATGCATGTATGTCGTGTTGGGCCCTGGTTCCTTTTATCTCCACTTCATCTATCTCCTCTCATCTTCTTCGATCTTTTCACTGTTTTGAACCCAATTTTCGGCAACTCTTAGATTAGCATTATTTCCTACAAAATAATCAAAGAGAAAATAAAAATCCTAGAAATTACTATTTATCATGGGCAAAATCTGGATAAATGAGGGTATAAATTACAATATGTTTGACCGAACAATTGGTAAGGATTGGGATGGCTTTGTAGGTATTGAGGAGAGCTTGGATTTTTTTTATTTTTTAATTTTTAAGAAGTGAGAATGGAGGGGAAGGATTTCCTGAAGATTGGTAAGGATGAGGAAGAGTCTGGAAACTTTTGGGATAATTGGTTAAGGATTAGGAAGGGTAAATGCTTATTTACCAGCGAAAACAAAAAGCCCTTAGTGGATCAAAATTGCAGTGTTAACGGGAGATATAATGCGCGCTTAAGTCTTAGTTCGGCATTTCTAAGTTCCAACACACAATACCTATAGCAGAGGCCAGAGGCTTTTTTAGCAAAATTGCTTTACAAGTCTGATGTTACGTGATGTCCACGTTCACACTGTAACTTGAATTTAATCTCCTCCCTAACCATGTCTTCCCCTCCCCCCCCCCCCCCAAAAAAAAAATGGTTTGTATATTGGTAGACTTTCTAATTCTGGTGTTTTTTATTTGCTGCCATGTCTAGGATACAATGGCAGTTGGATTATTTTCTATTTGCAATTTTGAAGGTTGGGGCTTCACTAGTATCTTGATGGATTTTTGGTTTTCAATATTTAAAAAGAATTACAAGGGAAGGAGCCTTTACCCCTCAGTCTCACCTGAAAAACATTTGCAGCTTCCTATAATTAGACTTTAGGGGTAATTCTGTGGTAGACTCCCCCTCCTCTTTCTGTAAGTGGATTCCAAGATATTGGTGTGGTCTGGTTTAGTTAAAATTTGGTATCGTTGGTGTATTTGGGCGACTCAATGAAGTTTTGAGGACTTGGGTTGGAGCCTCTTAGTAGCGTATGGTTGATTGGGTTGCACAGCAATTTAAGATGGATGGGAGTTAAGGGGGTTGCTTTTTGGCTAGGAAATGCATAAGGGCTTGGTGAGATACTCTAATGGAATTTGATCAAGCATAATTTTGCTTTTTCCATTTAGGTGTGATGTGTAGGATTATCAGCTACACCCCCTTGTATTGTGCTCTGGTTGTAAAAGTAAGACTACCTACATCTAGATCTCTGTAGATTCTATTAATGTGAGATCCATCCTAGGGTGTGGTGGTGTTGTAGCTTCATCTGTTGTTTTTAAAATAGGAATTTCTAGCAGAGTGAAGGATTTAGGGTTTGGAAGGCTCAACATTGCTGATGGGGGTGATAATATGCTCAAGGATTTTAGGATTTGCATTCATGTTGTCTTTTACTTTACATTAGAGGCCTAGGTTAATAGTAGATTGGCAATGTTGATTATTATGGTTCAAGGCGTCGGTAGCTTCCTAGATGTTGGCAAAGGCTGACTAGGATGATCTTCCAATGAGGCTTCCTTGGGGATGATTCTGGTTGTTGGTCTTTTGCTCGAATACTTGAACGGGTTTAGCATAGTTCAACGCGGAATGTGAAGATCAGAATGTTCAATGAGGCACGAGTGATGCTCGATAATTCGAAATGCATTTTGAGTGGAGTGAAGGAAAATGATAATATTGTCATGGAAGATTGGATTTAGTGGATCAAAATTGAGGTGTTGATGGGAGAGATAACGGGCATTTTTAAGTCTCAGTGGCAGTATTTCCAGCACCATACCCCAAGGGGAGGCTTTTTCTAGCGAAATTGCTTTACATTGATGTGATGTGGTGCACACAACAATTCTGGTAATTTAATCTCTTCCCTAACCTTTTCACAGACCTGCCCCCCACCACCCTCAAAAAAAGAAAAGAAAAAAGCAAAAAATGGTTGTTTATTAGTGGGTATTCTAGCTCTTATCTTCATGGATTTTCTGTCTTGTTTGGGATACAGTGACAGCTGGATTATTTGGTGTTTACAATTCTAATGGTTGAGACTCCAGTAGTGTCTGATGGATTTTTTGTTTTCAATATTTTTTGAGGGAAAAAAATTGAAAGGGTGGGAGCTCTTGACTTCTTCTAGTCAGATTGGTTGGTGGCTCCCCCTTTTCTGGCCTGGAAAATTTTGTGGCTCTCTAGAATTGAAATTTGGAGGTAAATCTTGGATACATCCCCCCTCCTCTCCGTCAGGTGGATTCCAAGCTGGTGGTATGGTTTAGGGTTTTTTTTTTTTTTGGGGGGGGGGGGGGGGGTGGTGAATTTGGGCAAGTTAAATGAAGATGTGGGAAAGGAATTATCTTGAAGGAGAGGGGATGACAACATCTGAGGGAAGCTGATTGCAATTTGTGACATTTTTTTTAGGACTGATACATCTAAAAGAAGTTTTTGGGAAGTTGGTGACATTAAAAATCTTATTCTGTCAGGTTTCATTATCCTTCCCCCTTTGGTCATCTGTCTTATATGGAAGATGATGCATTAACCCCGTTGTTTGGAGTGGGTTCCATGGTGAAGCGTTGCTGGGTAGAATACTGAGACTTTTGGCTTGCTTCGATGGAACCTTGGGAAATACGAATTGAAGAACTCTTGTTTTAATTGGAAAGGGAACAAGGTTCAATGGATTTCTTTTTAGCCAGAATTTCTTTAAGGTGATCTGCTCAGTGTTTTGTTGTTAACGTCAGACTTGGTGATATAAACTTTTTGGGGGAGGAGGTCTAGATAAATTCATCATGTTCTTGTGCCTTGATGTCCAGGTAAGTTTTGAAATTAGTACCTTTGATAAATTCATCCTGGCATTGAGCCTTAAGTAGATCATTGGTGGATGCATTGTCTTGAATGGGGGTTGAGGAGGAGGTCTAGATTATGAGTTAACTCGGAAACCCTTACCAGAAGTGATACCTTTGGCTTCAAGAGGGAGATATATATATATATATATATATATATATATATATATATATATATATATATATATATATATATATATATATATATATGTTAGGGTTTTAGAGATTTCACTCTTGATCGAGATTACCATAATTGTTCCAGGTTACTTCTTTCAGTCTTGTGCCTTGTCCTGAAAAATCGCTGAATGGCTTGCAAGGGAACCTGGCTTAATCAGGTAGTGCAGCTCCAGGCTTTGAAATGAAGAAAATGGAAGTTTTCTGCTGTACGAGTTCCTGTAATGATTTTAAGGTATGCTTTGTTGAAGAAAATCAGCTGAACTGCTGTCACCCCTGTTCTGGCAAGTAGCAACTAGTGCTATAATTTGAAGATTCAGGATCATTGGTTCGGTTGAGTGCTAGTGTGTGGATGGCTAATTTCAAAAGGCAATGTGAAGTCTTGGTTGCCAAAGAATCCTTGACAGATCACTAAGGTTAACCAATTATCTTTGGATTGTCTTTTTAAACTCTCTGCCTAGCAAATTAAGCGGCATGGGTACCATTTCTCTTGAAGTTGACTCGATCCCGGGTAACTCTGTTTGCTTTGAGCAATCCATCCGAGTACTTGGAAGCTCTTACTAGTATCTGGTGTTCCATTGGTGACCCATTTAACTGCATCGGTAGGGTCATTTTCCAACAAGACATCTGAGGACTGTTTAGATGAGAATCAGTTGGAAGAAATTTAATATAGAAAAATTGGCAAGGAATGCAGGTTTTGAACCTCATAGATTGCCCTCCATTTTCATTTATGAATTATGATGTTTTCTTGACTGAAAAAAATTAAGTGCCACACATATAGAATTGTGGCTTCCACCTCTGCCGCCACTTCAATTTCCTTCCCCACCACCATGTCAATGGCGTTCACTCTATCCGTTTGTCCCTACCGCCATTACTATCTTATCTCTCCCAGGCTATGATCTCTCGCAATCAAGTTGGATTGTCTAGTGGATAAAGTTATTGACACTGAAATACAGAGTGCTGAAATTCTTTTCGGAAACTCCTAGATTGAAGTTTGGGTGTCAGCACTATTTTCGTGGTACCTGCGAGGTGTGCCTAGGGGTAAGCTGCTTCGGATACCCGCCCCCAAAAGGAAAAAATTTGCGAACTAGATTCAACTTTTGGGAACTAGAATCCGATTCCAGGGCACTGAATGTTGGAACTTTAGCATCTAATAAATTAATTTTTTTATTTATTTGGAGTGGGTGAGGGGCTGTTTGATCTTCATCTGCCTTCATCTGCGTTCATCTGCGATGTTTACAGAAGAGAGAGTCAGTTTATTAAGTTTGTAATTTTGATGTTATTTACTCAAAAAATATAATGATTCATTATTCACTCTATAGTGGATATTAACTGATATTGTGTGGAATTCACTATTTGAAGAGTCATTTTTGTAGGAAAAAATCAAACAGAAAAAGAATAAAGAAACAAAAGAGAATCTCGAAAAAAATTAAAAAATATTCATCTTCCTCTATATAAACCATTTCCGAGTTCTGGATATTTTTTGAGAATTGGAATCAGAATTTCCTCTATTTAAACAATTTCTAGATTCTGGATATTTTTTGAGAATCGGAACCGGAACGGATTTTACCCATTCCTCTTTTTTAGGAGCCAAAACTAGAATCGTTGATTCGTTCTGAACAGGTTGCAGGGTACTCGAGAACCTTGCTCGTCCTTAGTTGTGCCAGGGATTAGCACAATTGCCTTCCTCTCCCCTAGGATGGCCTGGTCCTTGTTTGGCAAAAAAGTTTTACGTGTTTGCAATTAGCTAATTAATAGTAGCTGTTGTCTGCTAGCTATTTGTATTGGATGTTTTCAAAAGAGTGGTAGAATTAGTTTCAAAAAAATTTGTGTGATGAAAAGCTAAATGCTGAAAACTCTTTGTTGAACTTCATAAGTAGTTTTACTTGTCAGTCTTAAGGGGTTCGGAACAGGAATGCATAGCTAGAATTAGATAGAGATTGATGGATGGGATTGCCACGGTGGTGGTTATCATTTGTTACTGAAATTTTTTTATTTTTTATTTTTTATTTTTTAAAAATCATGTGTTACTAGAGAGAAGGCAAAGTGATCCTGTTCTCTTCTCCTGTTATAGCAAGATGGTAATCTGGCTGTGGCTTATCTTTTCGTCGCGTGCGTTAGTTCCAGCAGTACCTTTGTTTGGGGGGGCCCGCGAAAAATGGGTTTGGAAAAAAGGACAGCAAATGTCAGTCAACAGTAATTCATCCGTCCATTGGTGAATTATTTACTTTTTGACGGTTGGACCTATCGAAGTATGGTGTTCAATTTTTGTAATTGAACTATGGAAATATTAACAAATAGAGGCAGGATGTTCTCTTTTAAATAACAGGGCCACATACACGTGTATGTATGTGTGTGCTACAGGGAGTGTGTCTCTCTCTCTCTCTATGTATAGCTTAATGGACGAATCAATACAAGTTAATTCAGGTGGTTTGGTACTTGTTCGAAAATTTTAAGTTAAAATCTTGTGAATGGAGGAAATCTGTGATGGCTGATGGGAGAGATTGAGGTTATTGGATCAATAATAATTTGATTCTAGTGAAATGAAGGATGCTAGATCTAAAAAAAAATGTTGAATGGACCAAAAAAATTATTTCCATAGTCTTAGGGTCCAAAAATTTAAGAAGCATCCTTCAAGGGATTCAGAAGCTGGGCCTCCAGCTGGGCTACTGTCTTCTTGTTTTTATTTCCCATTTGATCCAATATCGAGCAAATTGAGCATCTTATTCAATTTTTCCAACTCTTCTGTAATCCCACAAGATAAATGAAAAATAATATTTAAATTTTAAATTAGTAATTTATTTTGAGTAAATATTAGATAATAAAGGGTATAAAAATGTAAATTTTAAACTGAACAGATGAAGAAGTAAACAATTCTCTATTGGTACCAGGCTTCGAGGTTATTAATTGGGGTGGAAAGTGATGACAAGGACGTAAAGATTTTTCTGGACCAGCAAGTCGGCTGATGTATTTTTTGTATAATTACCATTGACTAGCACCGTTGATAGTATTCGTGTGTAGCAGGTACGGATATTCTACTTCCATATTAGGAAATGGAAACCTGAGGTGTGCCATTCCTTGATATAAGTGGTGCCCCCATAGATGGAACGGATGTACATTCTCTGTTTCTTTCCCCTCATTTTGATTATTTTTGAGTGAAATTTTCGGTGGCCCATTCGGCCACCATGCAGTAGCC
Source organism: Carnegiea gigantea (assembly GCA_029747015.1). Classification (NCBI taxonomy): domain Eukaryota; kingdom Viridiplantae; phylum Streptophyta; class Magnoliopsida; order Caryophyllales; family Cactaceae; genus Carnegiea; species Carnegiea gigantea. The sequence continues at coordinate 1,041,124 of JAKOGI010000140.1, forward strand.
GTTGGACCCAGCTATTTGGGTCGGGTAATTTTTAGTTAGGGTAAATGGGGATCTGGTCCAATAGACTTGTTTTGCACAAATGAGTAATTTTGTTGGAAATTTCGGGCTGTGTTGGTTTATTTCATGTAAATTCAGGTTTTAGGTGTACCTATTTTGGGTGTTGGACTAGGTATGGGTTTGGCTTGGGTTCTATGTTCTTACAATTTTAGATGGGGGGCCTTGTCCTTCCATATCATTCTACGTTTCAACGTTTTTTCTCACCTTCACATTCCATGGAAGTTCAACCTTTGATCATCAAATAAAGTATCTGACATGCGTCAGCTGCACGACACATTTTTTTTAGCCTAAAAACGGAAAAATTAAATTAAACCAAAAAAAACAAAGAGGCAAAAACGAAATGTGAGGTACTTTCATAACAGGATAATACATGATATGTGGCTGGTTTTAATTTTTAAATAAACGGTACTGTGAACGTCTTAAACTTAAGATCTTTTGAATTTATAGCCTGACTACATTTGAATCCATGCCGTATCCCTCTATCAACAAAATAAGAACTAATTTTTTCCATTTTCATACTAAAATAGGGGGCCAAAAAAAAGAATGAACTCATGCTCTGTAGCCGAAGGTGATCATTATCAATGCAAATTTTTGCATGAAACATGCGGAAAAGGGGGGTCGAGATTGATATTCAAAGTTGATTCCTTGGCATATTTTCTTACATTGTTTGAATTGTTGAATGTTAATTAGTTCAAGTGTTTGAGCATCAATTGTGAACGTTGTATAATTTTTTAAGTGGTGTTTTGTGGATGTCGATTAGCTGAATTGGTAAAGCTCGTGAAAGTTGTTCCTAGAGACATGAGTTCGAATCCTGTTTACATTGATTTTTATGTCTTATTTACATCCCCCAAAAATAGAGGTATTTTGATACTAGGACCAGTTGATTTCCTCGGTCACATTATGTCATTGATAATTGTTTGAGGTTCACCTTTTGATTCTAATTTTAAAAATACTCATAGATTTCTCATAAAATTGTCAATCTGAAACAAGTCGATGACCATCTTGGAAACTATGACAGTGTTGTGGAGTTTTGAATCCTATTTTATCGGCCTCTTGATGATCATGGAAGGATGTATAGTAATATTGCAAATGTATGGTTGTTAGCCGTAGTATTTGAGAGTCGATTTTGGGACTTGGATCAACTTGAGTCAAGATGCTAAACCATTACTAACAGACAAATCAGCATAGTAATTAGAAAGCAGTAAACTTGAGTCGAGATAAAGGAAATAGAAAGGGGAAGAAGTTATCAGGAACAGAATAAATTGAAAACGGAAATTGAAAACAGATTAAATTGCATAATCAAAAATCTTAAACTTGGATTAAATATGGAAATACATGAATTAAAGCTTTGAGAGGAACTTGCCTAAGACTAAGCCTGATTTTAAACCTAAACTAAGCTATTCTAAGATGGGGGAGCATTGATTAATGAATTGCAGTATCCAAGACTTCCTTTTATAGTTGTGTTAGTTTTTCTTCACTTTTTAAATTCTAGTTGGAGTATGTTCCTTGTTTTCCAGTCTTGACAAAAATTAAGAAAGTCAGCATGAGGCCACTTGATTTTCAATTTTTTTACTTGCCATAACTTTTTAAAATCTGCTTCAATTAGTTTTGCATGCCAGGCTAATGACTTCAATATTTTATCAAATCATTACTCCTAAACACCTATATGATAAAAAAATAATCTCGAATGCAATAAAAAAAATCAAGAGATTAGAAATTCTAAAATGGTCACTTTTACTACCCAAATACCCATATACTTTTTTAAAGCAAGAAATAGTTGAGAACCAAAAAAAAAAAAGGCAAAAAATATAGCTAAAAAAGCAAAGTCGTAATAGTAAGTCTTGACTGAGACTATTTCACATAAGACATATCATGAGACAAATCCTTTTATTGTGACTTTTAATAATAACTGAGATTATTTACAGTGCATTTAGAGGTGACTATAGTAAAAGTCACCCATAGATGAACTATTAGTTACCAAAAAATTAAAAAGTTACTCTAAAATATATCATTAGTCATCGTGTAACTTTTAAAAAGTTCTCTAAAGGAATTCGTCTCAAATTAATTGTTATATGAGATAGTCTCATGTAAAAATGTGTGAAGTCTTAAATAATATCATCTTTTGCGCGGACTAGTTTTTGTTTAGTTACTAGTCCTTTACTTTAACTTTGTTATTTTAGCTGATGTCTAGTTGTTTTTAAAGTAACTGTATTTATCCTTGTACTGAAATTTTGAGCCTTTTAGCTACTAAGTAACTAAAACGAAAAAAAACCAAAAGAAAAGATTGAAGTTCTATCATATGTACATATATGAATGGAACCCAACAATGATTGCTCAGTCCCCCCACCTAAAAAACTCTGAATTTTTTAAAAAAGAAGAAAACAAGAACACTAATTTTTCCCACCCCACTAGCAATTCGTGGACCACCCCATCATAGCCTAGTGTGATGGCTAAAGTGCGAGCCGATATACATCAGAGGTTGTTGTCTACCACCATCAAAGTCTTTTCCTTTGTCTTAGCTCCGACATACCCTTCTTTCTACTCCCTTTCACTCCTATTCTTTGTCAGAGTTAGGCTACTGGCGATATAGATAAAAATGGATTAGATTCAGATCCACTGACATTCACATTCCTTATATACACCCATCATTTGTGAAATATCACATATATATCCATCAATTTATTACTCACAAGTGAAATTGGATGGCTCGAATTGGTAAAAGTTCATATGATGTTATGAGGAAAATGTGTTCTTTTCTTGAAGGAGTGAGTCCCCCCCCCCCCAACCGAATGATTAGTAGGGTTGGAAAAAATTGGAAGAAGTTAGTAGAAGTTCATAGAAGTTGGTAAGAGTTGGAAGATGCTGGTAAGATATATAAAGGAGTGGAATTTTTTTGTTTAGTTTGTTGTGGATTATATTTTATATTTGTGGATTATATTTGTTTTAATAATTTTATAAGTGTTGTTGTAAATATTTATACATTAATAGCTTTTAATTTATTTATAACATTTTCTAATGAATGGATTGGGGGACTTTTGATACGTATAATTCTTAAATTAAACGTTTATAAAATTGACAGTGATATGTGCTTAAATTTTTGTATCGCTTACTCTTCAAAATAGATTATTGTAATCATTTCCATAACTATACGAATATTATTATCTTTGTTTTATGAGTGAACACCATTCTTAGGTTTACATTTATAAACAATATAAAATCACAACTTCAACCATATGCTCCAATGCACCAACCCAAAAATAATCAAAGGGCATTTTGTGGTTTAAATTTTTTTTTTTTTCACATGACAATTTACAAATTGTGAGAATTTTGAAATGATTGGTAAAACTTGGTATAAGTTGGTTAGAGTTGGAAAAGATTGATTAGATTGAATTTTTTTTTGCAAGAGTTTATAAAAGTAGGTAGAAGTTGGTAAAAGTTAGTAAAAATAGTAAAAGTGATTTCACTAATGAAAAAAACATGCCTTTAGTTTAGGCTGCCATTGGTCATGCCAAGCCCCTTAGGCTGCCATTGGTCATGGCAAGCCCCTTTTTCTTTGATCCGTTCAATATCTAGTGGTATTATTGGTTAATTATACTGTAACAGATTTCCTACCCTCCTTGTGAGAGTTAGGGTTTCCCCTTTTAAAGTTTTGATTCTTGCCTATCGTGCGAGTTATTTCTCTTGCCTATTTCAGCAAGTTTTATAAAAGTTGCTGATTCAATTAATAGATAGTATTTTGTTAGTAGTAGGTAATTTTATCAGTTAGTTTTTATTGGTGTGATTAGAAATGATTCAACAATGGAAGTCAAAGGATCCATTTTGCTCATTCTTTCGAGTTGGATCCATTATGCATGAATACTTGTTTTATAAAGTTATGTTATAATAACTTGCTAATATTTTAGAACAGGGGACTGAAGTTGAATGATGCGGTTTATGATCAAAATGATGCCACAAATGTATTCTAGATTGGAAGTATAGTTACTATTAACTTTATTAAAACATATATCTGTTTTGATATCTTAGAGTGTTTGGCTTTTCATTAAAATAACTTTCGTTTTTATAAATTTTTTTTTTATATTTCCTAATTTTCTATTTTGAAGTTCTCTCTCTTCCCTACTTATTTTCAATTTCAAGTTTGGAAAAGAAAGGATATTTTCGTAAACTTGCATAAAAAAATATATGCTATGTCATTAATTTCTCTGAATTAAGGATTTTGAAATCATTGCAAATGAAATTAAACGGACACGAATTAATAAAAGGAAAAACTTTGAAAATTGCTTATGCACGATCAAATTTGATTTGGACGTTTAGGTTCAACAACAATGATGTAATATACTCATCCTCTTTTTTTCCTTTTTTTTGAATAAAAAGTATACATAATACGGAATGTCCAGAATCAGTAATTCTGAAAAAAATTCTACCTGGCTAGGTTATGGGCTTCTAAAACATATGAGAATCTAGTGAAATGACTGTTGTTATATCATACAATAAGTTGTACAGAAACAGTTGTACAATTGGATTTCGGCACTAAAATATGCACATGCACGCCCAATTTCGCTCACTAAAAGTACTGTATTGCTCATAAAAATATTTTAGTGAGCTAATAGATATACTCTTAGTGAGTAGATATATCCAATTCAACGTTTTTTTATATGTCCAAGTTTCGCTTAGTAAAAATACTATAAAACTTGTTAAAATGTGCTATTATATATAAAAAAAAAAGATATTATGCATATGAAGCTCAGTAAATTATAATTTAGTTATCTATATTATTGTTTTTTTAGTAAGTATAATATTTATTTGGTGAGTTGTAACAGTTCTTTTAGTGAGTTATGAAAAACATTTGGTGAACAATATGATTTAGTGATTAGTATTACTTATTCACAATAAAAAAGAGTGAGCAAATATATAATATACAATTTAAGTGAGCACGTACGCATTCTTCTTCATATTTAATGTACAGTTATTTTAGTGAGTTGCATTTGTGACTTTTGTTGAGCTATAGTATATGTTTAGTGAGCAATATTTCATATTTTTTTTCTAATGTGTTATGATATATCTTTTGATTAATTCAAATATAAGATTGTTTATATATATAAGAATGACATAATTGAAAAGCTTCAATCACCTATACTCTTATTATTTCTTTTAGTGAGCTATGATATTTATTTAGTGAACTATAATATATATTTAGTAAGTTATAAAATATATTCGTGATCAATATGATTTAATGAGCAACACTAACTATTCATAATCAAAATGAGCAAGTAAGCAATATAATACGTAATTTTAGTGAGCACATATGCATTTTTGTTGATATCTTGACGTATGATTTTTTTGGAAAGCTGCATTGTGACTTTTTGTGAGTTATAGTACATTTTAGCGAGGAATACTTTATATTTATATTCTAATGTGTTATGATATTTCTTTTGATTAACTCAAACATAAGATTTGTTCAAGACATACTTGAAAAGTTTTAATCATTTATGCCCTTACTACTTCTTTTAATGAGTTAAGATCTTTATTTAGTGAGCTGTGATATATATTCAGTGAGTTATAAAATATATTCATGATCAATATGATTCAATGAGCATACTAACTATTCTTAATCAAAATGAGCGAGTAAACAATATAACAATTTTACGTTCTTATTCACATTTTGAGGCATGACATTATCTTAGTGAGTTGCATTATAGCTTTTGGTGAGTTATAGTATATATTTGGTGAGCAATATATATATATATATATATATATATATATACACACACACACACACACACACACACACACACACAACACACACACACACACATATATATATATATAATATATATATATATATTATATATATATATAATATATACATATACATATACATACATACATGTGTGTGTATATATATATATATATATATATATATATTATATATATATATATATATATGGGGAGAGAGAGAGAAAAGAGAGAGAGAGAGAGAGCCAACTTAGTTGAATAAAATAAATAAATAAATAAATTTAAGTAAATGAAGTGTTGATAAATTAACTAATAGCCTAAATTATTTTTAAAAAATTAAAGGAAGATTAGGAGGCAAAAATTAACGTACACCTTAATATTGTGTTTAGACGGATTTGAACCCATGACCTATAATAAAATGCGAACCAAAGGCCTAAGCACTAGAATAATTTTTACTTGCGAAATTTTGCTGCACATTATAGTATATATAGTAAATATCGGGCGGACAAAGTGAACTTTTCTGATTGTACATAATAATTTGCGAGTGGGAGGACACCTTTGTATGTCATTGGTTGGCAGTTACCAATAGCTTATGTAGCGGTTCCCTAAGAGTGAAAGTAATTAATGACGGGTTCAATCCTTCTTAAGTCCCCCTCAAATTAATATTTGATCTTCATCAAAATAACTCATTAACCACCTGAAGCATTAATAATTCACATGTACGCACTATATCTATTTTTGTTCTAAAATGATTTGCCCCTAAACTCTAAGTCAAAGGAAGTAAAGACCCTTAAGAACTAAAAGCAAACTAAATCCGTACCCCTTGATTCTACTAAACTGACCCTTTTCTTATACTATTAAATTATGCTTATGGGTGGCAATGGGGTGGGTACGGAGCGGGTTTAACCGTACCCTCACTCATACCCATTTGAAAAATTAATACTCATACTCACATCCATACCCATTGGGTATTATGCAGTTATACTTATATCCATACCCACTGCGTATAAAGGGTATGCGGATTTTATTCGGGTACATATAGAAAAAAAAGAATTAAATGGGTTTGCGGATTTTATTCGGATACATATAGACAAAAAAGAATTAAACCCATTTTGTGCTCATATTCGACGTCAAATAGCTAATATGTCACATTAACACTAAGCTTCCAACGACATTTTATATCACATCAAATACACCTAAAACTTTACCAATCAAAGCAATAAATTAGCACTTGACAATTACAGCTTTAACAAAATGTTCCGCCGAAGTCTTGAATATCATCCAACTCAAAGCAACTAGCAAAATATTCAAGCACAAGTAACAAATTAGAACTTTAAACAAACGGGTATGAGTTTTAGATGGGAAGATGTTCAACCTGAAATTTTGACATTTTTATACCCTTATACTATCTATTATTTGCTCAAAATAAATTATTAATTTAGGAGTTTAATATGGTTTTTGTTTGTTTTGTAGGCATTTGAAGAATAAATAAATAGCTTGGAAAAAAAAGAGAAATTGAATTACAAAAGGGTTTGGATCAACAAGAAGCACTGGAGCAAGATAAAAGAAGGAAGAACTCAAGAACCAAGCCCAGCAGGCCATTCCCTCCTCTTTCCCTTCTCCCCTCTCTCACCAGGGCCCGTTTCGAGCCCAGTCCGAGAATCCCCTTTCCATTCTCCCTCTTCCCTTTTTCTTTCAAGTTGGCCTAGCCCGTTTGCTCCTCCTTTCTCAGCCCACACGGTTTTCCCTTTTCCCTTCTTCTTTCCTTTCCTTCTTCTTCCCCTCTCTGGGCCAGTCAGCAGCCCAGATGCTGCCAGCCCATGCCTCCCTTGCCTTCTCATTTAATTGGACACATGCACGGCACGTGCCAGACCTTGTCTTGCTCGTTGGGTCGGCGTTCCAGGGACACGAAACAGGGGGAGCAGAACAGGGCAACGTCCCTTCTTCTTTCTCCCCATTTGTATTCTCTCTCTAACTCATCTCCCTCTCATTCAAAGACCCCAAGTTCCACGACTTTTCATTGCCATGGTTTCTTTTCCTTCTTCGTTCTTCGGCAGACCATAACCCAAGTACCAAGCCCGGCGGCGGTTTAGCTTCCACAACCGGAATTTCTTTCTCTCCTCCTTCAATCGCCATCCTTAATTATCCCATTACCACTTCCATACGTTACTCTTCATTACGATCATTAATTTGGCTGTTGAGGGTTCGGTTTTGGGGGGGAGGCTGGCTTGATAAACGAATGGGGAAGTAGCTAGAGAGCGGAGGAGGAACCCGAGAAGAGTGGTTCAACCCTTTTCAGTTTAGATTCAGGGCTTAGCTTTCAAGGATTAATGTAATTTTGCTTATCAATTAATGGTAGATTGAGGTTGTAATTTGGTTTTCATAAGTGTCATTCGAATTGCACAAGCCCTCATCTGCTTAAGTTTTGTTCGAATTGTTGAAGTTCTTGTTTCTGAAGCTTTGTTCGAATGAAGCAGGTTGTGATTTGTGGCCCTAACTCAAAATTATTTATAGTTTGATGATCCATGCTCACTTCGGTGGTTTTGTTTGCAAGCCGGTGTTGGGTAATTTTTAGCACTTTTATTAATTTAGTTTAAAAGTTTTAGTAATCTAAATTTACAATCATTCCTGAGGACGACATCCATAATTACTACAACGATAAACCGTACGCTTGCGGAAAATTCACAACAGAAGAGTATGAGACGGTACAGGGCGGGTATTGATAAAACGAGTATGGGGCGGGTAGAACCTATACCAATATTCATACCCATGCTCATATTCATACCTATTTTTGCAATGCCCGTTTCATATCCTTTTTTTTTTTCTATTTTCACTGCCCATACCTATGCCTATATCCATTGGGACGGATTTTGTGAATTTTAGATGGATACACATTTTTTTGCCGGCCCAACTGATGTTGTATCATCCCACAAGAAGGTGGTCACATTTGGGGTCAGTAGCTGGGTAAAGCCCAATCTAGGGTTGTCGCTTACCAATTAGCCCTCCGACAGCTAAGTAAGGTTGCAAAATGAGTGATGACAGTGTTGGGTGGGCAAATTTTTGTATTTCTTCATTTTGAAATTATATGAAAACATTTTTTTTCACTCTTTCTTTCAAGTTGAATTTGATTCTTTAGATCAGACGGATACTTGATTTATGAAGTTACATTATAGCAGGCTGACATTCGAGAATGGAGTATTGCATAGTCGAACGATCTGAGTTGTGGGTAAATGATGCTGCAAGTATATATATTTTTCATTTGTAAGTATATTTGCCATTAGCTTTATTAAAATATAGACATGTTTTGGTATCTTAGATTTAGTTTTATATGAAAATTATCAATCTAAATGTTGTGTGGCTTTTCATTGATGAACTTTGTTTTTCTATTAAAAAAAACTATTTTTCCTAATTTCCTTATTTTGAAGTCCTCTTATTTCCTGCCTTCCAATTTTAAGTTTACAAAAAGACAAGATACTTTTATAAACTTGCCAAAAAAATGTGTTATGTCATTAATTTTTCCGAATTTAGGGTTTTGAAATCATTGCAAATTAAATTAGAGGGGACAAAAATTAATAAAAGGGAAAAAGTTTTGAAAATTGCTTATGTACGAATTACGATCATGTTTTATTTGCGCAGGTTCAACAACAATGATGTAATATACTCATCCTCATTTTTTATTTGAATAAAAAGGATAATTTTTTTTTTTTTTGGGGTGCAGAAGAGGGGTTAAGCCCCATGTGAAAAAGAATAAATTATGTGAAACAATACAGTGATGTAATATACTCATCCTCATTTTTTATTTGAATAAAAAGGATAAATTATGTGGAATATCCTTGACCAGCTCTTTTCACAAAAATTTGCCTAGGCTGCGAGCTTCTAAGATAGAAGAGAACTTGGTTGAGGACTTCTTTGTAGCTCAGTTGGGTTGGCTCCAACTAGGGGTGTCAATGGGCAGGTACGGAGCGGGTTTAGTCATACCTTCAGCCACACTCGTTTTCAAAAGTAATATGCATACCTATTTTCATACCCATTCGGTGTTGTAAAGTTATACTCATACCTATATCCACTAGGTATAGCAGGTATGCAAATTTTATATAGATACATATAAACAAAAAAGAGTTAAATCAATTTTATACCGATATTCGACATCAAATAGTCAATATTTTACATTAACACCCAACTTCCAATAACATATTATATCACGTCGAACACAACTAAAAGTTTATCAATCAAAACAATAAATTAGGTCTAACAAAATATCTCACCGAGACCTTGAATACCATACAACTCAAAGCAAGTAGCAAAACATCTGAGTGTTAGTAAAAAATTACAACTTTGAACAAATAGATATGAATTTTATATGAGGCGGATATGGGATGGGTATTAATAAAACAAGTATGGGCCGGGCAGGAATAGGGCTTGTAAGACCTATACCCACACCCTTACCCATACCTATGCCCATACCGATGTTAGAAATATCCGCCCCATGCCTATTTTTTTTTTCCATTTTCACCGCCTATACCCACACTTACTGGGGCCAATTTTACGAGTTCTAAGCAGGTACATATTTTTTTATCGGCCCTAGCTCCGACCAATAGCTTATGCGATGCTTTCTGAGAGTGAAAGTGGCGGGGGGTTCGATCTTTCTTAGTCAAAGGTAGTAAATACCCCTAAATTATAAAAGTGAACTAAATAGCATTTGATCTCACTACACTTACCCTTTTCTTATATGATTAAATGATGTGACATGATCGAAAAAGTGATGTAGCCATTGGAAAAACGATGTGGCCTAATTTGCTGACTAGTAATATATAATATATTTAATAACTCTTTTTTAATCAATTAATAATCAATTCATCGCATCTCAGAGGGAAAAAGCTTGATATGCTAACATGAAGTGTAGAACTATATGTTGAGATTCCTTCCTTAATTGGCAGGAATTCTCCTAGCTAAAAACAGCAAGAAAAACATAAAGAAAGTAAAAGAGTGAAGAAGTGCAAACGGAAGGTTTCAACATTTATTTTTAGTAAAAGGTTAACGCTAACGTAGCTTTAGCATTCAATAATTCTGTGGTAAGAAACTACTTTGCAATCTTATAAATAGTAGAATATTTTTCTTTTGTAAATATACACAATCAAGTGATAAACACTTGAGGGAGAAGCCACCAGAAATTGGTGAGAGAGAGTTCATCCAAAATTAGGTGAGTGAATTTTTGTATACCATCTGAGTGGGTGAGATATTGAGAGTATATCCTCTAAGTTATCTAGAGGAGTTGCATTTGTAATCCTACTATAAAATAGTGGAAGTATTTTTGGACTGACAGTCCCGTGGTTTTTACTTTCATTTTTGGAGGGTTTTCCACGTAAAAATTCGTGTGTCCCCATCTATAATATTTATTTATTTTTATTGCCCATTTTAATTGCACAAAGAGGGAAAAGAATTTGTATGCAAGAAGAAATGAAATCCTTGCATGAGAACCATACATATGATCTAGTGGAGTTGCCTAAGGAAAGAAAGGTCTTGAGAAACAAATGGGTGTGCAGACTCAAGAATGAGGAGAGTAACCCCAGACTGAGGTATAAAGCTCGTCTAGTAGTGAAAGGTTTCAATCAGAAGAAAGGGATAGATTTTGAAGAAATATTCTCTCCTGTTGTGAAAATGTCTTCAATCCGAGTTGTCCTTGGTCTAGCAGCTAGTCTAGACTTGGAAATAGAACAACTCGACGTCAAGACTACGTTTTTACATGGTGACCTAGAGGAGGAAATATACATGGAGCAACCTGAAGGGTATGAAGTTGTAGGCAAAGAAAATTTGGTGTGCCGACTTCAGAAGAGCCTCTATGGTCTTAAACAAGCACCTCGACAATGGTATAAGAAATTCGATTCTTTTATGGCTAAGCATGATTTCAAGGAGACACTAACTGACCATTGTGTCTTCGTAAAGAAATATGCTGGTGGGGATTTCATTATATTGTTGCTTTATGTTGATGATATGTTAATAGTTGGGCATGATCCAAAGAAAATTTATGCTTTAAAGAAGGCGCTGAGTAAATCATTTGCAATGAAGGATTTGGGAACAGCAAAGAAGATCCTTGGGATGAAAATAACTCGAGATAGATTAAGGAAGTTATTATGGTTATCCCAAGAGAGCTATGTTGAAAAATTATTGGAAAGATTCAACATGCATAAGGCTAAACCTGTTAGCACGCCTCTTGCTGGACATTTCAAGCTACGTATGAAGCAAAGTCCAACAAGTAAGAAAGATAAAGAAGAAATGAAGAATATTCCTTATTCATCTGCTGTTGGTAGCCTAATGTATGCTATGATATGTACTAGGCCCGATATTGCTTATGCTGTAGGTGTCGTAAGTCGATTCTTAACAAATCCAGGAAAAGAACACTGGACAGCAGTGAAATGGATACTGAGATATCTTAGGGGCACAACCAAGAAATGTTTATGCTTTGGTAAAGGAAAACCCATGTTAATGGGTTACACAGATGCTGATCTAGCCGGTGATATCGATTCTCGGAAATCAACTTCTGGGTATTTGACTACTTTTGCAGGGGGAGCAGTGTCTTGGCAATCTAAGCTCCAAAAATATGTTGCTCTGTCAACCACCGAGGCTGAATGTATTGCAGCCACTTAAGCATGTAAAGAAATTATATGGATGAGAAATTTTCTACTCGAATTGGGCTATGAGCAAGACAAATTTGTATTGCGGTGTGATAGTCAAAGTGCTATACATTTGGCCAAGAACTCCACTTCCCACTCCCGTTCGAAACATATTAATGTTCGCTATCACTGGATACGGGAAGTATTAGAAGATAAACTCCTACAACTTGAGAAAGTCCACACCGATGAAAATTGGTCGGACATGATGATCAAGGTGTTAGCAACCAAAAAATTTGAAAACTGTTGCAAAGGTGCTGGTGTGATATTCCCCAATTAAGTCAGGAAGGGGGAGATTTGTTGAGATTCCTTCCTTAATTGGCAGGAATTCTCCTAACTAAAAACAGTAAGAAAAACATAAAGAAAGTAAAAGGGTGAAGAAGTGCAAACGGAAGGTTTCAACATTTATTTTTAGTAAAAGGTTAACGCTAACGTAGCTTTAGCATTCAATAATTCTGTGGTAAGAAACTGCTTTGCAATCTTATAAATAGTAGAATATTTTTCTTTTGTAAATATACACAATCAAGTGATAAACACTTGAGGAAGAAGCCACCAGAAATTGGTGAGAGAGAGTTCCACCAAAATTAGGTGAGTGAATTTTTGTATACTATCTGAGTGGGTGAGATATTGAGAGTATATCCTCTAAGTTATCTAGAGGAGTTGCATTTGTAATACTACTATAAAATAGTGGAAGTATTTTTGGACTGACAGTCCCATGGTTTTTACCTTCATTTTTGGAGGGTTTTCTACGTAAAAATTCGTGTGTCCCCATCTACAATATTTATTTATTTTTATTGCCCATTTTAATTGCACAAAGAGGGAAAAGAATTTGTTTCCGCATTATTCCGTCTTTTCCCAACAGTATAAATCTACAATGGCGTAGTTCTCTTTTCCCCACTAATTCCCTTCTTTTTTTCGTTAAAAGAAATTTAATTTTTATTTGTGAGAAAAAAGGAAATTTAATTTTCTATCACCTTTGTTTTAGTATTCTTTTTCCACCCTCCAACTAATACTTGTATTGTTGTACAGTGCTGTATGACAAAGAAATAAAGAAAACCAAAAACTAAAAAAAAGTTTTATTTTCCTAACCATCAATAAGAATATAGTCCCATTTTTCTTCTATCTTCTCCTTGACCTCTGTTTCTCTTGGCATGCCCAAAGGTCATACTCAAGCTGAATCTTCGGATTAACAACTGGAAATCTAGAATCTGCAACCCCATTATACATTCTACCCTATGGTTGCATGTTATTCATGACTACCTCATACTCAATCTTATGTTTTTGGAAACCAAATTTATAACTATCTCATCTTCAATTCTATGGTGGTTCTCACTAGCACATCGGATTCATTGTCTGAGGGCCGATAAAACAATTTGTACCCATATAAAAAATCTGTAAAACTCACCCCAACGGGTATAAGTATGGGTATTGAAAATGAGAAAAAAATGAGTATGAGGCGGGTATTGCTGAAATGGGTATGAGTATAACTCCCACATGCCCATACTTGCATTATACCCATTTTATCAATGCCCATCCTGTACCCGCCTCATGTCTTCCTCATAAAAAACCCATATTCGCTTATTTAAAATTCTAGTTTGTTACTTGGATTTAGATATTTTGCTAATTGCTTTGAGTTGTATTATATTCAACACTCCGATGGGGCATTTTGTTAGAAACTATAACTATTGAGTGTTAATTTTTTGCTTGAAATTGGAAGTTGTATTTGGTGAATATAATATTTTGTTGAAAGCGTGTTCATATGATATATTGGATATTTGATGTTGAATATGGATATAAAATGACTTTAATTCATTTTGTTTTATATGTACTCAAATAAAATCCGCATACCTACTATACCCAAGGGGTATAGGTATGGGTGTAGTTTTACAATACCCGATGGATATAGGTATAAATATGGGTATTAATTTTGAAAATGTGTATGAATGATGGTATGGTTAAACGTGCCCCACACCCCCCTATTGCCACCCTCAATTGCATGTCTTATACATACATGATTAAAGTAGAACAAGACAAATAGGAAGTAGCAGAAAATACAACTCATTTCAATCTCATATATAGCCACTAGCCTCATCTTCGTTTGGAGGTCTAATTAACACATCACAGTAGAATACTACAAAATCACCAGCTCATGACAGCAATCCTTAATTATCTAATTGTAATGAGCTTCTCCAGTATAATTGTAAAATTATGAATTTATTAAATTGCGAGGAGCCGGATTGCATGATTTGAATTGAGTTGCATACCTAAGTTTGAAAGTGAAGGTCTTTTTCTATTATTCTTGATAATTGTCTCTTTAAATTACTAATAATATCATGTTATGTGATTTTTTAACAAAAATTAATAGATTAGCTGTCGACTCATCAAATTGGGCAACATTACTTTTTTTATTTTTTGACAAGCTGCATCATCAGTTTGAGAAGTGAAAGGAAGTGTACTGTTGCTCAAAGGGTATCCAATTTAGTTTTGAACGTTAACGATGTTTTCTACTTCAAAGTAAAAGTTTAGGAATTAATATTTTCAGAACCCACGTTTATTGAAACAATGAAAGTTGAAATGATCTTACCCAATAATCTGTAACAAGCAACATATTATCAAAAGACATGGAACTGCTACTAGGGTTTGCCACCATCCTTCATAATCAAGGACACATACTATTGAGAATTCAAATTTGATCCATCAAAAAAGGGAGTTTAAATTTGTGTACACATGCACCAAATTGGTAATTTTGATCATACAAAGGACAAAAGTATAGGAGTAAAGTAGGGACACATACGTACTCTTCGAGATTTTGAATTGATGGGGTATCAAAAACGACAAAAAGTATAGCCGTCTAGGAGCAAAGGAGAGCTTCATAGGAAAACCAGCAATTGGTGCCCCACAAATATAAATTAAGAACCCATCTTCTCTTCCCTCTCTTTCTGAATCAATCGATGATGAAAAGGATGATCAAACACTCAATTGGCATTAATCAATTCAACAACAATTTGTACTAGTTTGCTTTTTACTGATTTTGACGTTTTCCCACTCATGTTTAAACCAAGCTTGAATTTAGTTAATGTAGTAGTCGTTAATGTGCTTGTCCTGTACGTATTTAAACCTCTGAAACCAATCCAAAGAAGAGCAGCAACGAATTCAACTTAAATTAAAAGCCCCATCATCAAGTTCTGGGTGCATAATTAGGGTTTTTGCCCTAAAAAAGAGTAACTAGGGTTTCCGACAGATTTGGCAAATATTAAGAATGAGTATACATGAAGACAACAGTTGAATCCAGTTAGAGAGAAAGAGAGAGAGAGAGAGAGAGAGAGAGAGAGAGAGGGAGAGAACAGATGCCAATGGCCCTTGGAAAAACCTGAGCGGCATATGGATGGCCCCAAAAAAAGGGAAAAAGAAAAGGCTATATATGAACTAGGGTTAGAAGTTAACCCTAATTTTTTTTTTCTTTCTCTCTCTCTTTCTTTTTCACAGTTTGGAACAGCTAGCTTTGTAGTACCCGCTTTCGATGTTCATCTGATGTGCCTTGGTGATTTGTGATGTTTGCTCCTTTTTACTTTGAAATTGGCAAGCCCAAATTTGGAATCCTATATTATAGTTTGCCCTCTAACAGGGCACTGCATATTTGTTATTTTTGCAAATTAAGTGCCGTGAAATTCTCGCTGGAAGAGGTCAACTGGTGAAAAAATTATATAAGGACATAGTACACAGAGATTGAGGGATACAAAAATGAACTCATTTACAGAAATTGAGTGCCTGACTAAATGGTCCGAAGGTTGGTCTTGGCTTGTTCGTTTGAGCCGGATCGTGGTTGGGTCGACGGGATTTTAGTTTGGGTTCATTTTTAGGTTAATTGATGCTTGGTTTAGTAATACTGTTTTAATCTAAGACCAAAAAAAGTAAAGTTGTTTTAGTAAAGAAAAGCAACTTTAAATTAAAGGAAAAAGATTGGGCCAAGTTTGCATGCTTCAATTTGAGTCTATTTGGGTTCGAGTTAATTTGGATATAAATTCAGATCATTCAATTTGAGATTTGGCTCAAGTCAGTTTTGTTTCATCTGCCAGAAAGTCTCTTATTTCCATTGCCAAGAAAACACAGAAAGATATATGAAGACACAAGAATTAGATTTTTTTTTTTTTCTTTTTCATTTGATGAAAGAACTAGAAGAAAGTGTTAAAACAACACAAACCCTGCAGTTTTACAAACATAAGATTTAAAATGTCCATTTATATAAGTAATCTACCAACAACGGCTTATTTCACAGTGGCCAAGATATCAATAAGCTGTGTATCTGTCTTATTGTTTCTTCTTTTTCTTTTTGAGAAGGTATAATGAGGCATAAATGATATATAGTACTATGTATGTTGATAGAAATGACAAAATGGCTATCACGTTGACTCGTCAAAAGAAAAGATAATAGAAAGATACTTTAAGTTAACAGAAATAAGATACATCATCCACATCATATTGCCTAATATGACGAAAATGAATAAGTTTTAAGTGAAGAAGAAGGCCAATCCCCAAACATGAAACCACATCAAACCTTTCCTCCTTGTCATCTTTAATTTTGCTAGTTAAGTCAAACTGGACCAAATTGAATCACATTAGAACAGTACTCTGAATGGTACAAGATAGAGTCTTATTATATTGAACTACGCACAATCTTATTGCTACAGTTGATTGTCCATATTACAATCATCCCCCCCCCCCCCCAAAAAAAAAACAGCACCCTACTACTAGCACTAGCTAAGCAACACCAGCGAAATGGGAATCAAATACAAGGGTTTTGGCCCCTAACTTGGCAAAATCCAAATAAACAAAAAAGAGAGCACTTATCACATGAATTTTTTTTTCCCATAAGTAAATAAATAAATGACTGTGATCAATATCGTCCTCAACAATTTCTACACTACAACAACCCTAAATGTTGCTACGCAACTATTCATCCCTTCAATTATGTCTTTCCCTATCAATTTTTTACCCTTGTTTCTCTTCTTCCATTAATTCCCCCTTTCTTATTTACTCTCCAACTCCCTCCATTGCTTCTCTCTCTTTCCTCTGTTTCTCTTAGAGTATTCAATGCCTTAAGAAGCAGCTTCAAGTCCATCATCAAAGTTATCAGGTTATTTCCCTTTTTTTCCCCCTTGTTTTTGCAGGTGGGTTCAAGCTCAGAACACACACACATTCTTATCTCTTTCTTATTCAACTGTTATTTCTGGTTTTACATCACAAATCATGCTCAAAGAACAAACCCATCTTCATTAAATACCACTTAAAACTCTTTCACTTAGGGAAAAAAAATATTGTTACCCTAGAAAACTCCACAAACACCTCTCACTTTTGAGTCTAATCTTTGAGATGGTTAGAGGTTTTATCATTGCAGATCTGAAAAAGAAAGGGGTATTGGTGCCAGGTTGCTTTCAATTCTTTGAGATTAAATGATGAGCTTCAACTAATAAATCCGATCAAATTCCCTCCTCAAAACGAACCAAAAAAAGATGTTCTCAGCTGAGAATGGTTCATACTCTTTGTCCTACAACTTCTCTCCCTCCTTTGCCCTATCTGAGAGTGGCAACATTCTCTTCCAACAACAACAAAATCATCCCCAAAATGTCCTTCATGAGTCACTTAATCACTTGCCCTCCTCGTTTACTCCTCCGATTTCGGAGAATCCCCTTATCAACAACATCATGCCACATAGTTCAGCTACTAACTCACCCTTGGAGGCATCATTTAGACAAGAAAATGCCTTCAATTGCTCTTTGAATAGCGGCAAAAGGGCTCCTACAAAGAAAGATAGGCATACCAAGATTTCAACTGCTCAAGGGCTAAGAGACCGGAGGGTACGACTGTCAATTAACATAGCACGCGATTTCTTCAGCCTTCAAGACATGCTAGGCTTTGACAAGGCAAGTAAAACCCTTGGATGGCTTCTCTCAAAGTCCAAGGGCGCCATTGATGAGGTTGTTAGAGCATCGGGTAATAAGAGTGCTCAAGCCTCCACTACCTCGTCGCCTGTCTCTCAAGGCGAGGTGGTGGCTCAAGACATCCATGAAGAGGAAGATAAGAAGCACGTCTTGGGAGAGAAACCATCAAGTAAGAAGAACAAAGAAGGAAAAGAAGAGCATACCAATGGAGAGGATGTCGCGAGGGAGATAAGAAGGGCAAAGGCAAGGGAGAGAGCGAGGGAGAGAACTAGTAAGAAAAAGATGATCATGATTGAGGACGATCATAACCATCGATATCTTCATCAAAGGGCTCAGCAGAATTTGATGATTCACCAAGCATGCTCTGGAGCTGCACCACAACACAACAGCTCTTACTTTGGAATCTGCAGTGGTCAACAAGGGGTGATCAGTGTAGGAGATAAGAGCAAATTAAGGTCATCAGGGCCATCTTACAATTACAATTATCATGATCAGATTTGCTCAAGGTTAGATGATCAACAGGGTTTCAATCCCCATTACAACAATGATCATCTCATGAAGTTAGCATTGGAAAGTAATGGTGGGATCATCCGTGCTCCTGGATTTTCGGCTTTGAACATCATCAATCTATCCACAGGTGTAATTAATTCTTTTTCCTAGTTATAAAACAAAAAGCTCAGCAAATCTTTGGCTAATTTTTATGCATTGATTTTTTTTACCAATATAATTTGCTATGTTTTGATTACAACATTTGCAGAAATTCGTATAAATGCCAAACCATGGGACAATCGCAGCAATCAAATGCCATAATAGGTCAGCATCGCAAGAAATCGAATGTGGAAGACCAGTTTATTTTGCATGTAAGAGCTTCTACCCTTAGTTCCTTCTTCTAGCTATTTTAAATTTAAAGTCGATAACAATTTATTTTTTGAAGACCACCATTGCTGATATATGTGCTTCTGTTTAGAAAAAGGAAAGCCGGGAATTTATATATTTTGTAAGTTATGGGGTAATTTTTCTCGATCTGCCTCATGCCGAATTGGTTATAATGATGCCTATAATGTTGTAAATATTGCCTTTGTATCCCTATTTGCAATATTGATTTGAGAATTTTCATTTCTATTTTTTGATTAATCAAGCTAAGCATGAGGCTTAGTGGATGGTCCTAGCTGGCATGAAACTCCATGTATGTGTATGCTTATTATTTTTAATATAGAACATAAAGAGACTATAGCTTTAACTAGAGTATTTTCACCTTATATTGCAATGTGGGCATTGCATTAGTATGTCTTAAACTCATTGTTTTCTCATAAGCCTAAGATTCTCATCTCTATATGCAAAAATAATCTTGGTACCCCACTAGGAGAGAAACTCACCATCTTATTAGCATTCCCTGTTTTATTCAAATAAAAGCTTAAATAGACCCTTCAATGTAGAGCTTTAAATGTGTGGATCGATAGTAACACAGACTATAGATTGGGTGTATGGAAATTAAAATTGGGTTTAGAATGCTACCCTCATAAGTAGGTGGACAGATCATTGGGTGTATGATTCATGGTAAAGCCTAGTAAAGTTGACCCGACATGATTACCAATCCGAAATCGACACGAAATTAAGTGGATTTGGATATAAATTTTCAACCTCCTTAATTAAATGAGTTGACATGTTCAACTCGTTTAATTAAAAGGGTTAGCTTCAGATTGAGATTCTCGACATGAAAAAACACCTATTTAACCCGCTTAATTAAATGAGTTAACCAAACCAACTCATTTTTGGATTTGTTATTTATCCATTTATCTTTTTATTAGATAATTAAGAATACAAAAATTATAAAAAGTGTGAATTATGATAAATTAGGGCAGTTTTAGAGAGTAATTGTTTAATGTAATATGTAAATTTAATTTTTAACGCTGTGTAATTATGTACTTGTTGAAAATTCTAAATATATAAATGGGTAATTAGGCGAATGAACTTGACCTATTTATCTTAAATGGGTTAACGAAGTCAATCCGTTTAAAAATTAAATGGGTATAGGTCATGGTTTTTCAATCCGCTTAATAAATAGGTTAGGTTCACGTTGAGGAATTCTCAACCCACTTAAATTTGACACGAACATAAACCTGATCCGACCTTATCTATTACCCAGCTTTAACTCATGGTATATTTTCTTATATGTAGTATGTGATTATATTTGACATCTTTCTATCCTATAAGTTAAAACTCTTAATAGCTAACATTTGTTTATTAACACCGAAAACAAAAAACAAAAAACTTATCGTTAGGATGATTACATTAGCAATACTTTTTTTTTTTTTGGGGAAATTGATCATTTAATCAACTACGATTGCCTGTTTTCAGCAAGTGCAAGTTCAAGTTGTAATCTCTTGAAATTAAAGCCGATATTGTTGTGTTAAAAGTTAAAACTCCATCTACATCAACCTTTAGATTTTCTGCCTCTTTTTGCATTTATTGGGGCAAAAAGGGGGGGGGGGGGGAAAAAAAACCCTAAAAAGTAGGGAAGCACGTAGATACCACTTTTGAAAGACATAAATTAGCCACAGAAATTTTAAAAGTTGAGCCTTCTGATCAGGTGCACATTTTGGATTAAAAATGTCCACTCCACCATTTCCTGAAAACTGTCTGTCCTTTGCATGTTGTAGGTTTGGCTACTTGGTCACCATAGATCCTGTTTAGTATTCATTCATATCCTAGCTAGCTGGTTGACTTATCGGATGAATCTAGTATCCAGAGTAGAAGGTTATTTTTATTATCTATACAAAGAAGAATAGACAAAATCCTCTAGGAGGGTTGATTTTGTAGAGCAACTAAGCATAAAGCTTCGAGCAAAAGGGGGGGGGGGATGGGTAAGTATGTATTGGCTGAACTGAGATTTGTTCTTCTGAAGAGTACTGTCTATGCAAGCAGAAAAATGTATTTGGATGTGACCTTCCCTAATGCTTGATGGATCATCAAAAACACCACCATCTCATGCACGAATTGGATTTGAACCAATCAATCTTCGATATACCTTTACTAGTTCTTTCAGGGAAGTATAGTCAAGGTGAACCTTGAGTATACATATGTGTTCCCAACATAAGTTAGTCCTACATAAATCATACACTAGGATTCTCCCCTTCCCATTAATAATCTCTCAATAGAAGGTTCATATTTCTATGTTATGAAACAGGTAGCAAAAGGTGTTGGGGATTTTTAGGAGAACAGTTCGGTGAGAGGATCATTCTGAGGTCTTCAGGCAGGATCGAGATTGATTTTCCTAAAGACTTTATTCACATGAGGAAATGGAAACGATATATATATATACCCAACAACAACAAGAAATAAATAGCATCTACTATATATATATATATATATGTATGTAGTCAAGTTACTATCTTCTGTCTTTTGAGATTTAAAGCTTTCGCTTTCTTGTATACATACCTTCTATCTTCATGATTAAGCTTGATTGTCAGCAGCAGAAAGATGAAAGTAACACTTATTAGTCTTTGGCTCCAACCCTTGCACAGTTTTGTTTGCAGAAAGGCAGAAGCTTTTCTATCAGAGAATCAGGCAAATATTATAATTAAGGATGTGTGGAAGGTATTTGGGCTTAGCTTCTTTGTCTAACAATCAAAGTCGAGGCTCTAAAATTCCTAACTATATGATATCTCATTTATGTTTAACGGTTTAAGGAGACGTGTTTTGAATATATACAAGTTGTTACATATTAGAACCTTTTAGACACTTTATCAACTAAGTTAGTGGAAACTTACAATGAGTTTTGTTTCAAATTTGGTTCGAATTCATCATTGCAATTTACATGAATGCTTTTCATACTTTACTAGTCCTTCATCGCCATGTATCAATGCTCTAGTAGATAACTTTAGAACTACAAAGTTTTGGTTGATATCACTCCATAATACCAAGTCATAATAAGTTATACTTGCAATCTGCATAGTAGACATAGTACAAGATAGAAACTATACTTGCAATCCAAGCAAACCACTTCAGTCCAATGCTTCTTGTACTTATCAATCTGCATAATAAAATTTGAAAAGTCAAAATCCTTATACTCCATAATATCAAGTCATAATAAGCTCATGATCATTAAGTACAGAAGATGGTACATTGGATAATTTTACCTGAAACTTATTGTCGAACAAGGAAGAAAATATAGGTGGATAAACTGTACTCATTGTCCAACTAATGATGTATGTAGTGCATGTCATCTACATTATGAAATTGTCTCGCATTAGTCTTTGTGATTGATTTTAGTTGGTCATTGTTTAGCCAATATATATGAAAGAATGTACTACTTTCGAAACTCGTTTGAACCAAAAAAGTATGTAGATATATAAAAGAATCCAAATTCTCTCTTCCTGTTCGTATCTATGTATTTCCTATTTGTATGTGTTCATAGTAATTAAGAGTGCATATATACTGTAACCAGGTAGCATATATATACACTGATTTAGGTTTACGTCGATTTTAAAATCTTTATAAACTAACCTTTTTGGATTATTTTTTATTTGATTCACTAATCATTTTGCACCTTCAAATTACCATTGTGAGGACAATTCCTTGTCCATGTGGCTGATGTGTGTAAATTAAAGACAAGATTCTTTATGGGGTACATGAAAGTAACTCTATCTACAAGTTACCTTCTCTGATAGCTTTCTTAAAACCAAGCATTACCTATCTAGTTTGAACTTAATGTTACAAATTCAAACTAGAGGTCTCATGAATACACTTCTGTGTTCAAAAATACTTATATCGACTAATTAAAAGTGCATGATATTATCAATATAGGTTGGTTTAAGTGGTTTGACACTTGTTCCCCTTAAGCCAGATCTCGAGTTTGAGTCTTGCGAATGGAGAAAATCTGTGATGAAACAGCTCTACTTCTTATTGAGCTAATAGTAGCTCGACTTCAGTGACACGGAGGATCCAAGATCCAAAAAAAAAAAAAGTGTATGATATTGTGATTTTGATTCAAAACCCTTTGATCAACGGATCAACCATTAATTTGATGTATCTACACCCAAAAGACAATCGATATGTGTAAGTGTGAATTTCATATTTTTCACCTTAACTTCTAGATTTTGCAGTGAGGGAAACTATGCTTCCCATAATGAAGACAACACTTAAGTATTTTGATGAAGGGAAACTTAAATTAAGCGGACATCAAATAAGAATATGCTATCGTAAATGCGTGCTATGCTGTAAGATACTCGGCACATAAACCGTCTCACAATAACTTTGTAGTAGGAGTCAATCTGAGAAATTATTATGCTCTGTTGCAGCTTTTAATTCTCATGAAAGGGAAATCACTGTACAATGAACCAAACAAACAGTACCCATCAACAGTCCACAACAACAGAAAGAAATACATCATCGTTCAATTATGTATCTGCTGTTTCACTCATCAATTTCAACTATTTTTCCAGCATTTAATTATAGCAACCATATGAGGCAATACAGTACTAGTGATCAAAAGCACCCCTATTACTCATAGCTGCCATATTTTCAACAGTGAATTATAACAGAAAAAAAAATCAATATTCAGCATAAACTCCACAGTAAATTATAACATCTCAAAACAGTCAATATTCAGTAATCAAAAACAGAAAAATCAATATTCACAATAAAATCAACAGTTAATATATAAATTATAAAATCTCACAAAAATCAAATCAAACCCCAGAAAATTAAGAGAAAATGGAATTACCATGGAGAAATTCTTGGTGTAGCAAAACTCTGCTTGAGTGAAAATCTGGAGGAGCATCAAGCATGCATGGCTAGTCTCTGCAAATCAAACATGGATGAATCGAAGGAGAAATATATTGTAGGGAAGGGGGGGGGGGGGGCAACAAGGTAAGGTGAGAGTGTACGAATGGAAGTTTGCTTGTTTGAATTGAATTGAAGAAATTCAAAGCTAGTAAAAATCTGGGAAATATCTAATTTTCCAGAAAATTGGCTGCATGAAATGTCCAAGAAATTAATTAAAAATTTATATGACTGTCAAATATGTCAGTTGATTGTAATATACTATTATAGTTTTGGTGTAGTACGTGTGTCCATATCACATGTACATAGGGCTTGGCTATTCTTTCTCTATGCTAGTGCCTACCTACGTGCTGATACTATAGTATAGTAAATCGTCCAAATTCAACTCATCTCATTATTTGAAATCTTATTCAAGGGATGAGATCATACATCATTCCTTTTCCTAACTTCAAAGTAAATAAGTTTTCTACTATTTAGATTGTAAATATACAATTACTTGCAAATTTTTATTATTATCGTTTTCAATAGTTGATTAAGTACTGGTCAAAATAAGATCTGCCTAATATACTTATATAGCATCTGTACCTATAAAGAATTTATTCATTTCGTGAAGATATTTTAGCTCCCACTACTATTTTATTCTCTTCTACTCATTCCCACTCATCTCAGCTATTTTCCATCCCTTAAAGGATAGATACCCAGCCTAAACAACTAAAACTGAGTAACCCGCCTAAAAACTAAGCCTCCAACGCTTCTACCGTAAATTTTTTTTTTTTGGGGTGTGGTTGTCATTTAGTGAAATATATTTTATATTTTAAAAAAAAAGGAAATTGTTTGCTGTGTCAGTTTTTTTTGCCTCCTAATCTTCCTTAAATTTTTTTAAAAAATAATTTAGGCTATTAGTTAATTTATTTACACTTCGCCTTATATTCATTTACTTATATTCACTTATTTATTTTATTCGGCTAAGTTGGCTTTCTCTCTCTCGACACACACACACATATAAAGTATTGCTCACTAAATATATACTATAACTCACCAAAAGTTCTAATACAACTCACTAAGATATATAATGTCATGCCTCAAAATATGAACAAGAATGCATAATCGTATATTATATTGTTTATTTACTCATTTTGATTAGGAATAGTTAGTATGCTCATTGAATCATATTGATTACAAATATATTTTATAACTCACTAAATATATATCATACCTCACTAAATAAAGATCTTAGCTCACTAAAAGAAATAGTAAGAGCACAAATAATTAAAAATTTTCAAGTATGTCTTGTACATGTATAGAATCTTATATTTGAGTTAATCAAAACAAATATTACAACACATTAGAATATAAATATAAAGTATTGCTCACTTAAAATATAAATATATTATAGCTCATCAAAAGTCACAATGCAGCTTACTAAAAAAAATCATACGTCAAAATTGTGTATTATATTGTTTACTTGCTCATTTTGATTGAGAATAGTTAGTATTGCTCATTGAATCATATTGATCACGAATATATTTTATAACCCACTAAATATATATGTCATAACTCACTCAAAGAAATAGTAAGGGCATAAGTGATTAAAACTTTTCAATTATGTCATGCTTGTACATACAAGCAATCTTATATTTGAGTTAATCAAAAGATATATCATAACGCATTGGAAGATAACGATGAAATACTCACTAAACATATACTATAACTCATCAAAGGTCACAATGCAGCTCACTAAAAAAATATACATTAAATATGATGAAGAATGTGTATGTGCTCAATTAAATTGTGTATTATATGTTTGCTCACTCTTTTTTGTCATGAATAATTAATGCTTATTAAATAATCAATCATAAGGATAGGACTGGCAAAAAACATATACCCACCTAAAACCCGCAAAACCGCTCCAATGGGTACGGGTATAGGTGGTAAAAATAGAAAAAAATAAGTATGAGGCGGGTATTGCAAAAGTGGGTATGTGTATATGTTCTATGTGCCCGCCTCATACTCGTTTTACCAATACCCACCCCGTATCCGTCTTATATCCCCCATATAAAACTTATATCCGTTTGTTTAAAATTCTAATTTGTTACTTGTATTTGAATATTTTACTAGTTGTTTTAAGTTGTATGATATTCAAGATTTCGACGGAATATTTTATTTAAAATTGTAATTGTCAAGTGCTAATTTATTGCTTTGATTGGCAAACTTTTAGTTGTATTTGATGTGATATGATATCTTATTGGAAACTTGGTATTAATATGAGATATTGGCTATTTGATGTCAATATGGGTACAAAATCACTACAAAAATACATTTGATCTGCGACGGAAATTCCGACAGAAAAAGAACATTTTTCCGATGGAAAATACACTTGCGACGGAAAATACGACACGAAATGTCCCCTCGGAATTCAATTCGTCGTAGAAAACAATCCGACGGAGACCGACGAAATTTTCGACGGAAAACACCGTCGAACATACCATCGGACACATGGTTCTGGGGCAGGCAATTTTGCAGAGCGGGGAGGGAATTCCCTACCTTTCAAAAAAAAATCTTTTTACAAAATTTTTGGTTCTCAAAAAAAAATAATAAAATATTACGACATGTAATAATTATCAAATACGAAGTTTTATATCATCACGACATTCATAAAACATAATTGTTTTGGATCTACACACATATCACATGAACTACACGCAGATCATATAAACTAATCAGAATCAGATAAATTTGTGGGACCATCGTTATTGTCATTTTGGGAGTCCTCTTCGTCATCAGGGTCCAAATTGATGCGGTTGGAAGAACCTGCACTTTGTCCTTAAAAAAATCTTAAAACTTTTTTCAGCATGCGCTCTGTCTTCCCCTGTTTTTTGGCAATTTGATTTATAGCCTCTACTTGCTTGGTTATGCTCTGATTGAGGAGTTACGCTTGCTCTCTTGGATCAAAATGCTCAGCTGATGAGTGACGTGCAGCTGCAATTGTTGCTGATTTCTTCAACTTGACTCCCTCCGTGCCAAAACCGTATATACAGCCTTTTTTGTCCATATTTTCTTTAACCCAAAACTCTTCTGGGGTCATAGAGGACAGTTGGGAGCCCCCTTGAGTTGCAATTTGAAAGTACTTCTGTCA
Source organism: Carnegiea gigantea (assembly GCA_029747015.1). Lineage (NCBI taxonomy): Eukaryota > Viridiplantae > Streptophyta > Magnoliopsida > Caryophyllales > Cactaceae > Carnegiea > Carnegiea gigantea. Next base: position 1,068,441 of record JAKOGI010000140.1, read on the forward strand.
TTTGTTGTGATAATCCTCCTGAAAATTATCAAAAATAAAACTATTTCATACTAAACCTACAATTATAACATATGAATAATCTCTGAATAAAATGTGTCAAACTTACATATTTTTTTGCAGATTTTTTATCCACAAAAGTTTTGTCTTTCACCTTGCAGTGAGTGTTCTTAAATAGTTCCTCACATGTGGGTTCCCTACCTAATACTTTGGCCTAAAGGAAAAAAAAATAACGAGTAAATAATAAATGTAAACAAGGATGAAAACCTCAATCCATACCATACATTATATATAAGAAATATGTTTATTAATAATTACATTCCTTACTATGCGCCTTTTCCTTTCACTAATCGCAATTGAGCCACATGTATGTAACGAAGGATCAAAACCTTCAACATCACTCAATGTATTCTTTTTATTTTGTTGACTCAATTTCTTGAACTTGTCATCTCCACTCCAATGTTTAAGCATCTCATTCCAAGCACTAGGTGGTAACCACTTTGACTTTTTGTTGTACTTCCTGACATATCCAAGAATGTCCCTAAGTCGAGTTACACCTCTGTACTCAAAGTTACGCCGTATCTAAGTTTCATTGTCTGGATCCCAGTAGTAGTGTTTCTGTGTTAAAGTTGAAGTATATTAATAATTAAACATCTCAAACAATCCAATGACGACTTTCAAATTCGTTGTACGAAAAATTAACCTTGAACTCATTAAACCATATGTTTCTCTAAGATTGTGGAACTTCCCCCCACGTGGTCCAAGGACGTGGGTACTTACCTGCAAAGCTTTCAATAATTTTTTAAACTACGCCCTGATATGGAACAAAACTAAGAATAAAAAAAGAATTTGTTAAAAGTAATTACTTTAGGCATTAAAAGAATATGATTACTGAAGAAGTTAGAAAGTTTGTAATGGACTTACGTATCACCATCAGGTTGTAAATATATCTTATTATTGGTGCTTGCAGTTTCACTATCAGGCGCAGGACTTTATCTATCGCTTCCTACCCCTTCATTTTTGGACCCTTCGTTGTGCACTGAGTAGCTTGGCATTCTAGGTTGACCCCATAATCTGATTACTGTTGAAATATACACTAACAGTACCAAACTGTTGATAAAGTAATAGAGTAGCTGAAGTACCACCCATGTAAGGAATATTGAGTTGAATTAGTGACTCCATACCCGCACCAAAAAAAGGTTGTTGTATATGGGGTTGCTCATTCATACCACCAAAATAATTTTCGAATGGTTGAGTTGGATCAAGAAAACCTCCAAACATTCCACTAAAGGTGTTTGTTTCATATTTTTGATCAGCAGGATTATACTGTGGGGTCAGTTGTGGTGCTCCTCTACCCGCATCATTCCTAATCGTTTGACCTCGACCACGTCTACCATTGAGTCCAGACATCTAATAAATAAGAACAAAATAAAAAATACAACAACGTAAATATTCATAGCATTGTCAATGAAAAAAAATTACAGTACATATATACAATTGTTTTTCCTACCTTGCAATTAACAAAAATTACATACACATGCATAAGTATCCATACAACTAAAAGATGAAATCAATCATTGTGGGACACATCATCATCGTCATCATCACTTTGCAATGTCATATTTTCTTCCTCATCATCATCATCATCAGTGTCTTCAACTTCATCCTCCCATTCACCTTCTTCATCTTCTTCATCCTCTTCATCACCATCATCCTGTTCACCATTTCCATCATAATTATCACCCCAATCATGTCCATCAACATCATCAGTTTCATCGACTAATGTTGTGGCTATTACGTTATCCACATTCATGGCTGTCATTCCTAACTGTTGATAGGCAAGTTCTAGATTATCCTTATCTTTAGGGGCACCGCGAGATTTGTTCGGTACGGCTACCCACCAATTCGCTTTTCCTAGTATCCCCTCAGGGTACTTAAGATATACCACTTGGGTTGCAGTATCAGCAAATATGAATGGGTCAAACTTTCTATAATGTCTGGTATGATTAACCTCAGGATATGCGGTAAATTTAGGATAACGTAGTCCCCGAGGAACATCCGGGTCAAACCACTCACAATTAAAATGTACAAATTTTTTAATTGGTTCACCCGTAAATTCAACACGAATAATTTCATGGAGTATGCCATAGTAATCACCTGACACTTCATCACCTTCGCCAGCTCCTTTGACACACACGCCACAATTATATGTGGCTTTACCTTCATTTCTAGCCTTAGTATGAAACCGATAACCATTAACTTTATACCCAGAAAAACATTCGACAACCATAATCGGTCCATGAGATAAGTTTACCAAAAATTCTTGCCTCTCATCATTAAACACCCAGTAAGAATTGACCTAGGAAGAAAAATAAAGGTAATTCTTTTTAGAATTACAAGGATATCGTGTAGGAATTGAAAATTAGTTATGAAAAATTACTTACATTATACTCAAACCACTGTGTAAAATTTACCTCGATAAACAAGTCAACTTCTGCATCACTCGTGTTTGGATTATGACCGCGAAATTGATGTCTGAACCAACTGTATTATTTCACGAATGTAATTATTTAATCACTCAATAATTATTAAGTATTCAAATGAAACTTTCAGTAATTGATATACTTACTCCAAATATGATTGCACTTCATCACAATTCAGTAAAATGTGAAGGTGAGCGATACGGTACTCCGGCTCAGTAAGATATCTTTTTCCTCGATTTTCAAATGGAGTATCCTTACGGTTGAACACCGATAGAGTTGGCATTTGTGGCTCGAATTGTTGTATACCCTCATTACGCCCAATACTTGGGCGGTGCAAGCTTGACTAAAAATAATACTCAATGAAATGTTTAATCTCAAATGCTAAGTATGCATGAACCATAGATGCCTCTACACGAGTTTTGTTCTTTGCTGTAGACTTCAACCGGCCAAAATACCTCTCAAAAGGCTACATCCATCGATATTGAATAGGACCACCCAACAAAACTTCTTCGGCTAAATGAATGGGCAAATGTTTCATGACATTCCAAAAATCAGTAGGGAAAACTGTCTCCAATTTACAAGGAATTATAGTAATGTTTTTGTTCATCTCTTCAAGCATGCTAACATGTAACTCACTGGAGTATAGGTTCTTGAAAAATTCACTCAATTCGACCAAGGGTCCCAAAATATCTTCCGGAAGAGCAGTAAAAGTTACTAGAAGAAGGCTCTCCAAAAATACATGATGATCATGACTTTTCATATTTTGCAACTTTGTATTAGATGGATCCACCCAATTTTCTACATTGGAACAATAACCATCAGGCACATGAACCTCTCGCAACCACTGACAGACAGCCCTTTTTTAAGGTAACGATAGTGCAAACTTGGCTTTCGGCTTACACAATCTATCAGTGGACCCTCTTGTAGCCAAGTTCAACTCTTGCCTACTACACAGAATAGACATATCCATTCTTACTTTGATATCATCCTTTATTTTTTTCCGGAACATCCATTACTGTGTTTATAATATTTTCACTGAAGTTTTTCTCAATATGCATAACATCAAGGTTATGCCTCAGAAGTTGATGCTTCCAATAAGGCAACTCCCAAAAGATACTTTGCTTTATCCAGTTATGTTCATTTTCCTCAAATCCCGGAATTTGAAAATGCACATTTGTAGTCACTTTAGGTAATGTCGATACCATATCAGACAACATTTCACCAGAAATTCTTTAAGGAGGGCCAATGTGTATGCTCTTCCCTTTACGAAAAGTAACTTTATTAGCTCTAAAACAATGATTCCGATGCAAGAATCGATGATGGCAATCGAACCAAGATGGCTTTTGTCCATGCTATAACTGGAATGCACAATTTTGGTGCATACAAACCGGACAAGCTAACAACCCATGAGTACTCCAACCGGATAACATACCATAGGCATGAAAATCATTAATTGTCCACATCAATACAGCATGCAATCTAAAAGTTTTTCCGCATGAAACATCAAATGTATCCACCCCAACATCCCACAGCATTTTCAACTCATCAATTAAGGGTTGCAAATACACATCAATCCTGTTCTTCAGATTTGTTGGACCCGGAATAATACAACTTAAAAACATGTATGGAGTGGTCATACACATATTTGGAGGCAAGTTATAAGGTGTAACAACAATTGGCCACACAGAATACGATCTTCCAGATATGGAAAATGGTGTGAAACCATCAGCACAAAGACCTAATATTACATTCCGAGGTTCTGCTGCAAAATTTGGATACTTTTGGTCGAAATGCTTCCAAGCTAATCCATTCAACGGATGCCGGAGAACACCCGATTCTTGACGGTGCTCATGATGCCATCTCATGTGGACGGCGGTCCTTTTTAAGACATACAGTCGTTGCAATCTTGGGATTAAAGGTAGGTAATGCATTTTAGCACATGAAATATCCTTATGACCACGTTGGTTGGAGTTCTTTGGTAATTGTCTTATATGTCCACAAAATTTGCATGCGGACAAACCCTCATCCTGCTTATAATAAAGCATGCAACCATTCGGATAACAATCAATTTTCTGAACATCCATGCCTAAATCCCTCACTTTTCTGAGCTGCTGATGATAATTTTTTGGAATTTCACTTTCAGAAGGGCATATATCTTTCATCAGGCCAATAACTTCATTGAAACAACGTTGAGACATGTTGTGTCCCGATTTAATACTAAGTAGTCTCACAGATGTTTCAAGGTTCAGTTATGTTACATCCTTCATACAACGGTCTTTGGGCAGATTCAAGCATAGTGTAAAATGCCTCAGGATTTGCATCATGATGGCTACTTATGTTCATCTCATTAGCTTGGAAGGCAGCATGAAGCATGTTCTCCATATGATTATGATCATTGTGATCGTAATCAAAATTTATAGAATGTGAACTACTTGCAACTCCTATTTCCGAATTATCTTCTGTCCCATGACTTGTCCAATACCAATAATTCTTTATAAACCCCTTTCTATACAAATGAGACTTTACAATGTCAGGTGTAAAATACTGCATATTCTTGCACTTCACACATGGACATCTATAAACTCCATTAATTCTATAGTCCTCCTGATTTCGTGAAAATTCATCGAACATATTAACTCCCATCAGCCACTCATCTCTAAGCCCATGTCTATTAGGATTTCTTCTCCTATACATCCATCGACGATGCAACGGTCCATTCATATGTTGCTAATATGATTGCCTTAATTGTTATATAAACTACAATTAATTGTAATAAATATATTTTAGAAATCTATTTAACCAGTTCAATACTTGGAATACAATAATGAACTTCTAAACAAATATTATCACAATATTAAAGCACATAAATAATTATATTTAACAAATATAACAAATCATACATAAAATTACCCACACGTACAAAAAGAATATACTTCAAATCATTTACCAAAATGAAACATATTGTACATGTTTACCTCTTTACAGCTATTTCATTTATTCAAATCAACATACGTTACAAATGAAAATAAAGATTAGATTATTTACTCTAAATATTATATTCACTAATTCAACATATATATATATATTACATATACAATAATGTAATTCACACAACATATATATATGTATTACATAAAATAAATTTAATAGAACTGTTAAATATATCATAATAAACCTACATAATCATGAAACACAAATTACATAATTTATTTCACACTTCATTCAAATAAACAAACCAACAAAAAAAACAAAATACTATTACCCAAAAGATAAAATAAAAATACTTAACAAATCAAACAAAAAATTAACCACACCTCAAATTAGAATATTCTTTACTTACTTCCCAATAATTAATATACACAACAAATCAAACAAAAAATAAACATACTTAACATACTTAAACTATTCATCAAAATTTCACATCACTATATTATTTGTGAAAATAAATGTAATGAAGCATCAAACACAAACTAAATTATTTATTCCGTACTTCATCCAAATAATTTACTCCACTTATTCAAATAAATACACTTCACAAATAAAATAAAAAATTAAGATAATTCACATACATATTTTATGGAAAAAATAAATTAAATAAATTATCCAAATTAAATATGATTCAAATTTAAATCTTATGAAAGTTAAGAACACACAAAATTAATATATATAATTTTATAATACAACAATTTCAAAATACAAAATACAACCATTCAAAAAATAAACTAAAAATACGTAACTAATCAACCAAATTATACCAAAAATTAACCATATCCCAAACAAAGAATATTATTCACATACTTGCCAAAAATTAATATACACAATAAATCCAACAAAAAATAAATATACTTAACATTCTTAAACCATTTATCAAAACAAACATATATTATACATGCTTACCTACTCACAACTATTTCAATTGTTCAAATCAACATATATTACATATTAAATTAGAGTTACATTATTTATTATAAATTTTATATTAACTAATGACACAAATAAAAAAAGTTATATTCATATTTAGTTCACATTGTATATTCCCGGGTTCCTTAAATTAATTTTCACAAAACTTAAAATACAACAATTACTGTAATTAAACATATATGCTCAAAAAATAAATTGAACATAATAATATTATTTATCCAAATAAACTTAGTTACGTATCAACCACCAATTAAACTATTTATTTCACGTTTCATCCAAATAAACAAACCCAAACAAAAATAACAAAATACTATTAACATACTTAGCAAACTTAAATTAATATACACTTAACATACTTAAATATTACAAAAATATAATAACAATTCTTAACATATCAAATAAATCATTAAAAAAATTAAACATATCTCAAAGAACATACAATTCACATACTTACAAAAAATTAACATATATCGCAAAGCAAACAAAAAATAAACAAACTTAAATTATTCACTTTAACAAAACATATTATACATGCTTAACATATTTAGCATTTTATAATAATTAGATAATTATTTTAAATGTACATACCTAACATGTTTTGCTCCACTTATTCTAATAAACATATTTTATAAATTAAATAAAAAACTAACATAATTCACATTCATATTCTACGAAAAAATTAAATTAATTAAACTAGAGAAATATACTTCAAGATTAAAACTAACAAAAATTATCATCACATATCAAATTAACATAATTTCAAAACGCAACAATTCTACTAACCTTTAAATACCGAAAAATCAAACGAACTACCGGCGATGGCGGTACTGGAAGTGAGGGCGGCGGCACTGGCGGCGTCGTGGTGGTTGTAAAACTTAGAAAATCAAATACCATAAAAAATACTAATTACCTTAAATATTTCAATTTTAAAAACAAACTAACTAAAAAACAACTTACTGTTTAATTATAGACGACGACAAACTTTTCCGGTGACCGGAATCTTCAAAAACCTCACCTTGCTCTCTCTTCCTTTTCCTCCCTCTCTCTCTTCAAACCTCACTTTCTCTCTCTTCGCGTTGCATCTGCTCGGCAAAAACCCCCCTCCCCCAAACTTAAAAGGCAGATCTCTGCACGTTTCGAAAAGTCCGCCCAAGCACCGACGAATTTTCCAACGGCGACCGACGGAATTTCCGTCGGAATTTCTGACAGAAACAGTTTCCGTTGGAAATTCAAATATCCGTCGGGCTGCCTCGGTTTTTTCGTCGAACCTTCTGATGTTCTCCGACGCCCTTCCAGCGCATCGCCTTTTCCGTCGGAGTTGAGCATCGTTTTCGTAGTGATGAGTCTAGTTCTTTTCTCTATATGTACCCGAATAAAACTCGCATACCCGTTATACCCCATGGGTATGGGTATGAGTATAACTTTACAATACCCGATGAGTATGGGTATGAGTATGGGTATTAATTTTGAAAATGGGTATGGGTGAGAGTACGGCTAAAGCCGCCCTGTATCTGCCCCATTGCCTCCTCTACATAAGGATCACTAAAATATTTCATAATTCACTAAAGAATTATTACAACTCACTAAATAAGTATCATATCTCACTAAAAAAATAATATAGATAACTAGATTATCATTTACTAAGCTTCATATGCACACTATAATTTTTTTTTTGTATAATAGCACATTTTAATAAGTAATATAGTATTATATTAAGCGAAACTTGGGCATTTAAAATATGTTGATATGGATATGCCTCTATTAGCTCACTAAAAAATGGGTTTCAGCTCACTAAAATATTTTAGTGAGCTATACAGCATTTTTAGTAAAGTTAAATGTGCATTTGCATATTTTAGTAAGCTATATACTATTTTTAGTGAGTCAAAATTTGGTTGTTTAACTACTTCTATAAGATGAATTATATGATATAACAACTGGTTATTTGAGATTTTACCTCACTTTAAATACCAGAGCACTGTGAGTGTTTTTTTAATTGGATTTTGTTCTTTATTTTTATTTGGCCTTTGTGCTTGATCAAATTAACGCTTTAGCGATTGATGAAATATAGTTGGATTTGTGTGACCCTCAAAGAATAAAGTCTCTATTGATTAAATATGGGCCAATTGTCCAATAATGAACCATTAAGATTGTTTAATTAGGCCCAATTCCTTCATAACAAATCTATCTATTGAAATCACACTAAAATTGGGCTAAATTATTTTGATTAATCAGTTTAGTTTTGCACAAGCTGAGGGTTTGGAAGATTCAATTTATATAGAGTCTTTGTTTGGCACTCTACTGTTCGTAATTAGTTGATTGTATTAACTGTTTGATTAAACTAATTGTATTAGTTGTTTATGAAAAAATGCTCAGTAAACTAGTTGTTTCTAATAAGACTATTTAGTCATTCTACTTATGCCCATAACATAATTTCATCATTTTCTTAACAACACAATTGTTTTTTATTGCATATTTATTTTCATTTTCAACATGAATTATGAGTTATAAATTGTGACTAATGAAACATCTAGAACTACATTTATATCTTCGCCCAAATTTAATATTTATTATCACAATATTTTTATTTATTGTTAATCTAATTTTCTTTTTAGTAATAATTGAAATTTATGACATAATAATACTTGGAACTTAAAAGACTAATTAACCTACATTATTTGTCAAAGTGAAGAAAATATTTAAATTAAAGTAATTAACTTCTTGGATGCAAATCTTCAAGGATGGTTGCCTTCTCTGAGTTGCTGACTTGGAAGAGGAGGGGAGTGGAGAAGAGAGAGAAAGTAACAAGAAAAATGAACAAATAAGCGGCAAGTTAGAAAAGAAGTAGGATTTTTGTTTTGAATATCATTGAGTAGAAATTTGTCGAAAAGAAATGGGCAATATGACAATTTTGATATTAAATAGTAAACAACTATTGCAAAAACTCATCCAAAGAGTTTTTCACAAATTAAAAAAGCTAATAGAAAAAGTTATTTAACCGAACAATTCAAAAAACTTTTTGATCAAGGTCAAACAGTTAATACTTATGCATAAAAACTTTTTTTGCCCAAAAAGCTTTTTATCAAATAGGACTAGAATCGATTTCCTTTCATTGAAGTGTACAAAACATCGTGCACAGTTCTATTTATCCGAGATGTGAATGCCCGTGATCTTCTCAGTATAGTGATGGATCATGATAAGGGCCACCTCATAATAAATTTGTTTCACCCAAAACACTGAACTTTAGCGCGCCCAAGCACTTAACAATAGAAGCTTGGTAACTCGTAAAAAAGACCTTTTTTTTTCTAAGACTAAAGTCTGAAATGAAAGTATGAACCCAACTTACCCCAAAATTTTGTGTCATAGACAGAGAGAGACACACACACAACATCAATAATGGACCAACTTAGACAACAATGAACAATCTAAGGGAACATCTGATATCTCTAGGCGAAACGTAAATGTAACCTGCAGTTACGGCTAGTTAAGCGAATGGTCAATAAATTGATATAACACCACCACCAACTCTCAGTGTTGATCCTGTTTTCGTGGGGTCTAAGGAGATCCAACTGTAGCCAACCTTACCTTTACTGGCATCCCTGCCCGCAGAGAGGCTGATTCTAAGAGACCCACAAAATAAGATTTTGTAAAAATATTTTATAAAAGAAGGATTTTGTGAAAACATTTTATGGAGAAAACTAAGGATAAACAGCAGAGAATGAACTGAGAAATACTAACAAATCAGGTGACAGTAACTATATAAACATAAGTACAACATAGCAGAGAAAGGTACTATATCTTAACAAATAGAGGTAGGCAAGCAATGTCTCTCCCCAGATATATGTACTACCTGCATACAAATACGATATACGAAAAAATGATCAAGAAATTGATCATATCACAAAATTGGGATAATTAGGTAAGAATAAACTTAATCAGACAAGACTAGTTTTGTCACAAAAAAATAAAAATAAAACAAAGACAGAGAGAGAGAAAGGAGAGATAATTTGATAATAATGGAAGGAGTAGGGGGGATTTTTTCCTAAGGAGCCCAAGTTCCTTGTTGGGGGGGGGGGGGGGGGAAGGAGAGTAAATAAAACAATAAAAAAAGATAAAACACACATTCAGGCACCAATTCATGTTCCTTTCTCTTTTCTCTCCCGCCATTGCTGCCACTACACTGGCACGCCAACACCACACAAAGGTTGAGTGGAACGATAAATGTGAAGCTATTTTTCAGGAGCTAAAGAAAAAGACTTACCACTGCAGCAGCTTTGGCTTACCTGTAGAAGCAGGAAAATCTACCACCTACAGTGACGCCTCCAGGCACGGGATAAGGTGTGTTCTCATGCAAAACGAAAAGGTTATAGCCTATGCCTCTAGGGAATTGAAGCCCTATAAGAAGTATTATCCCACATTTGGAAATAGCCGTAGTAGTTTTCGCACTAAAAATATGGAGACATTACTTATATGGCGGCCCCTGCAAACATTTCATTGATAATTTTACCCAAGAATAGTTGAAATTGGGCCATCGAAGGTGGTAGAACTCCTAAAGTATTATGATCTCCAAATACAGTACCACTCAGGAAAAGCAAATGTTGCTACAGATGCATTAAGTTGTAAAACACATCCTAAAGTAAACGCTATGGGAGTTGTTCGATTGGACATTTTGATGGATTTGTGGAGCATGTGGATAGAACTTGTGTTGCGACATGAGTCTAAGTTGTTTCTTTGTAGCATGTTTGTTCAAGCCACCCTCTTTTATGAGATTAAACAAGCATAAGTGGGAGATTCAGAGATACAAAGGACTAATGTGAATATAAACAATGGGAAGGCTTTAGGATTCAACAATGATTACCAGAAGGTTATAAGATTTCAAAACAAAATATGTGTGTCACAAAAGATGGACTTAAGAGAGAGGATATTGTCTGAGGCCTACAATACAAATTATTTTGTCAACCCAGTAGGTACAAAATTAAATGTATAAAGACTCGAGACAAACTTTTTGGTGGAGTAATATAAAGGGAAACATAGCTAAGTATGTGGACAAATGCCTCACCTGTTGGAGAGTCAAAGCTGAGCATCAATAGAAATGGGTGAATTGCTACCATTAGATATTTCGAAATAGAAAAGGGATTCCATCTCAATGAATTTTATAATGGGATTAGCCCTAACAGCATGAAAGAAAAATGTCATTTGGGTACGTAATAGTTGATAGCCTCACAACTCTACGCACTTTATGGCGACGCATGATTCTTGGGAGATTGATAAGGTGGCCTAATTCTATGTTAATGAAATGATGTGGTTACAAATATCATCTCTAACAGAGATTTCAGATTTCAAACTCGGTTTTGGAAGGCTTTGCAAAAAGCTTTTGACACAACATTGCAATTTAGTATTTTATATCACCCGGAAACACACGGATATACTAAGAAGGTGAATCAAGTCGTTAAGGATATGTTAATATCCTGCATATTGCACTTTCAAGGAAAATGGAAAGAATATTTGCCTTCAACAAAGTTTTCAGACAATAATAGGCTATTATAAAAATGGCTCCTTTCGAGGACCCATATGGTAGAAGGTGTAGGATTTTATTTTGTTGGAATTATTTAGATGAAACCTTAATTTTAAGCTTAGAAATGATTCAAGAGACAATTGGAAGATCGAGATTATACAAAAGAACATGAAGACGGTACAAGATCAAAAGAAAATCATATGTTGATTAGAGAAGGAAGCCTCAACAGTTCTCGGGAGGAGACAAAGTATTTCTAAAGTTTCTCGAATTAAGGAAATTTAAGGGTTTAACGTTAAAAGGAATCTAAGCCTTCAATTCGTCGGTCCTTATAACACCATTGAGAAAATTAACCCTATTGCCTACTAATTGACCTTATCACCAGAGTTGCAACATGTACATGATGTATTACTTATTTTGCAACTCCAAAAATATGTCTATGATCCATCTCACACTATAGTACATGAACCATTGGAAATTAAGGCCAAAGGATTAACCTATGTAAAGCAATCCGTCAAAACAGTCGATTGTAAAGATAAACAATTACGGTTGTACCTTTGATTAAAGTCATACAGAATGGGGCTTTTGAGGCAATGTCGGAGATAGAAGATGAGATGAAAACTCGTTACCCTCATCTATTTCAAAGGTAAGCTCAACATAGTTTCGAGGACGAAGGAGGGGATGCACCAACCCATTATTTAATCATACATAATTATTTCTAATGTAACATTAGTGATATGATTATACTATGAATTAGAGCAGTGAACCACAAAAATTTTGAATCATAGTAAAAGGAATGCTCGAATTGAGTAATTCAAGTAATTGCAATTTCTTTTTAATATTTAAACGTAGAAAATTATATAAATATAGACATTTGTATGCAAGTATGCAGACCGAGTAATGCCGGAGATTAACCAAGTTGATGGAATTAATTTTCTTGATAATATAGAAACTAAATTATATAATAAAATAAAGGTAATCAATTAATTAGATTATATCTCAAAATTGAGATAATTAGTTAAGATCAAAATTAATTAGACAAGACCTGTTTCATCAATTAACAAAAAGAGCGAGGCGAGATATATAGTGATAACAATAGAAAGAGTAAGGGTGGAATTTTTGCTAAGAACCCTAAGCCAAAGGGAAAAAAACAGGAGAGTAAGGCCCTGATCTTTTTGATTTATTTTGATTGAACTTATTGTGAACTTATTTTCAATTTATTATGAACTTACAATTTATTAAGATTCACTGTTTTGAATAATAGATGATTATCACTTTATGTTGTCGTTGTTGTTTTTCTTCGTTATCATGATCATGATCATGATCATCATTGTTGTTGTTATTGTTGTTATTATTGTTATCATCATCATCATCACCATCATTATTATTATTCATTATTCATCATAATCAGATGGTTATTGTTTTATTGTGGTGATTATTGTCATGTAGTATCGTGGCTAGAAATAAAAAAAATCTACAACGACTTTCATATTGGGTGGTGTATCTAAAAGTTAGCGACATAAAGTAACTAATACAAGCTAAAAAAAGAAATTAAAAAGTGATAACTGGTGTTGACTCTGACTGGTGTGTTCAAAGGAGCCTCAAGTAAGTCATGCTAATTTGTTTAAATAAAGTTATGTATGAGGGGTGCTTGTTTTTGGATTATTGGGGTTGGTATGCAAAATAAGTCGAATACTTGGTGTACTTGAGAATGGAAGGGAGGTTGAAATGGTTGTAAGATTATGGGTTGAATTAGTTGATGATGGTGTAAATTTGTAAATTAGTTGAATTGTAGTGGCCAACAGAACAAGAATGGGAGCGTGAGTGACGATTGGGTCCATAAGAAAGAATGGTGGATGACTACATTATTTGATTTAAGCTAAATTGTATATTTGCTAAATAGAAATGATTTGTCTTGAGAAAATGAAGTGATTTCATCGGGGATAATTAAATGAACTAGGTTGTTTAATTAAGATATATGAGTAAAGTTACTAAATGTACAAGAAATTTAGCTCAGCCATGTGAAAGAAGAAAATAACGTATTTCCCACTGCAAGAAAATTTAAACTTAAATCATAAATTAATCTCATCTTAAGATAGGCACCTAATTTGGTTATGTATAAGTCAAAACCTCGGAGTGTCAAAGAACAGGAAAGGAAGCTAAGATTCAGAAGCCCATTAACTGCATAAAAGCATATCTAATAATCTAGCACAGTTCGGAAGCATATGAGAATTAAATTTCTTAATTGAATCTAGAGACTCGGAATCCACGAAAGCGGAATCCACACTGAGAAGTGGTGGTTATTGTTGTAATTGAATTTAGAGACCCAAGCCACCCGCAAAAAGGAATCAAAAATCTGAGTCTAAGAACCAACGATTCATTCACTGAAGTACATTATTGCTGGTTCCCTTCAGAGACGCTTAAATTTTTATCTTCAAACATTAAAGGTTTTTCATCCGACCAATGGAACATTTATGATCAGTTTCATTGTTCATCAATCACAATTCAAATATAACTTGTCATAAGTTTATGCTAGCAAAATTCATTGTTTTGGGTTGTTTCGGTTAATCAGAAAATTTACAATTCATATGTTTGTCAATGCCATGGCTACTGTTCATGCTTTCGGGCCCTAGTTTGGCTGAAAGTGAATGATTTCATGAGAAATCTGAATGCGATTCTATGTAAAAGACAATTTCAAAGTTCAATTTAAAATTGCGGGCAGGTTCACTAATTCTTTGGAAATATATATATATATATATATATATATATATATATATATATATATATATATATATATATATGTATGTATATATATATACATATGCATATGCATATGCATATATGTACGTATGTGTGTGTATCTATATCTATCTATATATAT